>CM067216.1:91293369-91893369 GCA_034190945.1 Octodonta nipae | reverse complement strand
TAGCTTATCACTTATCTTAAGACGAAGAAATCGCAATGAAAACATACAGCAGGAAAAAACTTGATGACAATGAACAAGAAATAATAATTGATTTAAATGAAGTTTGTCGATTATGTATGAATAAAGAAGAGGAACTTATTTCAATATATAATAATGATGATCCAATTCCTCTTACTTTACGTATTATGGCTTGTGTGGCTTTGGAGGTAATTTAATTATAAATTTTTAGAATTAGTGTACTATAAAACATTCTAGACTTTTAGACTAGGTAATGCAAAAAAAATAATTTAAATGTGCATTTTTGGAGTTAGCATTTACACAGAAAGTTGTTTATTCAATCCTTTAAAAACGTTACTAGCGAACTGGCATTGTAAATCAAGTTTTTTTAAGAATTGTGTTCAATGTTACCTTTATATACATTCAAACTCCAGTTTATATCAGAAAACATATATTGAAAATATTTTAATTTTGGTCTTACAATCTAATCATATTGAACCATATTCACATTAGGTGAAATATATATATTCCAATAATTGTTTCATTATTATAAATATGAATCTAAAAACAAAAGTGGTGTTTAGACTAAGGAAAAAAATTCACCTCATTCCTAAAGCTTACCAAATTCACCATTTGAACAATCTTCACATCAATTGTCAGGTCCAATTTTATATCTTTTCATCATTTTGATTTCCTATCTGTAGAAAACAGTCTACAGTTCTCAAAAAATTATTTCATATGTGATATAAAAGTCATTCAGAGGATTACCTCCTTGTAAAAGATTACTGCAACACTCAAATCTGATACTTTTGATTTTGAAGAATCAACAGTTTTGTTATAAATGTTGCTTGATGTAATTCTTACTCTAAATTGTTGCCATATATAATTTTTTTCTTTTCTTTTTTGGTTGCCAAGTCTTATAACAGGCAAAAGAAATACAAACAATTTTAAATACATTGCTACTTCGTCATACATTCTTTTTGCCTCTGTTGGGCAGCCATATTCACACCTGATGTTGTTTATAGAAGGATCTTCAATGATATACTTCATATAGTTCTTAGCTGAAATTACCTGTATAACTGGATTTGTTCAGAATGTAGTGATCTCGACTCAACCTGGCATATGATATTTAAAATAGCAACTAAGTTTTGTGAGCCATATAAAATTATTGTGTTAGTCATTTCAGCTAATTCACAATGTTTACTGTAATGAAATATTTATATACTATCTGTGTGCTTAGGTTTTTGAAGGTGATGGGCTGCCAGATAAAATTTGCCAAGGCTGCAAACTACAATTGGAGAAATCATATAATTTTCGAAAGAAATGTGAACAATCTGACATGAAATTGAGACATTTGAAACAAATAAAACAAGTTGAAGAAGAGGGTGAAATGTTGATACAAATTGAAGAAGCAAAAAATGAAAATGATCCTTCCCAAGCAGGACCAAGTACTGAAGAGGACTTAGTAGGTAAATTAAGAATAATATAAGTTTTTATATTAATTTTCTCCTTTTATAAATTACACCAGTCAATAGAGATTTTTAAGTGACAAAATTCAACAGCAAACTTCATACGCCACCACGTAAATAATAGTTTATGTCATGACCAGGGGCGGCTGTCCGTTAAGTGCACTCGTGCGCTGAACCACCAAATTTAATAAGGCTTTAATAAGGTTAAAAATCAACACAAAATGTTTAATAAATATCATTTCAATACCAACGAATTTATCAAAAAACAATTTAAGCTCTAATCCAAACTTGTATTAAGACTTATATTCACTTGAAAGAATATTTCACTGTGCACTTCGGCTAGCGTCGGGGAAACTTATATAGCTTCTATGGGGTTCAATATAACACCCTTAAAGCATGAGATAGAAGGTAGCTAATGCAAACTATAAGGAGCAATTGGCTGATTCTCGTACGCCGCACGGAGACACCGAGCTGTGATGATATTGACCGGACTTATCAGAATGTTTCAATAATTTAAATTTTTGTTTATGTGATTTAATTACTGGTGGCTTTGTTTTTGTCCTCATAGTCTATGAAAGAATATTTAATATACGTTGTGTGTGTGTGTTTACATAACATGAAAATGAATATCAACCTTAACATTGACTATATTAAAAACAATAATAAATCGTTTGAAAACAATTTAGATATAAAATTGGCTGGTCCACCTAGGTCATATCTTAATTGAAACCAAGAGTGCAAAATGAAAAATTAAGTATTTATACTAAGTTTTAAAAGTGAAATGTATAATAAAAAGAAATGGTTTTCTGGATGTTATCACATCAATACATTATTTTGTTTCCCTTGCATTATTTATAGCAGGGAATCAATTTGGACAGAAACTGGAGTGGAGGATTAAAACGTTTCTTAGAAATATGATGTCTCAGGACTGGCTAAATTCTCTTTCTGTGCTTAGTATTGAAAAAAATATATATTCAATCAATGCCAGATTTAATAAAAAGTATTAGCAAAGCTATGGTTTGTTTTGTTGCATCTTTGAATCCCAATATTTGACCAGTAAAGTGCACCCCAGTTTCATAACCCACAAGCCGCCACTGGTCATGACCTACATAATTTTTAACAGCAAACTTGTAGAAGTAAATTATTGGAGCCTTAAAATCCCCAAAAAATACGGTGTATTTTCTTTTTTTGCTTATAGTGTAAAAAGTAATGATCTCTTCATAATGCCGTCAGTAGAAAAATTGTAGAGAATCAGAAAATCTTCAAAATAAGTGTTTATAAATTTTTATTGCAGCATTTTTCTTAAAGAAAAGCTGGAAAAATAGATATAAAGTGAGTGTTTTGAAGAAATTCATAACTTGGTTGTAACAATATCTGGAACCTTAAGCTGCCTCCTAATAATAGCTTATGAGATTAATAACGCTGACGATCGATATTGTAGATCTTGCGGAATTGAAATTTAAATTATTTGTAGAAATATTTTGCATAATGTATCGTATTAACCACGATAGTTCGATAGCGATATGCAAAATATGTTTTGAAAGCTCATAAAATGCACTTCACTTCGTATATCTTGGATTATTGTTATAGTGCCGTAAAATGTATTAATACTGCTTGTGAAATTTGGCTTAAACGAATGACTCTTACTTCTCCTCCGATGTTCTGACAGTGGCGAATCCACTCAGTGGGAAAAAATAATTTAATTAATAACAATAACCTGTATACCATGAACTTATTAAACCAATGGAAAAATAGACCAATATGAGCAGGTAATAGTTATGGAAATAAAATGCTAATAAACTGCTGAGAAAAAAACATAATAACTCAAGAAAATTCTAGATTTGCCATGTGCAGCTATTGTCAGTGCACCGTTGGCTGGCTGTCGCAAATTCGTATATTTACTGCAATATTTACTATTATTTTAACCCTTAATTTCATGAATTTTGAAAAATAATTTAAACAATTAAATTTGTGTCAATTCTAGTTTCTGTGTGCCCATTGAAAAACTATTTGATAAAAAAATGTATTCTTATAGTTTTTTTTTTACAAAAAAATATATGTTGCAAATTTACAACAATATGTAAAAAGGTACATGAAAATTATACAGACAAAGGGAGCAGCCCGATCGACATGACCTGCTAATGAGGCGTTACAAACAGTCGGGGTTGGTACGTATCAACTCTCCGAAATGATTGTATACCAAGCCTCGCTGGCTCGTATAGTAGAGGATTCGACGTGGAAACGATCGACCCACGTTCGGCTACCGCTTGATGGCATTTTTGCCACGGACGCCAGGTCAACTGTCAACCGCGATCTCTGTAGGACCGCTGATATTTGAAAGTGGCACCACCACATATTTGACCAATAGGAGTAATTACATCACACGATACGTGCCGCTGATCAATAGCGTGCCACGAGTAAGTGAGGGGTCGTGACCTCAAGTGAGGCAACTGAAATAATGAACAATCTCATATAGAACGTCTGTTAGCGAATTTTTCATCCCTTTATTGTGGTAAGACATCTGTAAATAAATATATGGATATGTCGAAATTTCATGAAGTTGCAAATAAGCAAAATGAGATTGTATGATGAATTGCTAAAATGATAAATATAATATTTTGATGAATGTATACATAAGCTCCTAGTACATACCTTAGTGCAAATGCAAACACTAAATTCTTGATCCATGCATCAACTTACATAAAAAAACGTACTGCGCTTCATAGCACGTACCAATCAATAGTACCAGTGGTAATTTGTTTTTCTTCACGATCAAAAGGACATTTAGTACTCGGATGCCACATTACACTCTTATGAAATAGTAAGTTACAAATGTGCAACAGTATGAATTTGGCTTCTATAACTATTGCTTTTAAAATCATGTATATTCAAATTATTATGTAGCAAATATGCAACAAAATGAAATGAAGGGTTAAACCAATTTCCCGGCATTAAAGCGAAAATCCATGATAGACAAATTGAAGTGGAATATCTAAATTCTCAAAATAGTCTCGTTAATACGTTGGAATGTGCAAAATATCTCTCTAAATTATTTAAATTCCAATTCTTCAAAAACTACTTACTCCATGATATTCATTGTGAGCCCATATAAACTTAACCTCATAAACTACCGTTTTGATGATGATTAATATTCCAGTGTTAATTACCAGAAAGTTATCAATTAAAAAAGTTTAATCGGTAAAAAATAATCCAATCAAGATGTATAAATGCTCATTAAGAATGATTTCTAATTTTCTACAACTTTTCTGTAGACGGCATTACGATTCCTTCATTACTTTTCATTATGTAAGGCTAAAACAAAAGAAATTCGTATTTTGGCGTGTTTTTGTTATTTAAATAGTTTACTTCTACATATTCGCTTGTTAAAATCTTAGCAATTATTCTCTATAAACTTTTACCAAATTACTGTTGAATTTTATGTCCGAAAATGAGTTCAGTTTTGCTCTACAAACTGGTGTAAATTGTGTAGCCATTTTCTATATGACTACAATTTAAAATAGGGGTGGCAAAAGTTACATATATCGAACAAGATCATGACGTCGAAGATGAAGATCCAGAAAATATCACTTTACCCCCATTAACAGATGAAAGTGTAAGAGAAGCCTGCACAATTGGATCTGAAAGTGAAAATGAAAATATAAAAACCAAAACGGAAGTCGACGATGTTGAAGCTGTTTTCATTATGCCTGAAAAGGAAGAAAATGAAATAGAAGTAGAAAACATGGATGCAATAGCGGACGTTGTGAAAGCGACATTAGCAAATCAGACAGGTAAGACTTCAGTAAATGTAAATATTTTATTACCCCAAATTTGAAGTAAGTATAATGTCCAGATAAAAATTATTGTATCCTCTGTACTTTTAGTTTTTACAGTAGATTGTGTAATGAGATTCAAAAAAACATAGCCTTAGCATATATATCATATAACAATAAATAACAGAATATGAAATTAAAAAATTACAGTTGTAATATAAACTGTTGCCATTGAGAATGAGATCTGATATAGATCCTGAAACGTTTGTAATATACACCCATAAGGGTGGGATTAATAGTAGAACCAGGGATACAATTTGACCATTATGGGCTAGTATGATAACCGATATTTTTAAAGAGGCAATAATTGGAAACTATTTTGGAACATATTAATTCTCTGTTTTCATTAGCAAGAACTAACCATTGATAAGTTATGAACATAGTTCAAAATTTTCAATTCTACTCCTTTCCTTTTCCATAAACAAATTATGAAGGCGATGGGGCCGATCGATTAAAAATTCATTAGCTTAAAACTAACACGAGGGCATCTTAAGGCCATAGAGAAAATTTGGTTGAATTTAGTACTAGATCGGCCCTCCTCAAGCTTGCGATACCACTATCTTCCCGAAAGCCTTATCTGGACCGGCCCCTGCTAATGGCACTTTGCTGAAGAGGCTCTCGACGATGGAACTCACTAGGCAATGTTCTGGTCCAAAATTTGTGATTTATACATAATGTATTGTATTATTTACATGAGAAGATATTTTGCCCTTCAAATGTGGGATAATTAGAGAGTATTTAAGCTGGGATATGCTTTTAGCTAGCCGAAAATTTTGTGGTGACTTAGGCCCGGTTGTATAAACAGTTTGAACGCCAGTTTACTCTTGAACTGCAGATCAGAAGTAAAATTTGGGTTGTAAAAACGTTGGACGTCAGTCAAACGGTAATTTAAGTTGAACGTAGCATTTTGACGGATCAACGATTTGAACCGTTTGAATTTGTTTTGTAATTTGTCAACTCTACTTAACTCGAATCGGGTTTTTAATTTTGTGCTTTTATATCCCTTGATAGCCTATTATAAATTGAAAAATGGCTCATAGGAATGAGGT
The DNA here is from genome assembly GCA_034190945.1 of Octodonta nipae. Lineage (NCBI taxonomy): Eukaryota > Metazoa > Arthropoda > Insecta > Coleoptera > Chrysomelidae > Octodonta > Octodonta nipae. The sequence continues at coordinate 91,887,021 of CM067216.1, read as the reverse complement.
TTTAACAGACGACGAAGATTTTTTGGGCCTGGTTGATGCAGTGTTGCATCCCAGAATGCCGTGTAATTTTCGTGAACGGTTAAATCATTTCGATATTTGGAACGAAACTACATTTTTCAAAGATTTCGTTTGACCAAAGACGTTGTACGACATATAGAAATTTTTCCGCTGGAAACAAAAAGTAAAGGGTAATGCAGTTTATTTCTTTGCCTTTCCGGAAAACTAAATTATTTGAAGGAATGTTTTTAGAAACTGTGCTCTAATACCTGCAGAGATGGTGCTTTTACCAGTTAGATTCCTAGCAACCGGCTCTTTTCTGCAAGTTGTTGGGGATTTTGCTGGTGTTGACAAATCTACTGCAAGTAGAGTGGTGAATATAGTCACTCGAACAATAGCAAGTTTGCGAGGAATATATATCAATATGCCCAATCAAAATGACAAAATTGTCAGGCAGACGTTTTTTAACATTTGCCGTTTTCCAAGATGTATAGGAGCAATAGATTGTACACATATTAAAATACAACCTCCTGGAGGAGAAGCCGAGTTTTATAGAAATAGAAAAGGATACTATTCTCTTAACATTCAAGCCGTTTCTGATGCTGATTTACAAATCAGAGACATTGTGGGCAACTGGTCCGGTTCTGCCCATGATGCTAATATTTTCAGAAATTTAAATTTTCGAAATGGGAGAATTTGGCGATACCGTTTTGATTGGGGACAGTGGATACGGCATCAAGCTATATTTAATTACTCCTTAAAGAACCCAGTATCACGTGCTGAAAATTTATTTAATAAATCTCTGATAAGAACCCGAAATACAATTGAAAGGTGTTCTGGAGTATGGAAAACAAGATTTCCAATTTTAGCATTCGGAATAAAGTTAAAGGTACAAAAAGTTGAAGCTGTAGTTGTTTGTTGTGCAGTGCTCCATAACATTCATGTCAATTTCATAATGAGGTACCAAATGTAGATGCAGAAGTTGAAGCTGCCTTACCATTAGGAAACATCCCTATAGAACCCCAACAAGGTGTTCAAAATGCAGCTAATAATGCTGTAAGACACGGCTTGATAGCAGATTACTTTCAGAATTTACTGTAATAAAAAGCAATGAAATTTTGTCACTAAAATAAATTCAATGCCAAATGTAATTTTTTTTTAGTCGAACATTTGTAAACCTTATAAATTATAAACACAAAAACCTTATTTTAGTGATTTTCCAGCTTTTCTTTCTGCAAAGCCAGAATTTGCAGTTTCAATTCTGCTTCTTTTGCAAAGTAATTTTGCCTTTGTTCTGATTCTTTTCTAGCAATTTCTAGATCCTGCTCATGCATTTCTTTCATGCACTTCATTTTAAACTCATGCTCTTCCTGAAGAATGAGCAGTTGATTTTCTGCAAGCTCAGCTTTACGTCTTGCCCAGCAAACAATTTTATTTGATAGATGAGTCTGTTTGGGAAGATAATAACCATGATATGATTTTAGACTACAGCAATAGTAAGACTATTGTTACCTTTAGTTATTTGCTTCCTTAAAGGAATCTATTTTGGTGTACGCAATTGTGAAGGTGTATACTTTGACCACTTTCTACAAAATTGAAAAATTTTATTAGTCACAAGTTTTCCATTTCTTCCCAAACCATACGTTGTGTTAATAAGCTATATAAATATGGTAGGTATGTCACAAATTGTTACAACTTACTGGGAATTTGTGAAAACTCCTCTGTTTTTCCTTCACGTACTTCTTCATTTGTACTGCCAATTATAGAGCATTCACCTAAACTTGAAAGTATTTAATTTGTTGTTTAATAGATATATTAAAATTTTACCTTCATAATTATCAAATTCTGATGGCAGTCCTGTCATTTGAGTACCTACAATCTCCATTACTTTTTGATCCACATTGTCTAATTTGGGTTTTTTTAGTGGACCCCCCCCTGTACCTGTGGTATATTTTTTCATCAGCAAACTTTTGTTTGGATCTCTTTTTGATATTCTCAAATTTATTTTTTAAGATTTTAGCACAACGAAATACTTCACCACTTTCACTATTGAACTCGTTTGCCAGTTCTATCCACGCCATGTGTTTTTATGCATTGTTTGTGCGATCGCTTTTCCTAGATTCTAGTCTATCCTTATATTTGTCCACCAGGCCTATTAAAATTTGCACCTCCTTTGCGCTAAAATTATTAGTTCATTTTTTACTTTCTGGTGCACTCATTTCTATTACTGGTTTAATTTCTTGATAAATTTTAAACGAGGTTCAGTTGAACTGCGGATCAACTAATTTTTATACAACCGGGCCTTACTGACACCAAGTGGCAGTTTCTTTTTCATTTCATGCGTGATGTATTAAGCAAAATTCCTCGAGAGAGTTCTGGTTCTAGTTTATACAGTTGGAAAATAGTATCTCTGCAACAATCATGGGTTATTTTATATTGAAGAGCTTTTCAAACTGAAATTGCATTGATAGTGATTGATTTGAGACCTCACTAGAATTTGATTGTCCTTATGAATATTTTTTGTTCTTGCTTCCTTGGAATTAGCGACTTTAGTTTGAAACCATTTCATATGGTGCTAACATCCCTGGCACAGTCTAGAAACTAGTGGTAATCATTTCTGGTAAGCTTCTTTCAGGTCTTCTCTTTTTATTTCCAGGTTTAAATATAAGTGGTCAGCTTCAAATGAAATTTAGTCAGAACACTGAATCATCGACTCAAGTGGAAGTGACAACAGAAGATGGTTCGGTTATAGTTATGGAATTAATGGCCGAAGATGATGACGTTAATGAAACTTTCAAGGTGAACGAATCTGGGGAGTTAAACATTTTTCAGTGTCCTGTATGCCCTAAATCATTTTCCCGTAGAATTCAGCTAAAGAGGCACGCATCAGTACATATGGAACAAAGAGGTTAGTATATTTACAGACTATGAACAAATGAGAGGCAAAAAGTGTTTCCAAATTATAGTCATTAAGGATCATGATCTTAGTTATTAAGTATTTAAAGTTTAAATAATTATCCAGGAAGATAAATGATCTTAGTGCTAATCATTTTTATTTAAATGTCATTAAAGAACTAAATTCCAGCTTTTTAAGCTCATACATAAATGGCTTTACTGATGTTTCTCAAATATCATTTTGAATTTAAGCCTATTGTAGTGTTTTTACTACTTTTCTTCGGGTTCACTTCTTGGATTTATTTAAAAACACAGTCCAACTCACTGTAATTTATTTCCACTACTTTAACACCATTTATATTCACAGAACTATTTACAATTTATCTTTACTAACGGCAGTCGAATACTGAATGAATCCCATCCGAGCCATCGGGAAATGTGTTCTCGAAGCTTCGACAAAATTTGACGAATTCCCATTATCGCTAGCAAATCAAAGCTGGCAATTTTTGTTGGCAGATTTAACAAATTATTGACAGTTTCATAATATTTGATATTAAGATAAGTATTTTCTTATACTAAAACCACATTTTTATTTAAGGAATGCCAAAGACCTTTAAAATTTCCTCATGGCGCTTATGTGTGCTTTTTTTGTTTTTGAGATGCAACAAAAAAAAATCGAACACATAAGAAAATCTTTACTGAACTATTCTAGAATCTTATTGGGCCCGTGCATCTGAATGGAGGGGGGACAATAAACTACCGTACGCAGGAATCGTGATCATAGAAATAATACGTAAAGGTAAAAAGCTTAGACACTCGGGATTATTTCTCTCTCTCACTGCGCGTTACGTTATTCTTGGGATCGCACATACTCTATATATAAAGTATTAACTCTATGAGCGTGATCCAAGATTGAAAGTGATCTTCAAATAATATTTGAATCAGGTCCCACTGATTTGCTATAAGGTGGAGATTTATGGCAATCAGATAAAAGATTCGCAGCATTTAAAAACTATTTTTCACGGTCAACATATGGTTATACAATTCATTTTACGCCGCCAAAGAGAAAAATTAAGAAACCTTCTAAATTAATGGTTCGATAAAAACAACAACAACGTACACATAAAACCGGCTGAAATAATAAAAAAAAACAGCACAATGGCTCACCCGAAATTTCGATGGCTGCAAAAAAAGGCGGCCCCGATAAGGTTCCTGAAAACGCTCTGATAACAAAGAATTAATCATGATATTCGGGCATATTCTACAATGATTACATGAAGGACAATTTAAGTAGTTTAGTTTAAAATTGTCGGTGTATTTGATGAATCCCCTGAAGTTGTCAGCTGTTGTATTACTCATAGTGTTTGTAAATAGTGGATTTATTTGTTAAAAGTAAAGACGTTAAAAGTGAAAGTTAATATTTGTATCAATTTGATTTGAACCCACAGAATCTATTGCAATTTGGTGACAAGTTCAAGAATAAGGGATGTTAATTGAAGTGATTTATGGCTACAACTCGAAGTATGGCAGAAATGGACGAGACTAGGCAAAAAATATTCAAACAGTTTTTTGATAAACTAAACGAAAAAATAAGTCAGATCCTGGAAAAACGTGACAAAATGGAGTAACAAAATCAAGAAGAAATACAACAAAGGTTAGTGAAATCTCTTGATGAAAAATGTCAAACTGAGTCAAATTTCGTAACTAACATGGATAAAAATTAACAAAACTTGTCTCTATGATGAAAAATGAACAACAGAATTCAATTGAAGGATTATTCTCGAAATTTGAATTAAAAAGGCAAGAGGATTCAAAGATGCAAAATGAACAATTAGGACAAATAATGCAATTAGGTATGCAAGGTAACGAAGGGGTTAATTAGAAAATAGTGATTATGGAATCAGACATAAAAGAGATAAACTATGACAAAGATTCTAAAAAATACTGTGGATACTCTTGAAACCAAAGTAGATGACATCGATTCCGTCTAGAACCTGGTAAAAGTTGAAATCAGTTTAATTCAAAACAAAGTACAAGATAAAATCAGTGCTATCTAAAATAAAATGGAACCACAAATTAAAAAAGTGCAACTGAACTTACAGCGAGGAAAATATCAGAACACTGTAAGTGGCAAAGGTTAGCAAACTACCCAGAGTTGATGAAAGTTCATATACAAACGGCAATTTGAACCCGTGGCTACAGTTAATGGATGGGATAACCAAGAAAAATCTATCTCGTAATTTCTTTAAGAGATCCGGTATTAGAGCTCCTCCAAAGCATTTCAGTGGATGAACAAAGTAATTTCGACAAGATCATCGCAATCCTAGACAAAAGATACGACAATCAATTCTTGATCCACATATACCAGGTACAACTAAGTGGAAAAACGCAAAAACCCGGAGTGAGTCTACAAGAATTCCGAGCAGAAATTAGACGTTTAGTACACTTGTCCTACCCAGACCTGCAAGAGGAAACTAAAGATCAATTGGCCTGTCTATGGTTGTCATTTCCTAATCCGAACCGATCATGCTGCCCTCAAATAGCTGGACATGAAGACACCGGAAAGAGCTGGATGGAGAAATTACAACAATACGATTTCAAGGTTGAACACCGTTCCTCCCGTCAGCATAATAATGCCGATGCCAACACACTGTTTTGGCACAATTGTGTCATATAGCACAGTGAAAGAGTTGACAGTTGACGATTACTATAATCCAATGTTATTACTCTTATTTGTCTTTCCAGGCACAGTATAGATGAACAAAATGTAAACGTTCGTTGACAGTATTTTAAAACTCTCACCTTGGCCTTTTTTGTAACTTATAAACAAATTATTTTGTTGAAACAAACAAAAACATCTACAATCAATTATATTCTAAATACGCATACTTTAGTATTAGACTATATACCTTAAATACAGGCAACAACATTTACGCATACTCTAATCACAAGTTGTCTTAAGCCTAACGTTCAGTGAATAGTGAATCCTTAATTTTTTTATAGAACGCGAGCTGATTGAATTGTTCTCAAAAATATTTTTAAATTATAATTTGTGTAATGATTAATTGATTAATGATTTTCAATTTTGCTGCTGATATTATGTTTGTGAAATATTATCGTTATTGCACGAGTATAATAGCAATTAGATTCATTAAATAAATTTAAACTTGTTTTCTGGACAACCATATATCCTACGTTACAATGTTATTTGTTATTTCATGTGCAATGATAATAATAATTGAACATCGAGTTACAATGATAAAGCTGAAGAAGCACACAGTTTTAGTTAAACAGTGCCGAGCGAGATGGTGCACTTTTTAGGTAGTCGAACTCGATTCTTCCTTTGGCTTAGCACAGAGCCCAGTACTTATTATTGACTCGCAGCACACTTGATACAAGATATAATATACGCACAGATCGGTGTGCTACATATCGTACCTCGTCCCGGGTGCCGGCACAGTTGTGTCATATAAATTGTTTTCGTCGTATCAGACGCAGTATAGATAATCGAAAAATAAATTCTTTATGTTTAGTAATATTAAAATGCCTAGAGTGTATGCCGAATGTCTCGTTAGCTAAGTGAATTTGAAAGAGGTCGAATTATTGGTTTAGAGGGGGGAGTTAATTTCGAGAAATAGCTAACGCACTAACAAAAATCCACCTACTCTTATGAGATGTCATGCGTGGTTTGATAATACCCAAAATCGGATAAGAGTAGGCACCGGACGTCGAAAGGGGCACAAATGATGTTCAAGATAGACGCCTAAGACTTATGACCTTAGAGAACGATTTTCGACAACTCGAAATTTGGCTGATGAGTGATTAGGAGAACAAGGTCTTTTGAACTGCAGCATTATCGTTCCCATCTTGTGCTACCTCTCACCACTGAGCATCGACGGCAACAACTACAGTGGTGCAGAGAACGACAACATTGGAATGTGAAATGGCATCAAGTCGTCTTCTCTGATGAATCTCGATTCTGCTTGGGTGAGTTAGACGACGTCGTGGAGAAAGACGTCAACCTCAATTTGATCTTAAGCGACATGTACACCGAACAGTAGGCGTTATGGTATGGCGTCTTATTGCAGATGGAAGTAGGTCACCTTGAGTCTTTGTACGAGGCAACATGACGGCGCAACTTATCTCCAGGAAGTAGTGGAGCCGTATGTAATCATTGTCTTCTAAACGTTGTTTGTGGCATATTCTTGATTACTTTTATGTTTTTTTTTGGCAATAACACCACAATAGAAATAAAACGACGTATATTGCAGGAATACCAAACGTTTCAAAGTCTATTCTGACTTCGTTGTCAATGGCTTTATATTTATAAATGAACAAATTAATCTTGCCAAACTATGTTTTCGGTGCTAATACGTTAGAATCGCTACACACAATCATCTACTGTGCTGCAACTTCCATCTGCAGAACAATTGGGGTCGCAATAAGACCAAAGCAAGACCCTCCCCAATTTAGACAAACATCTCGAATACCACCTTGGCAAAGAAGGTTTGAAGGGAAAATCAATTCTCATCGGAAAGACTTTGGAAGACTGACCGAGTACCAACGAGGGGTCAGGAACAACAGAATAGAAAGACTTGTCAAGACTATCATGGACAATAACCGAATACACTCCCAGTGGGATGGAGAAAACATCACATCTCTCTCATCAGTGTCTGGACAGTCTACGACAAAAGCTCTCCGTCTACACAAGTCGATTGAGAAGGTACAAAACCAGTAACCAACGGAAACTAGACAACAAACTTTTGCGACAATCAGAAAAAGGGTTTTATAGAAAACTTAACAACATCAATAATAATGAAGTCCCTAGTTACTCCAGTAAAAGAGAGATCGAGGATTTCTGGAAAACACAGCTTTCCACAACAATCTCCTTTAATTCCAGAGCCAGCTGGATTAATGAGGAGGAGGCTGCATTTCAGAACTGTGATGGCATGCAACACCAACCATTTACAACGGAAGATACATCTAACATAATGAAGCACCTCCATAACTGGAAAGCACCAGGACCAGATGCTGTACAAAATTACTGGATAAAGAAACTGTACGCAACCCACGAAACACTTACAGTCCTTATAAATGACATAATTACCCACTCTCACAAGATGCCTAGTTTCCTTACGCATGGTGCTACATACTTCTTACCAAAGGACAACCTATGTACACAGGACCCAGCAAAGTATCGACCAATCACTTGCCTTCCAACCTTATACAAACTCATAACATCGTGCATTAATCATCGTATTTTCAAACATTGTGAGCTGAACAACAATTACTCAACAACAAAAAGGATGCGCGAAAAATTCGATGAGCTGCAAAGTACAACTGATAATTGATTCCGTTGTATGCAATCAAGCCCACGCCAAACGATGAAATCTCTACATGGCATATGTGGACTACAAAAAGGCCTTCGATTCAGTTCCACATGATTGGCTCATTAAGATACTGAAACTCTATAAACTAATAATTGTATTATTAACTTCTTAGAAGATGCCATGTCCACCTGGCAAACCAAAATCTCACTGAATGAAGCCAACTGTTTGGTACAAACTGACCCCATTCCAATCAGAAGGGGTATATTCCAGGGAGACTCTCTTAGCCCGCTGTGGTTCTGCCTTGCCATGAACCCTCTCAAACAAACTGAACTCGACTAATTTTGGGTTCAGTCTCAAACACAACAACGTACAAGCATTAAAGATAAACCATTTATTATACATGGACGACTTAAAGTTGATGGCAGCTACGAAACAACAGCTGCATGATATGCTTAAAATAGTAGAAGGGTTCTCTAGTGACATCCATATGAAATTTGGCCTAGACAAATGCCGAATTATTAATATAGTTAAACGCAAAATACAACAGGGGCACTTTGAAATGGGAGATGGCACCTCAATTGAATCTATGGTGGAAGGTCATACTTATAAATACCTTGGAATAAAGCAGGCTCAACGTATTGATCACTTAACTATGAAAAAGGCCCTAAGAACAGAGTTTTATAGAAGAGTAAGACGACTGTTGAAAACCAAACTAAACAGTAAAAATCTGTTTCAGGCTATTAACACCTATGCATGTTCAGTGCTCAGTTACTCTTTCGGTATAGTTAATTGGTGCAAGACTGACATTGAACAATTACAACGAAAAGTTCGAGTTTTACTAACAAAAGCTCAAAATCACCATCCAAAGAGCTCTGTCGAACGTACAACTTTGCCACGGTATGAAGGAGGAAGAGGATTGGCAGATCTAAGCAAACTATTAGATCAACAAATTTCTATTTTGCGTTGTCATTTCCAGAAACTTGCAGAATTTTCTGATCTACACAGAGTTATGTGCCAGGTTGATGACTCAACACCACTACGACTGACACAACAACACGTCCAATTACACCACCAGACCACTGATCAGAAACTGCTGAAATGGAAAGAGAAGCCCCTTCATGGAAGACATATAAATGACGTCAACCAAGATTATGTCAACAGCGCAGCGTCGAACTACTGGTTAATCTCTGGTCATATGTTTCCTGAAATGGAAGGCTTTATATTGGCAATCCAAGAGCAAGTAATTCCAACTAAGAACTATCTAAAGTTCATTGTTAAAGACCCTTCTATTAACAACGACAATGCAGGTACGGTTGCCAAACATCTGAATCTATCCAGCATATAACAGGAGGTTGTCAAGCGTACGCTGCAACTGAATACAAAGAACGACAGGATGCTGTGGCAAAAATACTGCACCAGGAACTAGCACTAAAATATGAACTATCACAGTAGGTTAGATTACCATACTATAAATACAAACCAGAATCTGTTTTAGATAATAACAACTACAAGCTGTACTGGGACTGCACGTTACTGACTGATCGGACTGTTGCTCACAATAGACCAGATATAGTTTTGGTAGATAAAGTCGCTCGGAAAACAACTTTAATTGACATAGCAATTCCTAACAGCAATAATATAAATATAAAGCAGGCTGAGAAAATAACCAAATATAGGGATTTGGAATTTCAAATAAAGACTCAGTGGGACATGAACAACACGCGAACTGTACCAGTTATTATGTCAACGACAGGACTAGTCCCAAAACATCTATTAAACAATTTAAAATACCTCGGTCTCGACGAACATCTTTACCAACAAATGCAAAAAGCCGTCCTTTTAGGAACAGCCCGGACGGTCAGGATGTTCATGGGAGGCTGCCACCGCGACTCCAACCACGGGCCTGAGAACCTAGCAAGGGCTCCCACAGAGCTAAACCCTTTTGATAACTAGGATATCTGGGGTTTAGTGTGCTGCCATACATTGTATGGTCAAGTCGGGAAAAATATTAAACTATTTGGTATTTTTTATTCAAATTTTAATCATTTACTTCTTACTATAGCATCTATGTTTTACCAAACAATAATTGCTGGGTGTCCATGAAATACTCTAATATCTTTAACATTATTTAAAACATATTAAATTGCAAAAAAGTAAATAGTCTTTAATCATTTGAATGTGAAATAGATAAAATTTTCACTACTATGCCTACCAGTTCTTGCAGGCCAATGTAGAACAATAACTCAAATTAGACGATTAATGACACTAGCTGGCGGGTTTTGGATGTTCCACAGTGACAATAACAAAGTACTGAGAAATTTAAAAAATGAATGATTTTACAATTCTTCTTCTATTAGTTTTTTGTTACAGCTTGTTTATCCTTCAAGTTTACATCACATTGTAAATCTTTCTACGTTTTCATAAAGTGATTTACTACAAAATTTATTTCAGATGTATATACATCAATTATTTATTTATATATCTTAGGTTATAATGATTTTAGAAATATATAAACAACTCAAAACATGTTTTTGTCTTATTGCTCACAGTGTTTCATATTTTAGGCTTTAGTTGTGGAATTTGTGAAAAATGGTTCCCAACCCGTTCAGCGTTGATTAGGCATGAGAGAATTCATACAGGAGAGCGCCCATTCCAATGTGAAGTTTGTCAAAAGAGTTTTGCACAAAAAGAGATCCTATTCAGACATCTGATGACACATTCTGGCCAGAAACCTTATAATTGTCCGCATTGTGACAAAGGTATGTATAAACGGTTTATTAATCAACTTTTTACAGTCATAACCCGATTTAAATTCAGTTATCCAGATCCAGTATAATATCATATGATAATAAGATTGAAAGTTATACATTTAATTTGATTTTGCATGTATAGCGATTTATATATCTTAATGTGAGCTCTTGAAGCTGCAGTATAAATAATATCTAGAACTAACCATTTGTTTTGAAATAGTCTTCGTTTAATTGTGAATAAGAACGAATTTGGTATGATAGTTTTTTCTGAAAATGATAGCTTTCTCTTTCATATATAGTTGTTCAAAATGGAGTTGTCAAGTTAAATACTATAAATACAAATGGTTAACAATGAAAAATCAATCAGAAATCGTATTACCGCCCAGTTTTCATCTTACAAAAAAACATAAGTATATGGAAGTTTTGTATAAAAATGGCTCTTCAAATGCTGACAATTCATTAATAGGAAGTTCAAAACCAATTGTCAGCAATGGCTAAACATAGTCTATAGACTATTGAGATTTCTGGGGAAACATTTTTGGTAATCACTTGCAACAATGTCAGCAGCTGTTCTTCGTAAATTTCTGCCTGATCACATGTCGCAAAAATTATGTTACTTCCTCCAATATATTCATATATGGTACGATGATAATATGTATAATTTCTGTGGCTCACTAAATGTAATAATTAGAAATAATTAAGAATTAAACATATTTTTTCCATTCATTAATGTATATAACTAATTTCGAAAAGATTGTTGAAGAGGTCTTAGATTATTTTGCCTATTTATTAGGGTTTTCCCTGATCAGATTTTTTCCTGCAATCGATAGGTATTTGAAAATTGTAAATGGAGAACCAACAACAATTTTGAGTGACAATTTTGGACAAACGAAAAAATCAAAAGTTTGCAATAAACCTTGAATTGCAATACAAAGCAATTGACAACTAGTCCACACACAAATAATTATCACACAATATACAAAACACTATTTATATACACAAATACTGGTTGATCATTTTCTGGACATCAGGGTATAACATAATCCAGTGCATACATTTTGATAAGTGATAATACTGATCAGTGTTAAGGACATATCTATTGTTATAGTAATGATGTTATTCTATTATGAAATTTTTTTTGCTTGTAAGTAAATTTAGCAACCTTACAGTACATACTTTCAAACATAAAATCAAAAAACTTACCAAGAAATCGTCTGTTCTTTTATTGTAACATTTTCACACATATTTAGCTGTACTTCAAATCATTAAAATGTTATTTACTTCCATGCTCAATCTGTCAACACTTAGAAAATGATACAATTAATATAGAAAAATTGTTTAAATAACATTAAGCATTTGATTTTTTTTGATTATAAAATATTGACCCATCTGTATTCTCGATTTGTGAATACTTGCAGAAATATATGTAAATCACTTCAAAATTGAAAAACAGTAAATTGTCCAAATATATTACTCTATGATAAAAATAATTTCACTAGAAACAAAAGTAATATTGATTTTTCAACTATATATTGCATAATGATCCGGTCCGGTTGTATTGGACAAGGGCGTACCCAGATTTTGGTTTAGTAAGGGGCAAAATTAGCAATTTTATGGGAAGTTTTAATGGCTCAGCAGGTTTTTCAAGTCCAAGGGGGGGGGGGGGCAGCTGTCCATTATGTCCGTAAACTCTCATTCCTTTTATTCACTTCATAATTTAATTAATTTCGAAAAGATTGTTGAGGAGGTCTTGAATTATTTTGTCTATTCATGGGTTTTCTCTCCTCCAAATTTTTTCCTGTAACAGATAAGTATTTAAAAAATTGTATATGTAGAACAAAGTGTAGTAAGGCAATTTCGTAAAATTGCCCGGATTACTGGTTGTCTGTACAGAGATTCTTCCTCACAGTTTTTCTGAGAGAAAGAGATGTCTATAAAATGATCAACCAGTATTCCTGTATATAAGTAATGTATTGTATATTGTGTAATACTTATCTGTGTATGGAGACGTTTCAACTCCGAGTCTGGAGTCGTTGTCAATCGTTTAGTGTTGTTTTCGAGGCTTTTTTCTAAAAAATTTTCGCTTTGATTTTGAATTTATTGTTTGTCAAAAAATTGTCAGTGTCAAATTTTTTGACAAACAATAAATTCAAAATCAAAGCGAAAATTTTTTAGAAAAAAGCCTCGAAAACAACACTAAACGATTGACAACGACTCCAGACTCGGAGTTGAAACGTCTCCATACACAGATAAGTATTACACAATATACAATACATTACTTATATACAGGAATACTGGTTGATCATTTTATAGACATCTCTTTCTCTCAGAAAAACTGTGAGGAAGAATCTCTGTACAGACAACCAGTAATCCGGGCAATTTTACGAAATTGCCTTACTACACTTTGTTCTACATATACAATTTTTTAAATACTTATCTGTTACAGGAAAAAATTTGGAGGAGAGAAAACCCATGAATAGACAAAATCATAATTTAATTGTCTTGTTCTAAATAAAAGGTTAAATACGGATTTAATTCATAATCAATTAACAAAATTTTCACTCTTAATTTTAACTTATTGTATATTGGTCATTACCATCACCTATCAAAATATCTGCACTACATTATGTTACAGGCTGTACTGATGATCCAATTTTTCTAGAAATATAAATTATAATTATATAATTTTTCAGGATTTTCGCAAAAAGAATCTCTTCGCATTCATATGAGGACACATGCAACAACAGGTTCAGCAGCTTCAGATATTCAGCTTCACTATTGTTCGCTGTGCCCTAAAGTATTTTGTCATGCTTCAGGATTAAGTCGCCATCTAATAACCCATACTGGGAAAACATTCAAATGCGGATACTGTGATAAATCGTTTACAGATAAGAGCTCATTGAGACGGCATCATTTACAAACAAATCATGAAATTTAATACTTTTCATTTTGTAAACATCACGGCCAGTGTCATGAGTTTTTTTATTCCCGTGTGCTGTACTCCAGGCTTGCTTTCTCCATATATTTTATCTGACATTGGCAGATTTCTTCCGAATATGACATGTTATGATGGCGCTGGGAGCGTAGCCTCATACCTTATCTTATTGGTTATTCTACTTGTCATAGTTACATCACATGTTGCGACTTCTACTTCAGTTGATATCTAGTCACACGCTTCATTACTTTTAGGATGAAGACGACTGTGCCAAATGCAGATAAAATGTGTTAGAGAAGGCCTAAACTATGACATATTTAAATGAAATATCAAAATGGTACTTAAATGTGAAAATGCTTACATAAAACGAAACTTTACAGCATAACGATTTATTTATTTATATATATATATATATATATATATATATATATATATATATATATGTACAATAAAATATTTTAGACAATTACACGTTTCTTATTTCAGTTTCCCAAATTTGTATGTACTGAAACAAAACAGCATTTTTTGCTTAATTATTTATGCAGGGAGTCCAGCATATCGAGTCAAGTTTTTAACCAAAATAAACATATTTAGCGTAGAATCTCAAGTTAAACAGATTTAGAGAAAACTAACAGATGATTTCTACGAATCACCTTATTCTGTTTATGTTATCTAATAAAAATATTTAAAAAATTAAAATAATTGTCACAAATAACAAACGACGATACATAGTGTTTGTGTTTTTTTAAGTACAATCTTTCAAGTTAATAATATAAAAACATTTATAAATTAGTGATGGGAATATTCGAATGATTTTAATATTCGGTTATTTCCCATTCGAATATTTCAATACTCAAATAATATTGGTTTATTTTGATGTTGGCATATATGGTTGCAAAACGACCATATATGCTTGAGAGGCGTAAAAATGAATTGGGCGAACGGTAAAAATATAATGCCTTAACTGTATGGGATTGTTATTAAATCTCTACGTAGCATCAGCCATAATATTGTAATGTTTTTATTTTCACACACGGGTTCAGTTCAGTTCTGGGATTTATTTAAAAACACAGTCCAACTTACTCTAATTTATTTCCACTACTTTGGCACAATTTATATTCACAGAAACTATTATTTACATTTTATCTTAACTGTACAATACGACCGTCGAAAACTGAATGCCTCCTATCGCCAGCTGTTCATATATATATATATATATATATATATATATATATATATATATATATATATATATATATATGTTTTTAAGTTTTCGCGGGCACTAAATGTTTTAGGTGGTTTCCGGGAATTCATCCGCGTAGTTGATAACTGATCCCTGCCGGGATCGATGGTAAAATGACGACGTTTCGGCAGAGTCACATCTACCCTCTTCAGGTCGGTTCGCATAATTCTCGTAGCCTTCTGCTTTCGCTTGTAGTTACTCGAATACTAAGATTTTCTGAAGCGAGCGCGCTGTTATATAGTCGCGGCTCGGCGCCTATCGGTTGACATCGTGAACGGCTGCGTGTGATTGGCCCTTGGCGCTCAGTGGGCACGGCTCCATCCAGCTGATTTGTTATTTCCGGTTGAGTTGTTATTGGACGGGTACGGTGTTTAATAGGATTTTTCAACAATTCGATAAGTTCTGAATTTCATTGCGTGCGTTTAGACTGTGAGGTCTCTTGGCTATTTCAATTGCCTCTCTTACGAGTCTTGATTTCGGGTGTTCTATATTCGCCAGTACTCTGGTGTTCTCAAAGTCTATTCGGTGTGACATCGTGGTGGCGTGTTCCGCAATGGATGTTTTTTTCCTGCTTTCTTACAGCGTTCTGGTGTTCATCACGTCTAGCTTGAATTCTTCTATTGGTTTGCCCCACATAGGTTTTATGACAGTCTGCACATGGAATCTAATAATAAATTAACATTATATCTGGTATGTTAGATATCGAAACCGCCAACGGAAATGATGACCGCAGCGAAAGGAAACTGTGATATCTTGTTTACGCTAATTGAAACCGAGTTAAATGAATTTACAGGAAGCTGTGGTTTGATAAAGTTATCAAATGACGTAGTTCGATGCTGATCAATAAAATAATTGCGAATTTTTATTTCATTGTTAATTCGACTCTCAAGGAGATCACATATCAACTACATCTAGTGATTGTGTTTGTGCTGTGTTAAATTAACTGCTAATTCAACTTTCAAAGAGATCGCTTCTTAAGTGTATCTAGTGATAGTGTGTGTTGTTCTAAAAACATTATGTGAGTATTTACTTAATTTCATTTTTGTTAATTTGCTTCTAGTATTTTGTGACTGCCCTTCAAAATATTTGAAAATAATAGAGTATGTTTTTCGAATTGAATATTTTCTGGCTGCTTTTCAATTCAATTTTCTCGTTCCAACTTTTGATAATTTGCTTCTAATATTTTGTGTGTGTCTTTCAAAAATTATTAGGAGTGTTTAGATTCATTATAAATTTGTACTTTTGCTTTTCGAATCACTTAGTTTCTGTCTGCTTTTCTTAAAAGTTTCATTGTTCTATTTCTAAATTTTTGTTAATTTGCTTCCAATATGTTGTGCCTGTCTTTCAAAAATTATTAGAGTTTAGATGCAACCAAGTTCATAGTATTTTATTTTTGTTATAGAAAATGGATTTTTTGAAAGAACTTAATGAAGTTTCCTCCGCAGAGGTTGACAACAAGCCGGCAATAAAAATTCAAGGCTTGCAGCTTAACCAGAAGTATCGAATTGTGGCAGCCAAACTGGTCAACCCAAGATACGGTGAAACCATCTTACTTGAATTAGAGGACCACGTAACCTTCCTACCGAAACGGGTCACTCAGGTATATAAAACACACCTAGACAAATTTGGCGGTGGAAAGTTCCACATCGAATTCATCGGGCTGCAGCAACTTGGAGGCAAACTACAACCCTGAGTTCTGTTTCAAATTTATGCCGAGTGAACATAAAAAAATTTAGTTGTAAGTTTTTATTATAGATTTTGCATGCTTCATTTATACTTTACTGTTAATATTCCATTGATATTTCTCACGTTTGTAATAGTTTATTACATTGTTATAAGAGTCAAAATGAATTCAGAGGCAATTGCGAATATTAGCACCGACATTATTAACAAGTTTGGATTAGCATCAAATATAATTTTCTCAAAGAAACGTTGCTCTCCAGAGCAAATATCTAACTGGCTAAAATAAAGTAAAAAACAATTTTATCTAACAGAGCTATTCGGGGATCAGATTTACATATAAGAACTTTGAATAAGCTTTAATCTCAAATTAGCCATATAAAAAGATTTAGAAATGATTTGAAAAAATATTCTAACATCAAAAGGGGTGGGGGAATTGGTGAGAAGTCAAAAAGAAGTGATCGCGTTAAATGGTATGATATAGAGTTAGCGTATCGGTCAGCTGTTCGAACAGGAGTAATCATTAATCTCATTCATATCAATATTTTTAAATTTTTAGATGATGCATTTTTCCTTTTTAAGGCGTGCATAAATAATACTTTGAAAACAATGTCTACTCTTAAAGTAAATACGCCCTTTTGTGGTGAATTCATAAAGAAATCTGGAATTGAGGAAATTATGGAATATAAATATTTAAATACGAAAAACGCGATAATAGATAGCGGTACAGATTTGAATGGGTGGGTATGAACACATTCGGAACGAAATTTTACGTAAATTAGAGGAATTTCCGGAAAAGACATCAGGTTGGAGTTTGTATAAAGTTCTAAACTTAGAAATAAACATAAATAAATTTGAAATTGGAAATGGAGCCTCATCTTTCATAAGATTACCAGAATCAATTTCTAAGAAACATGCTGTAATCAATATTAAGAACTATGATGATGATCTTTGTTTTTTATACAGCGTTATTGTTCATTTGTACCCTACAGCCATTAATGTTGATAGAACATCAGCTTACCCCGAGTCATCTACTGTATTAAATCTAACTGGTTTGACATTTTCTATGACTTTACAGCAAATTACTAAGTTTGAGAAACTTAATAATATTTCTATTAATGTATATGTCTTAGAATTGATAAAAACAAAAGATAATGAGTATTATCAAACAGTTCCAGCTCGAATCACTAAATGTAAATTAGACAAACATGTCAATCTCTTAATGATTCAAAATAAATATGTTCCTAAAGTCAATGAGTTCGAAAATGTAAAATTAACAGTAAATGAAGTGGAAATAAAATATAATTTCTGTTTAATTAAAAATTTATCGCGTCTTGTTTCAAATCAACTTAGCAAGCATAATTAATATGCGATCGTAGTCTAAATTATTTTAGTGACTCCAGCAACCTTGAAAGTCACATTGAATATTGTAAAAATGTAAATAATTGCAAAATATATTTTCCTAAGAAAGCGGTAGTTGAGTTTAACAATTTTTCATTCAAGGAAAGACTTCCTGTTATTGTTTATGCAGATTTTGAGTCGATACTTTTGCCAATTTCCGATACTGCTTCTACCAAAACTCATAAATATCAGCAGCATTCAGCCATATGTGCTGGTTATTATTTCAAATGTTCCTATGATGACTCTTTCTCGTACTATAGGAGCTTCACGGGCTCTAACTGTATTGAGTGGTTTACTACTGAAATGTCAAACTTGGCAAAATTCGTGCAGTCCAAACTAACCGATGGTGTATCTCTCAATGTGGAGGTTAGTCTCAAAGATGCCTCTAGCACATGCCATATCTGTGAGAAGTCCTTTTTACCTCAAGATAAGATCGTTAGAGAACACTCTCATCTTTCCGGCGCATTTAGAGGCTACTCACATAATTCTTGTAACCTCAGGTACCGTGAGTCCTTCATAGTTCCAGTAGTGTTCCACAACCTAAGTGGATACGACTCCCACTTTATAATTAGGGATCTCGCCAAGCATGATCAAATAACTCTTGTACCAATCAATAAAGAGAAGTATATTGCCTTTACTAAACATGATAAGGACACAAAAATAAAATTTAGATTTATCGAATCATTTAGATTTCTGGGATCTTCTTTGGATGAGCTGGCATCCACTTTAAAATCCGATCAATTTGTTAATTTAACTTCAATCTTCAATCATGTGTCGTTAGCGAAACTAAAGATGCTAAAACGAAAGGGAATCTTTCCTTATGATTATGTTGATTCATTGGAAAAATTAAGTGAAACCCAATTACCGTCTATAGAGAATTTTTATAATAAATTGAATGACCAGAACGTTTCTCAAGCTGATTACGAACATGCTAAAAAAGTATGGGATTCCTTTGAATGTCAAACCATTCGCAACTACATGTAGTTGTACATGAAAGTGGACATTCTTCTTTTAACGGACGTGTTTGAAAATTATCGTGATAGGGCCCATCAAACATATGGCTTAGATCCAGCCCATTGTTACACTCTACCTGGATATTCTTGGCAGTGTATGCTCAAGTACACAAGTTGCCAATTGGAAATTCTTCAACATGTTGACATGCTGATGATGTTCATTGAACGTGGAATACGTGGAGGTATTTCCCAATGTTCTAATAGGTTTTCCGAGGCGAATAACAAGTATATGCTCAATTATAATCCCAATAAACCCTCCAAATTCATTTACCACGTAGACGCTAATAATTTATATGGATATAGTCAAAGTCAACCCTTACCCTACGGGGGATTCCAATGGTCTGCTGATACCAACATCGATGTCACTCAAATTCCCGATGATTCAGATATTGGTTATTTTTTGGAAGTTGATCTGGAGTATCCCAAGAACCTGCATGATCATCATAAAGACCTTCCCTTCTGTCCGGAGCGCCGCACCCCTCCCGGCTCTAAACTTCCCAAAGTCATGACTACCTTGCATGACAAGGAAAAATATATTATTTACTATAGAAATCTGAAACAAGCTCTTGAGAATGGCATCATTCTCAAACACATTCATCGGGTGTTTAAATTCAAACAGTCTCCGTGGCTCAAGTCCTATATCGATCTAAATACTTCCTTAAGAGCACAGGTGACTAATGATTTTGAGAAGAATTTGTTCAAATTGATGAATAACGCAGTCTTCGGTAAAACTATGGAGAATATTAGAAAGCATCGTATCGTTAAACTAGTCACCATTGGGAAGGTCGATACGGTGCTAAAAATCTTATTGCTCCCCAGCATTTCACAGTCGACCATATTCGATGATGAGTTGATGGCAATTGAGTTAAACAAAACTGATTTGCTCTTCAATAAACCTCTGTATATCGGGTGCGCAATTCTGGAACTTTCAAAAATCCTAATGTATGACTTCTAGTCAAACTTCTATACATCGATACTGATTCATTTTTGCTTGAGATAATTTCTGATGATATATATGAGGAGCTCGTCAAACCCAATCTCCATCGTTTCGACACATCAGACTATCCCCGCGATAATATTTACAACATCCCACTAGTTAATAAAAAGGTGCTTGGTTTAATGAAGGATGAGGCTAAAGGCTACATTATTTCACATTTTGTAGGCCTCCGTTCGAAAATGTACACCTACCTAATCCTAGGGGGAAAATGCATCAAAAAGTCAAAAGGTGTAAAATACAATGTAGTTAAAAATAGTATTACGTTTAATGATTACCTCTCTTGTTTGCAAGAAAACTATTGCTTCCCAACGCTGTATTAGATCATATGCTCATAACATATTTAGTGTAGAGCAGACAAAAATCGCCCTCAGTCCTTTTGATGACAAGCGCTATCTGTTAAAAGACTCACATGATACTTTACCCTGGGGCCACTACAGCCTCTAAATTCATTTTTACTTTCAAGATATATGTATGTTATATGAAACTTCAACATAATACTAATATCATATTACAGACCACACCGGCAGATATCATGTTTTTCTCAGAAATCCAAATCGTCAGCATTGAAACAAAGTATTCTTGGGATAAGACTCTAACAGTTGTTTCACTGCTGACAAAGCGTCTGCAGTAATATTATAAATACAGGACACTCATGTTTTCAACGAACATTATTGTATTAACTTTTCATATACGAGTATCTAGTTTAAGTAAATTTTGTAACTCAGTTTTTGAAATAAAGTTTTTTTTTAAAAAGTAAAAATTTGAGTGAACGATCTAACAAAATTGGTGTCAGAAGTGGGATACATCCGTCAACGTCGTGTGAACAAGAGTATTCTAACACACAACGGTGGGTCCTAATCCTTAAAAGCGGAAGAACCAAACAAGGGCAGTCCTCACTTGAAGAAGTCAAGAACAAGACTAGTTCCTAATGATCCTTCCCAAACTGTAAGTACGATAATATTAAGTCTGTACAAAGTGTTTTATTTCATTGTGTTCCAATTATTATTATTATTATTATTAATTTTTACATCTCGCATAATACCATTTTTTTGATTTATCTTATTTTAAATATTATTATCAATACCCACATTTGTTCCAAATATATACACACGTTTATATTTTACCCATCAAACATGCCAAACGAAAGTGACAGAAATTTTGATCGCACTCAATCAGCCGATCCTACTGAGGATCCGGTAGAACAAATTGAACCGTACAAACTTTCCGAAATATTTTCCGTAGTCCCGGAGTACGATGGCAACCCGATTATGCTATCGAACTTCATAAATTCCTGTGATACTGCTTTCCGAATGGCAACAGGTGAACAAAAAATTTTAGTAACTCTACATTTTAAAAACAAATTGCGAGGACGCGCCGCGGAATTAATTAATTCTAGGAATCCCGTGACATGGGGAGAAATTAGAAATTTGTTAGGAACGCATTTTGGGGACCTTCGAGATTTATCCTCTTTAATTGCTGATCTTCAACGTATACGACAATTGCCTAACGAATCCCCGTTAACCTTTGTTTCTCGTCTACAAAGCCACAATGCAAAAATGCATTCCGCTATCAACCAACAGCGCATGACATTTGAACAAAAAACAGCACAGTCCCAACTAATCGAGACCATGACATTGAACTCGCTATTAGCAGGACTAGAACCGAAAATCGGACAGATAATAAGAGCCAATAACCCTCCAGATATCTTAACAGCAGTCACTCGAATCAAACGAGAGCTTCAACTGACTTATTTCCAAGACCAAAAATTCTCAGGCCAAAGAAATCCAGTACCCGTCACACGAAAACCAAATCAAGGTGTCATCCCTAAAACTTGTAATTACTGCCGTAAACCAGGACATGTTTTTAACGAATGCCGAGCGCGACAATATGCTCAAAATTCTCAAAACTTTCAACCAAGGAATTATCAAAATACAAACACCCCTGCTCGACAAACACCTCCGACGCAAAGATTCCCTAACAATCAGGCGTCCGTAATCAGACCAAACCCCAACTACCAAAGACCCGAATTTCAGAGACCTCCAAACTTTACAAGAAACTCATCAAATGCCCCGAACACTTCGAACAATAATTTCAATACTGCTAGAACTCAACACTTTAATTCAATGCCTAACAACGACTACTATTGTAACCCTTCTACAAGTGATTCTTTCGTAACCAACGATAGCCCCGACCAACAATGGCAATTTGAAAATCACTATAAAGATTATCAATGTTACAATCCACCTGAATATGAATTTTATGAACAAATACCTCAATCGCACCCTGATCAATATCAGGATTTTCTTCAAACCCCATTAGAAGCGAAACCTCCTTACAACAACCAACACGACCAAACAATGACGCAGCTCGAATCACAAATTCAAGCCCTAAACCTAGACAATTTCGATCCAACAATAAACTTTCCGGAACAAAGGTTACTATGAAACCTCTCCTATCAGTAAATTCCAAAAATCTCTATTACATTAAGGACGCCACTGGTGTATTTAAAATCTTGATCGACACTGGTGCCGGTCTTTCAGTCTTTAAACCATCCACTTGTAAAAACTACAGAAACAGACAACCAGAAAATGTAACTATTCAAGGCATAACGAACGAAAAAAATTTAATTACTGAATCAGTACTAATACCATTTACCGATGAAGATCCACACAAAGTTTATATTCATGACTTAGAAATAGACTTTGATGGTTTACTCGGATCTGGCTTCCTAGACCACTATGAATGCGTTATTGATATTAAAAACAAAATGCTTATCACTAACTTCAAAACAATTCCACTATTTAAAATAACCGACAACAACTTGACCGAAATAGCACAAGAACGTGTCATTAATAAAATTTCTCTCGAACCAAGGGTAGAACAAGTCGTAAAATTAAAAAGCCCATTAAGAAACACGGAAGCAATTCTCCTCGCGTGTGAGACTGAAAAAGTAAAACTACCCAACGCACTAGTCCGTATAGACAAAAACGGCGACTTTCTAACAACCGTTGTAAACGTTAACGCCATACCCAAGACTGTCACTCTCCCTGAACTTTTGTACGAACCAATAGAAGAATTTACTATTAACAACTTAAACACTTACAACGAAAACGGAAGCTCAAATAAATACGAAGAAATCAAAGAACAACTACGCCTCGAACATCTGAACGAAGAAGAAAGAGAACTCATTACAAACCTGTGCATGGAATATTCAGATATTTTTTACATCGAGGGAGACAACCTAACGTTTACTAATGAAATCAAGCATCAAATAAACACCAAAGAAAGCAAACCAATTTTCACCAAATCCTACCGATACCCACACATTCATAAAGAAGAGGTGAAAAACCAGATGTCAAAAATGCTCAAGCAAAGAATCATCCAACCATCGACTTCACCCTGGTCGTCTCCAGTATGGGTCGTGCCAAAAAAAATGGATGCATCCGGGAAACCGAAATGGCGAGTGGTTATCGACTACCGTAAACTTAACGAGTTGACAGTGGACGATAAATACCCACTACCAAATATCTCGGACTTATTGGATCAGCTAGGGAAGTGCCAATACTTCACAACCCTAGACTTGGCGTCCGGATTTCACCAGATCGAGATAGACCCCCAGGATGTCCAGAAAACAGCATTTACGGTGGAGAATGGGCATTACGAGTTTGTGCGTATGCCATTTGGACTGAAGAACGCTCCATCTACCTTCCAACGCGTGATGGATAACATCTTAGTGGGTATTCAGAACGAACGATGCTTGGTATATATGGATGATATAATTGTATTTAGCCCCTCAGTCCATGAACACATCAACCGGTTAACTGAAGTATTCAAAAGATTAAGGAAAGCTCACTTGAAAATCCAACCGGACAAATGTGAGTTCCTTCGAAAGGAAGTCGCATACCTCGGGCATGTAATAACACCTGAAGGCGTGAAGCCCAACCCGTCTAAAATAGAATGTGTCAGAGATTACCCCGAACCAAAAACTGCCAAAGACATTAAATCGTTCCTAGGCCTCTGCGGTTATTACCGAAGATTTATAGCAAACTTCGCTAAGATCGCAAAACCACTGACCCGATTATTACAAAAGAACGTCAAATTTCATTTCGATAAAGAATGTGAAGAGTCTTTCAAAACTCTGAAACAAACTTTGATCACATCACCCGTGCTAATTTATCCGAACTTTGAAGAGCCGTTCGTGTTAACCACGGACGCAAGCGCATTCGCTATAGGAGCAATTCTGTCTCAAGGGCCAGTCGGTAAAGACCTCCCGATCGCTTACGCATCCCGAACTTTGTGTAATGCGGAAGTGAAATATTCGACCATACAAAGGGAACTTTTAGCAATTGTATGGGCGGTCAAGCACTTTCGACCTTATTTGTACGCGAGAAAGTTCAAACTCCTGACGGACCACCGCCCGCTAACCTGGCTGTTCTCCATCACAGACCCAGGAAGTCGACTCGCCCGATGGCGCCTGAAATTGGAAGAATATGATTACGAAATTCTGTACAAACCAGGAAAGACCAACAAGAACGCCGACGCACTCTCTAGAATAAAAATAAACCACTTCCAAGAGTATTCAAACTTCCAAACGATAATTCTTTGTGGTAACGAAGACGATCCTATGGAAGCAGGACCATCTTCGGTGAAAATTGAGGATGAAGAAAAAGGAGCGCCAGACAACGACCAAAACGAAGCCGAACGAATCCATGAAGAATTTAAAACCTTCGTGAACCTTTACAAAACAAAATCCATCATAGACTATTCAAAAATTGAATTCACTAACGGACAACTACTTGACAAAACTAACAAAAACATTATTACCTTCTTTTGGCAAAATAAACTAGAAGACTTTCACGAATTTATAATGGATGACATTTTCGAGGAAAACATAGACTTTGAACCCGACAAAATCAACAAATTCGCAAGCAAATCCGTTAAAGACAGGAAGTATTTTATAATTGCCCTTCCTTATGACCCAGAAGCGGTAGCAGAATATCTTTTCTATGTCATTTTCAAAAATCAACATGAATTAGACCTTAACACAACATACTGTATTGAAAATAATCTCGAACTCCCGATCTTAGAAATTTTCTCCTTCATTTTCTCAGAAAAAGATATTAAACTTAGAGTCTGTCAAAACTTAGTCCAAACACCGACTACTGACCAAATTCCACTAATAATAGAACAGAACCATTGTGGAAAAGCCAATTTACACCGAGGTGTTAATGAAACCCTCAGAAGAATCCGACAAAACTTTAACTGGACTGGGATCATAAAAGATGTCGAAACCTTTATAAAGAATTGCGAAATTTGCCAGAAGGTGAAAATTTGCCGGAAAAATCTCAGTACGCCCCTAGTAATCACAGAAACCCCAAAGGCTCCTTTCGAGCGCATTAATATCGATATATTCGAAACACCGACAAGAAACTACGCCTTGACAATACGTGACGAACTAACAAAGTTTACACAAGCTTATGCCCTTAGCGACAAAACTGCGAAATCAGTAGTAGCAACACTTTTGCTATTTTTTCAACACTACGGCACACCGTTACGTATTCATTGCGATTTAGGAAAAGAATTTGAAAATAACTTAATGAAAGACTTGTGTTCAATGTTTGACATTAAACTTACCTTTTCGAGCGTGAGCCACCCGCAATCTAATGGCTCCCTAGAGAGATTTCATGCCACCTTAGCAGAGATGATTCGTGCCCATCTAGCCGAAAACCCGAAAGAACATCCCTTCAACATACTACCGTATGCTATCATCTGCTATAATAATACGAAAAACAAAACACACGGGTTTACCCCGTATGAACTCCTGTTCGGACATACGGCTTGTCGCGTACCAGAAAAACTGTACAACGAGAAAACTCTCATGACTAAATACGTTAGAGACTTAAACAACAGAATCTCATATTACTACAAAATTGCTAGAGAAAAAACACAAGCACAAAAGGAAAAAGCTAAAACCCGATTTGACCAAAACATACACACCAAACGACCCGAATACAAACCCGGTGATAAAGTATACGTCCGCGAAACACAAATTACTAACAAATTGCAAAACAAATTCAACGGACCTTACGAAATCTTAGAAGTTTACGACAATTCGGCTATGTTAGTGAACTGGAAAACCAGACAAAAAACGAAAGTAAACTTCGACAAGTTAAAACCATACTTTGAGACTTAAACAAAATTTCATTGCAGGCTCCTCTTGGTTGTCGCAACCGCCTGTGCTCAATACTCGGTCCAACCAATCAATAACACCATCGGCATATTTTATCACGAAGAATCTCTTTTAAGAATATCCAATGATAAATGGACACTACTTGTATACAAGGACTTAGAACCAATTAAAATCGCTCTGGATAAAAATGATAAAATACTTTCTAATCTGGTCGATACTTTGAGGCAAAACACACCACGCATGGTAGCTTTTAACACAGAAATCAGAACTCATTACAGTCTCCTAAATCAAATATCGCGAGACTTAAACTTAAAATATCAAGAAATATTTGCAGACACAAAAATTAATAGAATTAAAAGAGGATTATTTAACGGAGTTGGTACATTTTGGAAAGCAATCACTGGAAATCTGGACTCATCAGACGGTGACTATTTCAATGATTGCATTAATAAAATCTCTCATGACGAAATTGAATTAGAAACACTAATGAAAAATCAAATTTCTGTTACGACGTCTGTCATAAAGAACTTCAATACGACCATCCAAAATCTTCAAATGGATGAAGAAACTTTTAAAAATTATGATATTTCAGACACAACTTCCTATCTAGACGCTAAAGCAAAAGCCCTAGAAGTTTGTGAATTATTAATGGAAAGTTACCTATTCCTACAGACCAGTTTAAATGATATTTTAAATTCGATTACCTTCGCAAGACTTCACATAATTCATACTTCCATAATAACTCCTAAAGATCTTGTGAACTCCCTTCAGGAAATTTCACATACACTATCTAAAAGTAACCTTCCATTACAAGCTTCACTCAGTACTGTTGCCCAGTACTTAGATATTATGGACCTTGAAGCTTACCAAACAGAATCAAAAATAGTTTTCATTTTGAAAATCCCTTTGATAGACCCCGAGATTTATACCCTGTATCGTCTTTTTCCGATTCCAATACCTAATGCGAGAACGGGACTTCACCACATTCTCTTAACCTCCCAAAAATATATAGCTAAAGATGACGACTCACTATTATACGTCTCCCTTAAAAACCTTGACTCCTGCAAAAATATTGAACCTTCAACCAAAATTTGTACAAACATGCTACCTTTCCCACTGGATAGCAGCGCCATTTGCGAAGCACGCCTTCTTCGCCACTCAGTAGAACTGCCTGAATCCTGCCAATCGTCAATAATCCTAGCAGAGGGTTATAATATCCAAGAAATAGCAACAAACCTCTGGTTAATCTCGACATCAAAACTGGTTCCAGTAACGATCAAATGCGTTAACCAAGACCCAGTGTCTATTATCATAAGAAATAATTCATTATTCAAGTTACAACCGAAGTGCAGCTCTTTTGTCGGAGACATTAGAATTCATTGAAAGTCCATTTTAAGTGACAAAAAGAACATCACCTATAGGAATCAACCAATTGACATTCCTTATGAGTGTTGTGAAAATGTCCCAAACAGAAAACACTTACTCGACCTAAAGCCACTAAAGTTAAATAAGCTGGATACAGAAGACCTAAACGTCGCCCAGTACAAGCTCAGCCAGTACTCAGATGAACTTGATAAAATGTTAAAACAACCCTTTGTCACGAAACACATTTCTTGGTTTGTTTATGTGACAATTACCATCATTATCCTGCTCGTGGCCCTTTACCTTTTCTGTAAATGCAGAAAAAGAAATCCAACCAGACTTAGCATCGAGACTCGGAACTATCCAGTAGATCCTCCGAATCCATCATACCCAGGCTGCAAAAGATTTTCTATGCCGAGAATCTTCCCCCGACGCCGACCAACCCTCCGACAAGAAGACGAAGAGGGAGATATCGAACTGTAAATATTTTGTCAAATATTTCATTTTATTATACCTTTATATTTTATACATTTTTTTTTTTATATATACATTTCAATTTTACCTTTTTGATTATGACTTTTATATTGTATTTTATTTTGTTTATTATTTTTATGTATAATTTTAATTTGCAAAAAGCTGCTGCAAAGCACCAACTTTTTCAATAAGGGGAAAGTTGTTATATGAAACTTCAACATAATACTAATATCATATTACAGACCACACCGGCAGATATCATGTTTTTCTCAGAAATCCAAATCGTCAGCATTGAAACAAAGTATTCTTGGGATAAGACTCTAACAGTTGTTTCACTGCTGACAAAGCGTCTGCAGTAATATTATAAATACAGGACACTCATGTTTCAACGAACATTATTGTATTAACTTTTCATATACGAGTATCTAGTTTAAGTAAATTTTGTAACTCAGTTTTTGAAATAAAGTTTTTTTTTAAAAAGTAAAAATTTGAATGAACGATCTAACATGTATAAGTAATATTTGATGTAGTTATGTTATTAGTCTATGTTTATTTATTTTAAATAAAACAGCATATTGGTAACTTTGTTTTTTATTTTTAGCATACATATATTTTTAAATAACCTGTAATTTTCCGTCTACATATGCAGCAATGATCTATTTTCAGTGAACAATCAAAGCAACTAGCAAAGTGTCTGCATGGCATAAAAACAATTGTCATTTCATTAGTTAAGCAAATTTTACAAGTATTATGATTAGAGTCAGTGTGGGGATTTGGTGGGCAGTCTCTAAGCAATAAACATTTAGCTGATCCCTTTTTGTGAAGCTCTGTAATATCATCATAAGGTAAGAGATTCTTGAGCTCTAAGCCACAGCAATGACAAGTGATCCTGTCGCCGTAGCCCGTGTAAAAGAAGCCGACGTTGACAAGCTCGGTGGGTGTCTGCTTCAAGGCAATAGGCCAGTCTTTGAACGTCTCAAGTCTGCTCTCAAATGTCACTTTGCTTTTATGTCTGATAGGTCTGGTGATGTGGTAAGTGTCATCAAAATCAAAAAAGCGACAATATGGATTCCAGTCCAGATGATCGGCAACAGGGTCATCACCATCTTCCCAGTTGAAACCACGTGTATCACAAAATGGACATTCAACAGCATCATTTAAGCTACCATCGGATTCTATTGCATCTTGTCGGTAGATAAACCCTGCTCTTGCTAACTTTTCAGCAGGGAAGTCGGAAGGCCAGTTTTCAAAGGTACGTAATCGATTTTCGTATATTTGGAAGTATTCTCGACACTCCATGGTGAAGAACTGATGAAATAAACAACAATTTTTTTAATTTATAAGTATTTATTAAATTTTTCTAATGTCAATATCTCTCAAAATAATGTTTTTATAATAATAAATATGTTCTTTTAATGCAATACATAATGGAGACCTGTCATCTAAACAAAATGGTTTTAACAATTTTTCAATCGGTAAACGATTTAGTAAATTTGACCATAAACAAATTTCATCTATTATTTTATAATAAAAAGTACAGAAATTTATGCGCTCCAAACAAATTATTTTACTTGAGATAATAGGGTTAATAGCTAAGAGTTCAACCACATCACTATAATCCAAATATAGTGCGCAAATGTTTTACATCAGCAACACTTGTTTGACGTCTTCATACTGGATCTGGGATAGATGGAGACAATCTCCGCAGGTCACTGGGGCAGCAAACTCTGGAGGTGTGGCATTTTCAAAAAAGTTTGTTTTCAGGAGCTTGAGCTCAATGATGACATCTTCCCACTCGTACATAGTCATTACAATTTTCGTTGGTGTTCCAGCGGCTACAGGTGTTTTTTGCAAGATAACCACTGGAGAATAGGATCTTGCAGGACTGAGTGCACATTGAACATCATACTCTAAATTCAGTAATGGAAATCTCGAATGCAGCAAGTAATAGTCTTCCTTTTTGGCAGCTTCATCATACATTTGTAATACTCTATCCAAGTCCGCACTGTAATTGATAGTGGAATCACTACTATAACCACTATCAATGGTTTCAAAACTGCTGATACTATTAATTTTCACAAATCACTCGAGAGGTAAACTGGGACTGGAAATATATGTAGGGAATTTTCACAATTTTATAGTTGTACCCCTTCCACTACCTGATTGCGGTTGATTTCAATTATGTGTTCCTACTTCAAGATGGAAAAGTAGATCTCTTGTTGCTAAGAGCTCCTCTGTTCCCCATCACCATCATCATATATGTAAGGCTTTTAAATGTTGCATCACTTGTTGTTTTTCACAATAAAATTTGATATCTTTCTGTAATCGTTTAAGTTTGGTGATATGTTGGCTTAAACTTTTCGAATACTTTACAGTGATGTTTTCACCCTGAGTCTTCATTTTGCAATGCAAGCACTTGTCTATATTTATGATAATTTATTATCAATTTATGATTGACGTTGGTGTTATAGTCTGTTTTCAGTGCCAATCCAACTGTCGTGGTTCGAATCAAACCCAAGCCACCGAACTTTAACCTTGTTGCCTTTTCGTTGCAAAATTTTCTCAACGAGATACACATCAGGATAGGCGGCCTTTTGCAATTCTTCTTCGTAAAAGCTCCGTTGAATCGGTGTACCAGATATATCTTCCAAAATAAAACCCCCTCAAGTGCGAAATCTTTAGCAGCAAATACGTGGTGGATTTTCAACCGCAAGATAGCATCGGTGAGATCCTGGGCTTTTCCCGAAGAGTGTTGTCCAGCAATCAGCTTCACAGCTCCGATCTACCTGTGAACATTATCAAAGTTCGAACCATTCATCTCGACAGCAATATCACATCGGGCGCTTTCTACAACAACACACCCTCTCACACAATCTACGAATTTGCTATTGCAGTGGATCCGGGTTTCGCTATCGACGAAACACCGCAGCATCTCATCTATTTACCGATAAACAGAAGTGAAATTCATAACCTGACTTTACACATTTTGAACCAAGACTCGGAAGTCGTGAATTTCCAGGGTGAGGAAATCATCGTACGACTCGACCTGAAACAATTGCAGTAACAATGGGTCGACTTATATTTGATAATGAAGAACCGTATTATAAGAAGACAGCTACTCCTCGAGCACCAACAGTTTCATGAAACCTCTCAAGAGATCACTTACGCTCTCAAACAGATTGTTTCTACAAACACTCGGCTACCATGTCAACTCTTCAAATGTTCGATATCTTCCGCAAACCAAATTTTGATGATAGTGTACGACGAGAGGAGTTGCGCACCTACTATCCGTACGTCAAGTTATTCGGCAACATTGATATCATTGAGATCACCGTCAATCAAACAGATTGCTGGTTTTCTATGCCAGATTCCTGCATCTCAATCCAGGGACAAGTAGTTAGAACAGCTGGCAATGGAGATGTTTCCCTGTCACCAAATGCGGGGGCTTTCTTCTTCGACAGCGCCACGTACGAGTTGTGCGGCAAGGAAATTGAAACCGTGAGAGATCCCGGCCGCGTGAGCACAGCTCGAGGATACTTGTGCTACGATCCCAACAGTTCCAAGGATCTATTCATAGCCGGCTGGAATTTTCCCCATAAAGCCCATATGAATGCCGCCGACAACACCTTTCACATGTACATTCCGCTGGGACATTTATTTTCGATTTTCAACGACTACAAGCGAGAGATGTGGGGTAAACAAACGATACTCCTTGTGCGGAGCCGTAGTGATGACGATTGCCTTATAATCAAAGATGCTGCTACCAAGGGCAAAGTGACTATAAACAACATCGAACTTAAAGTCCGACACATTTTCCCCAACGATGATGTTAAACTCGATTTGCTGCAAGCTGTCAAAGCAGATTCCAGCATAATTTTACCGTTTCGTAAATGGGAGCTTCATGAGTTGCCTGCTCTCAAAACAGGCGCCACTCGTGAAATTTGGGCAGTGAAAACGTGTGCCGCCGTGGAGAGTCCCCGATACGTTATTTTAGCTTTCCAAACTGACCGCCATAGCAACATCAAAGAAGATCCCACGGAATTTGATAATATTCACATTTCCAATATTCGTCTAACTTTAAACAGCGAATTTTGGCCTATGGAAAGAATGCAGCTAGATTTCTCAAAGAGCGAGTACGGTGAGGCTTACAAAAGGTATACGGACTTTAATCCTAGCTTTGGCGGTGGCAAACACCCTCTTCTGGATTATGTGACGTTCAAGACGCACACCCTATTCGTTATCGATTGCTTCCGACGCGAAGACACTGTGAAATCTTCAACTGTAGATATTCGCCAGGACATTGAAAGCCAGACGGGATTTCCCGATAAGACCCGAGCCTTCTGCATAATTATCCACGACTGCGTAATGGAATTTCTCCCACTCAGCGAAATTGTTCGAAGCCTCTCCTAGATCACTCAGCTTTGTAGAAATTCAGTTTCAGTTCAGCTCTTCGATGGTTCACCATGGAAATTGCAGTTGTTGACATTCAAGGCTTCGAAATCGAAGGAAGATTCGTTCCCAAGGAACTGGTAATCAAAACCACCCAAACCATTTAACTCTCTATCAGCAGCAGACAAAAAACATGTTCGATATTTGGAAGCACACCTACATGGACTCTACTACTCTGACGGCCACTACGATTTGGACACATTGAATGACATTTTGAGAATTTTTCTCACCACGTGCACACACATATATGTGCGAGGTGAGCAGAAATTTAGCTTTTTATATTCCAAGTTATTCGAGGAGCTGAAAATTAACAATTTGCGGAAACTACTCAACGAAGATGGCCAGCCGCACTATCACCTAATAAATTTGGAAAAGTGCAAGAATTCTGTTTACTTGGAATCTTCTGAATCTCCATGCTTTTTTCACTGTTGGTGCAAGGACCCCGTATGCTGCGCAAGAGAAAATATTTTTACAATTTATAATTGGATCATGAATAGTGTTTTACATAAATAAAGAGAATTATCTAAATTATGTGTTTTTATTCATTTTCTTCCTTATACATTTCACAATTAATTTAAGTAACAATACTGTGATAGCAGATAGTATTGTGCTAATAAGAATTAGCAACTTGTGAAGCTCCTGTTGAATGTTGACTTGTAAGACATCCCGGGTAGCAACCGAGCTATTAGATGATGAAATGTTATCTTCACATGATGCCTCTGTTGAAATCCAATCAGTGTCACCTTCCGTACCGTCTGAAAATATCAGCTTCAGCTTGAACTTTTCAGTGCTGTTTGACAGATCAGCAAAATATACAGGCAGCTGTCCCTCGTTTAATCGTTCGTGACGCATCAACGTATAGTCGGAGGGATCAAAACATTTTTTCCTTCCAGAACAAACAGTCATGCCCTTGGTTCCACTAGGTATATTGACATACAAGATATTTTCCAAAATTAATGTGAAGATTACAAAGCTTGATTTAAGTAAAGGCATTTTTTAACGATCTGCATTCGTCTATATTTGACAAGAAACTATGAACGTCTTCTCCTGGATCTATACTTTATTCTAAAATTAATATATTTACCAAATATTTTTATTCCTAGATCCCATATCCCGACTTCTAATATCCCGACTTTTACCCCCGAAATCCAATTTCTCGACTTTCACCCCCCGAAATCCAATTTCCCGCATTTTCACACCAAATAACATATTCCTACAAACAACACTCAGATAACCACCATCTAAAAGACAACCTTATCCAAAACACTCGCCCGCCATCGCGGAAACGAACAACCCACACGAGCCGACCCGCACATAGCCATCAACCAAAATACAACATTATTCAACTGGCTTGCCAGCCCATATAGTGGAAACTTCAACGCACACGCCGCCGTCCCGGGCTCGAAACCCAACCAATGCTTTTTTCTATTTACTTACCACAACCGCCGCATGATGGCGCCATTTTTATTCAAAACCGCCACTACCTGCGCGCGCAGCAACCCGCAACACAACAATTTCAATTTAAAATTTCAACAACCAACGTTCCCGCCGTTCCGGACCTCGTCGTAGCGTTGAAGTTACCTTGCT
This sequence comes from Octodonta nipae, assembly GCA_034190945.1. NCBI lineage: Eukaryota > Metazoa > Arthropoda > Insecta > Coleoptera > Chrysomelidae > Octodonta > Octodonta nipae. The sequence goes on along the minus strand of CM067216.1, from coordinate 91,852,718 downwards.
CATCTACTTACGTAACTGGATTAGTTATTTTAACCTGCGTAATTTTAAACAATTCCGTACTCCAGCTAGGAAGGTAACCTTTGTCAAAAACGTGCTTGGTTTTACTTATTCGCACAACATCTCCGACTTTCAGTTTTCTTGGCCCAGCAATTTTCAGGTTATTGTATACTTTAATATCTCGAGCGTTTTTCCTATTAATGTCCGCAGGTCTGATCTTTGTCTTGGAACGTTTTTGATGGTTGTAGTCCTTAACGATTTCCTGTAGAATATCTATCCATTTGTAGGTGCCGTTCAAACTAAAGTACTTGTAGAGCCGTTCTTTCAGCGTTCTAATTACTCGTTCAGCTATTAGGGCTTTCAGTCCACTAAATGTACTATAATGATTGATTCCGTTTGACTTCATTAGTTTCTGAAAGCAACTATTGTAGTATTCCTTACCCTGCCTACTCTCAAAGGCACGAGTTACCTCTTCACCGGATTTCGTTTTCAGCGGTCTCGTCCACACGTACTTTGAAAAGCAATCAATCACCACGAGGAAGAACTTGAAATTACGATTGGATTTTGCATAGAGATCCATTTGTGCGAGGTCAGACTGCCAGGAGTCATCGAAACCTTTGATTATTACACGTCGGCGAGGAAACATTCGTCTCACAGGTCTATGCAGTTCCTTAACGACTTGAACTTTTTCTTTGGAATGTTTCGCTATAGGAGCCATCTTGTATACTGCTTAAAAATAGACAAAGGCATGTTTTTATTGACCCTAATGTTGCTTTTTAATTGCAGCAATACTGTCTGCGATTGCTTCAAGTTTTTGATTTTGGTCCAACATTTGATTTGCAATATCATCATGTAGTTTTTGCATGTCTCGGTATAGGTCAGGCACTACTTTTGTCATCTTGTCTCTAAGTTCAGTTAAATCAGAAAGATCTTTAGCCTTATCCTTTCGAACAATATTTAATACTTCTGCTGCATCAACACCTGTAGGAGCTTGTTTCAGAGAAAGTTTCAGATCATTTATACGTTTTTCCTGTAATATACGGTTGTCATTAAACGAGGCTTCAAATTTTGTGATGGTTTCCTTATATTCTTTCCGGGCAGATTCCAACTGAGCTTCTAATATATTGAATTTTGAAATGAGAAGCGATATATTTTGTAGTTGGGTTTTCAACATGCGAGTATTCATTGCAGCAAAGTTTTGAGCTCCACGTTCCTCGCTAACCTTTTCGTTTTGCTTAAACATAGATAAGGGTTGCTGAACTTCACCAGTGTAGTTGCTGAAAGCTATTTGAAAATCACTATGTAGTTGCTGAAGTCCGTTTGCTATTTTCTTATCAACGTACTGCTTGTTGGCGGCATCCATGGCCTTCGTCGGTACTTCGACATTAGTAATTTTCAGCTTCTCAGCATCGATATTTCCCTCCGCGGTAAAGGAAAATGGCACTTTCATAAAAGCTAGGTTATGTGATGTTGATGACATTAGTTGCTGATGGGCACTACGCCCAAACTTGTTTAAAGTCATCGTGAAACTGACATGTTTGCCATAGGATAAGGAATAATATACACTTTCAATTTCGAAATTTATTTATCTCGTATAATATTAGCTTCCTTAAGTTCATTTAAAATGGCAATTATTTCGTTGTCGTGAGAGGTGTTGCCTGTTTCCTTGGATGCAACCAGTAGTTTCAACCGTTCAACCAATTCGTTGGGATCATCCCAGTAGACGTATTCCATTGGCTTGTTATTGTAAGTTAACTTCATACCAGTTCCAGCAAAACGTTGCTTCTTTGTCAAAGGAGGAAAAATTGGCTTTATAATTTCAGTATATTTATATAGACTTGAAGCTTTCAAACGACCTGCTGCATTCTTGTGTGCTGATGTCATTACCAACACTTTTCGGTATGCTTCTAAATCATCGGGAGCATAATCAGGTGACTTGTAAAATATTAATTGATATTGCCCTGGAATACCTCGAAACTGTAGCCCACAAACGATGACCTGTACTGAAATTGATTTCCTTTTGCCCAAGAAACCATTTGGAACTTGCAGCGCCATATATAGGTCCATATATGTTGTCAATATCATCGTTTTTAGTGATATAGTGATACTTGTGTGCAACTTGAAGCGATAGAACCTCTCGAGAGAGATGTCTTGGCGATATTGTGCCGATAGGCTGCTCAGTTAGTATCCGGTGGCGTGAGTTCGTTGTTCAATTGGCAGAAGGACTATACAAGGGCGCCAGGCCAATGGATACACACAGTTCACAAGAAAAACGACAAGATAACGAAAATTTACAATTTATTTATTTAAATACAAATTAATCAATTTTTCTATTAGTTAAGTTGGTAACAGAGAACAAACTTTTAAACAATCGAGGTATATAAAAACTGTTAGAGTGAAGTTACAAACAAAACAATCTATAAATTCTTGCCTTACAATATCCTCGGTAGGAATGCCTTTCCGTTGGTGGGTTTGCTGTCCAAGGTCCTGATCCTGGAGCTATATGCCAACCAGCAGATGGGGTTCCAATAACTCAGGGCGGCCAGGAGTTGCCACTGTCCTACCAGAGGACAAGTCGAATCAGGTAGTACTGCCAGAGTTTTGCTCCCTTGATATGAGGCTAGTGGTTACGTATCTGGGCACTCTTAGCCCCAGTTGATGGCATACATGAAAAAAATTATTGGCCAATTAGTTATAGCCCTTAGAGTATCGATACTGAATTTTCCCCCTGACTAGTATAGGCGTATATATGCTCTATAGGATCGATTCGGCACGTGTATGAGGTGAGGCACCCTACCTTAGTTTTCCCTAACTTCTTCACTCTAAATTAACTATTTAAATGCTACCAAAAATGAATGAAAAATACTTTAACTAATAAAAGTAAATTTTGAAATGCTTCAAATTCTAGGTAAAAATATATAACGATAAGACTTAAGGTAAATTGCAACTGCTAAGTTACAGTTTCAAATTAATTTAGATTTAAATAACAAATCAATTATTAATTACAGGTAAAATTTAACGGTAAATCAGATATATAAACAATTACGTTTGAGAGCTAATAATGTGTTTAAAGATAACGGTATAAAAAAAATATATTCAAGATCTAGTGATGTGCCTTCTAATCCGACAAACCGTTCGACGACTGAATGAAAGCGAATTTCCTCCGAGATAATGGGAAAATTCAGTACTCTAAATTAACGTAAATGTACGGTACTTTAAAAATGATAAGGTAATAAACGATAAAAATGATTATTGTATCTATATACATAAATATAAAAAAAATCAGATGTGAAATCTGGTCATAAACATTTCCCCAAGTTAAACAATTAAAATAAAGAAAACTAGGCGTAGCAAAATGCTTTAGCTCAGAACCTGCTTGGCTCTCTACTGCAAACTCAGAGAAGGAGAAATTAAAATGTGATTTATTTATAACTAGGCAGACAAGCAACCAATCTGGGCCAATGAATAATGAAAGATCAGCGAGTGACTTAAAAAAATTAATATATTTACTAGTATATCTATATGTAAATCAAATTCAATAAAATAGAAATATATACATGAAATACTGAACGAAATGCAAAGAAAAAAATAGAAATTTTAAGTCACTCACATGATCATTCCCAGTCATTCACAGTCCAACCCAGTTGGGGAGCTTCGTCAGCTACTAAATTCAGGCTCACAGGAGACCTCGTCTAGTGGATCAATTTGTCCTTTCCTGATCCTTGGCAGATATCGTCAATCAAATTCTCCAGATTCACCAATACCTAAAAATGCAAAAGAGGCCGGCAATAATTGTTCCCTTTTTCTTTATTTATTTATTTTTTTTTAATCACGATACTTGTGAAAAATCTAGCAACTAACGATTGCTTATCGATGCCAACTACGTCGCAGATGCAAAGCAAAAAAATTACAAAAAAAATTAATGAACTACGCAATTAAGCCACCAACTATTTATCGTTGCAAGAAAACGCGGTATATCGATATTAAGATGAATATGAAACCAGATTCATCCAAAGTTTCTTTCCAAAATTATTAATAGATACGATAAAATATGCACTATAGCCGATAAAAAAACTGTAAAAAAAAATTCATTCGATAAATCTAACTATAACGATAAACCGAATTTGCTTAATTACAATCAAAGGTACGATAATAAGGAAAAACGATAAATTAAGCAAATTCTAGCAGATATTTTCCCGATAAAGATAAAGAATTTTCCCAATAAAAAATTAAACTCAGAACGAAATTCGCCTACATACCCGTCTTTTCCGGCGGTCGAAACAGAAGAGAGAAATCTACTTCCTTCGACATGCGTTAATCCCACTTGTCCAATCATAAAAGTGGGGAAAGAAAATGACATGTTAAAATTTCGAATTTTATTGAGCGCGAAAGCAGGAATATTAATCACTTTAGACACTGTTTTATTACGGTAGAACTCAGTTCAGAAAACGATATAATTAGAAAAGTGATTTGAAAAATATAAAAGGTAATTTATTAATGCGACAAATATTAGTAAATATCAATGTAACGGGGAGAACGGCAATTCACCCGTTACAAACTGGAGGATACTGATCCATGTAGTTCTCTATTGCTTCTTTAGAGAGATTACCGGGATCCTCGTAAAAGGTTTCGTTCTCCACCTCATCGTCATCATCATTGGTATGCATACTAGTTTCAGCGATTGGTTCTTCATCGAAGTATTGTGTCTCTTCCAACTCATGTTTTTTGACTGGTGGCAGCTCCTGCACTTCTTGTTTAATTACTTCACGTTTAATGGTCTGTGTTGGCATCTTAGTGAGAACTTTTGCCGTAGTTGAGGCAATATCTTGTAGCGGTGTCATTACCTGTCTAAAAAGTTTATTCAATGTTTCATCATGTTCCGACTTTCCCAGCTTCAGACTAAGATGTTTCTTGCGAATAGAACGTGCTAATTGCTTGATCTTTTTCTTTCGAGCAGTGGCAGCAATGTTGCTACTCAATGAAGACATTTTTATCAACTAATAGCAATCATCTTTATTGAACCTTTATATATTTATCGAATCCTTTACGGTAGCGGCCATCATTCAAGTTAAAGTCCTTAGCTATTGTAATAAAGCCAAAACGATTTTGCCAGCATTCCAAACACATTGTCTTAAATTTATCATAGTCCATGTCGGGAGACACGTGCTCATCAAAGACGTGCTTCAAATTTACCTCATCTTGTCTGAATATGACAATTACGTTGCAATTGTCTCGAATCAGTTGCTTAGGTATTTTGCTATACATTTGGCATACATATATTGAATCGATATTCCTGTGCCTTCCCATCGAAAAAAAATTCTGAATCTTGTTTTGTTTATCACCATTCACATCATCGAAAATGAATACTGAACATTCGCGTGCCTCACTAGGATCAATTACTTCTTCGTTGTCTTTAAAGGAAAAATACTATACACCTTTAACCAGCTTGAGAACGTCTTGTAAGAGCTGGTACTTTGGTTGGTAGAGTGACTTGGAATAGATGTAGACGTTCTCGAATCAATTGTCCGTGTCGACTTGCTGATGATAACGATTCTTCAACAAAGTCCAAATTTTCGATAGGCAGTTGGAACATCTTGTTGCTTCATATACATCTTACGATATACTGACATCATCCTTACTGCGGATACTAATTAAATACAGCAGTCTATCTCAGCTTCAATCAGTATCATGCTAACTCCCAAAGGAGGTAGTCTACTGAATAGCGCAATCAATAAATTACCATTTGAACTACATCTACCTGGTTATCAGTTTTGTGGGCCCGGTACAAAACTTCAAGACCGTCTCTCCAAGGGTCAGCAGGGAATCAATAAGACAGACGCTGCTTGTCGAGCGCACGATATCGCCTACAGTAAATACAAGTCTTTGGCGGATCGTCATAAGGCTGATTACGAGTTGGAAAATCGAGCCTGGGAGAGATTCAAGTCAAAGGACGCTTCACTTGAAGAAAAAGCAGCTTCTACAGGCATGAAGGCTAAACGCAAGATGGGGCTTGGAATCAAAAAACGATGTGGAAAAAAATCTTTTCGACAGAATGTGGTTCTACCAATCAAGAGAGCTATTGTCGGATCTGGAAGTGATGTCCGTAAGACATCGTTATTGGCGTTGAGAGCAGCCCGAGCAGTCATTAAGAAGGCAGGTGGTCGCAAGAAAATCCGTGTACCTCGAGTCATTCCTTTTGAGTCGAAAATTGGTGGTTTTCTCCCACTAATACCACTATTGCGGGGTTGTCAGCACTTGAAGCTCTTGCCGGGGGAGCCAGTGGAGTAGCCAAAGCCGTGATAGATGCAAAGAACGCCCGCAAGAAGTTGGAGGAGGACCAGCGCCATAATCAAGCCATGGAAGAGCTTGCGAAGAAAGGAAGCGGTATTTTTCTTAAAAAGTCCCGCAACGGCTTCGGGCTTTACTTAAAGAAGCAAAAAAACTCCCAATAAAGCTACCCAATTGAGCAGTTTACAATCACGAGCTTGAGCAATATGCCAAACATTTGAAGATCCCCCACTTTAGGGGAGTATTTATGCGAGACGCTTTACCTAAACATTCACAAATAAGGGAGTCTGTCATCGTTAATTTGGATACCAGCAGTCATCACGGTACGCATTGGGTAGCTTATGTGCGAAATGGAAACACCGTTCAGTACTTTGATAGCTTTGGATGTTTGAAACCACCCCGAGAATTAGTCAACTACTTTGGCAATTTAGTGAAAATCCTCTACAACAATGACTCTTATCAGACGTACAATCAATCAAATTGTGGCCATTTATGCTTGAAATTTTTCTATAATAAAAAATAAATATTTTGCATTATTGTTGTTTACCTTTACCTATATTAGCAGCTAACAAGCGGATAATTATCAGTCATGTCTGTGATCATCACATTGAAAGGTCGCAGCACAATACTGTCGATTGATTTTCAACCACCTATTCAGTTGGATCCCAACTACAACTACGGACTAGCTTTATTGAGTTTTCACTCGTACAACAGCATCCCAAACATTGAGAGAGGTGACAAGATCTACCTGTTTGACGATCAAAACACGCAAACATTCATCGACTTGCCCGAAGGTTCATACGAAATTGGTGACATCGAAGCTTATATTAGAAAGGCACTTGGCATTCATTTGGCAAAGGACGTTGAGAATATTTTCTCATTGAAACCCAACAACAATACTCTCAAGTGTGAGCTTTTCAGCAGCAAGTACGCTGTGGACTTTCAACCACAAGACAGCATCGGTGATATTCTGGGCTTCTCTAAACAGCTGCTACCACGCAATCAAGTTCACAGCCTTCTACAACAACACTCCTTCACACACCATTTACGAGTTTGCCGTTGCAGTTGATCCTGGTTTTGCCATCGACGAAACACCTCAGCATTTAATCTATTTGCCGATTAACAGAAGCGAAATACATAACCTCACATTGCAAATTTTGAATCAAGACTCTGAACTTGTGAATTTTCGTGGTGAAGAAATCATCATTCGACTTGAGCTGAAACAACTACAATAATAATGGGTCGACTTGTATTTGATGAAGAACCATATAAGAGGTCAACCGCTCCTCGACCACCATCAGTTTCTATGAAACCTCTCAAGAGATTACTCACGCTCTCAAACAGATTGTATCTACAAACGCTCGACTACCATGTCAACTCCTCAAATGTTCGATATCTTCCGCAAACCAAATTTTGATGATAGTGTAAGACGCGAGGAGTTGCTAACCTACTATCCATACAAGTCATTCGGCAACAATGATATCGTTGAAATCACAGTCAATCAAACAGATTGTTGGTTTTCTATGGCTGATTCCTGCATCTCAATCCAGGGACAAGTGGTGAAGACAGCAGGCAATGGAGATGTTTCTCTATCACCAAATGCTGGAGCTTTCTTCTTCGACAGCGTTACGTACGAGTTGTGCGGTAAGGAAATTGAAACCGTGAGAGACCCTGGTCGCGTTAGTACAATTCGTGGATACTTGTGCTACGACCCCAACAGTTCAAAGGACCTATTCATAGCCGGGTGGAATTTTCCACATAAAGCGTATATGAATGCCGCCGATAAAACTTTTCACATGTACATTCCATTGGGACATTTGTTTTCCATCTTCAACGACTACAAGCAGGTCATGTGTGGTAAACAAACAATTCGTCTGGTGCGAAGCCGTAGCGATGATGATTGCCTTATAATCACGGATGCTGCTACCAAGGGTAAAGTGACAATAAACAACATCGATCTCAAAGTCCGTCACATTTTTCCAAACGATGACGTTAAATTGGATTTACTGCAAGCCGTCAAAGCGGATTCCAGTATAATTTTACCGTTTCGTAAATGGGAGCTAAATGAGTTGCCTGCTCTCAAAACAGGTGCTACTCGTGAAATTTGGGCTGTGAAGACGTGTGCCGCACTGGAAAGCCCTCGTTACGTTATCTTAGCCTTCCAAACGGATCGCCACAGCAACATCAAAGAAGATCCCACGGAATTTGACAATATTCACATTTCCAATATTCGTCTAAATTTAAACAGTGAATTTTGGCCTATGGAGAGATTTGATATAGATTTTTCAAAGAGTGAATACGGTGAGGCGTACAAAAGGTATACGAACTTTTATCCCAGCTTTGGCGGCGGCAAACACCCTCTACTGGATTATGTTGCATTCAAGACCCACACCCTATTCGTCATCGATTGCTCTCGACGTGAGGACACCATGAAATCCTCGACTGTAGATATTCGCTTGGATATTGAAAGCCAGACGGGATTTTCCGATAAGACCAGAGCCTTCTGCATAATTATCCACGATTGCCTAATGGAATTTCTCCCACTCAGCGAAATTGTCCGAAGCTTATATTAGATCACTCAGCTGTTTAGAAAATCAGTTTCGGTATAGCTTTTCAACGGTTCACCATGGAAATTGCAATTGTCGACATTCAAGGTTTCGAAATCGAGGTAAGATTTGTTCCCAAGGAATTGGTTATCAAGACACGTAAACGCTTTTATTTAAACCACCCAAACCGTTTAACTATCTATCAGCAGCAGACAAAAGACAAGTACGATATTTGGAACAACGGCTACATGGACTCCACTACTCTGATGGCCACTATGATTTGAATACTATGAACGACATTTTGAGAATTTACCTAACCAAATGCATGCACATATATGTACGAGGCCATCAGAAATATGACTTTTTATTTATCAAGTTATTTGAAGAGCTGAAAATTCACAATTTGAGAAAACTGCTTAACGAAGATGGGGAATCACACTATCACCTAATCAATCTGGAGAACTTCAATGGCGCTGTTGAACTGAAACCTTCTAACTCTCCATGCATTTTTCACTGCCGCTGCAATGATCCAGTACGATGTGCAAAAGAAAATGTTGATGTAGTTTATTATTGGCTTCTGAATAGTGTTTTACATAAATAAAACATTGTATATAACTATGTGTTTTAATTATTCATTCTTTTCCTTATACATTTCACAATTAATTTAAGTAATAATATTGTAATTGTAGAGAGTGTTACGCAAATAAGAATTAGCACTTTGTGGAGCTCCTCTTGTAGGTTGGCATCACGTATAGCCATTGAGCTGTTCGATAGTAAAGTTTTTTCATCTTGGCAAGAAGCTGCTGAAATCCAGTCAGTGTCACCTTCAGTGTCATCAGAAAATATCAGCTTCAGTTTGAAATTTTTTGTTGTGTTTGACCGGCGAGCAAAATATACAGGCAACCGTCCATCGTTTAATCTATCTCGAGCCATCAATGTATAGTTGGAGCGGTTCAAACAGTTCCCTGAAGAGCATACAGCCATGTCCTTGGTTCCATAAGGTATATTAACATACAAGACATTTTTCAAAATTAATGTGAATATTATAAAGCTTGATTTAAGTAAAGTCATTTTTATCGATCTACATTCAACAGTAGTTGGTGAGACACTATGCTCATCTTGCACCTCTTTCGTTACTTCTAGAAATTATAAAAATTATTAGCAGACTACTAGAAACCATAACATCAAATTCTTAATTCATCATTAAAAATTTTTCCAAGTCTCAATATTATTACGCTCGGCCTTGAATCATCCGACAAAATCAGAGACTCGAAGGAGTTGCCGTTCTTGCGCAGGTAGGCGCTCGCTTACGAAAACTATAAACTCGAAGGAGTGGACGTTCTCACGCATGCAGGCTTAAGCAAAAGATTTTAATTTTTTTACAGACAACAAAATACCAAGATTTTAAATTTTTTACAGACAACAAAATATCATAGCCCCCAAATATCTAACCGAACAACGCCCAAAAACACTCGCCCGCGCAAAGGGCATGTACTATACCTTTTCAAATAAACATTTCTCGATTAACCGCATTAGCGCAGCTCGGTGGACACCTGACTATGTAATCAGGCAAGCCGCTTTCGATACCCGGCCAAGTATTTAGCTTTTTTTCTCTCTAACCACCACAACCAACAACAGATGGCGTGCACCCCTGCAACACACGCAACCCACAGTACAATTGTTTTCATTTATTAACAACAGATGGCGCCCACCTCTGCCACACACCTAAATGTCTTTCGCGCACCCCTACGACCACCCCCAATGTCTTCTTCTTCCCAATGTCTTCTTCTTCTTATCCAAACAACAACTACCAACAGCTCGGCAGCAGCTCCCGGCGAGAACTCGATGACTGGTTACCTTTATGCCCACTTCCGCCCCAGAACTCTCTTTGTTTAACTACTGTTTACGATTTATGTTCGAAAAGTCCATCATTGTTATTTAGACAAAAATTGCATCTTTTGAAGATTGACATTACCGCTTTCCTCACAGACCGCCTATCAATTTCTTCAATTGCTTGTAATACCGCCTCCCTTAGGTCACCAACTGTCTCATACTTTCTTTTGTATACTTTGTTTTTTACCGCACCCCATAAATATAAGTCTATAACTGCCAAATCGGGAGATCGGGTGGCCATTCGCGTGGGCCATTTCTTCCTATCCAAGAGTTTGGATAGATATTAACTAAGTGTAATCTTACTAATAACGAGTTATGAGCAGGTGCTCCATTATGTTGGAACCACTCAATTTCCAAACGAGTTCTCAAATTCAAATTATGCACCATGTCTCGAAAAGTGTATTGCAAGAAATGCAAGTAGCGCTCCCCAGTAAGTGATTCGTCATAGATAAAAGGCCCCAGAATAGTACACCCTATGATACCACACCAAACATTAAAACCAAATTTTATCTGGGGGTCGTCTTTGTTCTACATGGAAAGGGTTTTCTTAAGCTCAGATATGCTCATTGTGTCTATTGAACATACCGCAGTTAGTAAATCTAGTTTATCTGACCATAACACCTTTAATGGAAACCGTGGATTGTCAAAGCACATGTCTCTAAACCATGTACAAAGCAAAATACGTCGATGTTCGTTGTGACACAAACCTGGTATCCTAAATTTGGAAAACTCAAAAATCAACATAAAACCTATCTTGATTTGTTCACATGTACATGTAACTACAGTTCGTTGAGATGAGCCAGCTTCTGCCGCAATCTCACGAGTTGATGTAGATGAATTTTGAATTACCATTGCCAAAACGTTTATTTGTGCTGCTTCGTTAATTTGATTACGTTCCTTTGGTGGTTTAGTAAAAGATCCATATCTGCGTAAACTATCGTAAAGCCTCTTAAATTTACATAGAGCAGGTTGACGACGATTAAAATATCTATGTAAGTATTCCTCAGCTGCACGAACTGAATTTTTATGGCATATGATATAACATTCCACCATATCCTCCCCCGGTAAGAAAAAGACGAAGACTTTTTCTTTAAGAGATAGTCTTTAAAAGAAAATTGAAGTTAAAAAAGTTGGATCACCCTGTATTATTTTCGAAAATACTAAATTCAAAAAATCAAAATAATTCAACTAGCCAAAGCTATGAACTAACTCCTAACTTAATTAAACAATACTAACAAAAACTTTCGGATCACCCTGTATATGAAAAGCTAACTTATGTTGGCTTATTAGCTACGCGTACTACACGTCCAAAAGGAAATCAATTCAGTTAAGTCAACTCCGGTCAAGTCAAATTTAGAATAGTCAAAAATCGGTTAAGTCTTTCCAACTAAGTGATGAGATGTGAAAAAAATATTAAGTTATTTGCTTTGCAAAAGTGATCTTCAAGAAACTATTTCTAATCTACTGTTTATTTACAAAATTTACAAAAGTTGACCAGTTTCAAAAAAAAATCCGTAAAGGTTATTGTCAATTATCTATCCTACTGATACATCTAAATTAGATCCGAAATAAGGTTTTAAATTCTTTATGTGAAATTCACTAGCTATGGACCTATCTGAATTTTCTAGTAAATATACTAGCTTGGAAATTTTTCTCTTTACAAAACTCAAAATATACTTAGGTGCAGGTTTAGCCATGAACTTGTTACCTGCACTGGAGAGAATACGATTTCTCCTCCATACTTTATCACCTACTTCAAATGAAAAATCTTTTTTCCGCAAATTATACGTTTTTGCATTTCTTTCATATGCTTTATGCAATTTTACCCTAACTTGACTATATACTTCCTTAAGATTTGAATTATCTTCAATATATTTATCCCTACTGAAAGGAGTTAACTCAAAATCTTTAGTACTTGAAACAAAACCATAATGTTTACCTGAAGCGGGTACGTAACGAGCAAAATTAATGAATTCCGGCGTGTAATTATGAACCTCATGTGTGGAAGTGTTTATAGCGAATTTAATTTTAGCTAGCTCCCTGTCCCAATCTTTGTGTTCTACAACGTAACTCCGAATCGCTTGTCCTATCGTCTTGTTGTTTCTTTCCACAAAATTGTATTTTTCTGCATACCTCGGACTATACCATATTTTCTGCACTTGATAAGTTTCTGCAAGACGCTTGAAAGTCTTCAGCAAATTGCGGAGCATTATCACAAATAATGAATAGCGGAACACCATAAACCAAAAATACTTGATTTTCCATAAACTTGACTACATTATTCGCCGTAGCATCTCTCATTGGGCATAATAAGGTATACTTACTAAACCAATAACCTACTACTAATAGATAAGAGAAACCTTTAGACGATCTGGGAAATGGACCCTTAATGTCTACTGCTATCACTTGAAATGGATACTTAACTGTTTTTTTCTGAACCCATCAAACCTAAACGAGCTGTGTTAGATAACTTTTGTGGCTGACAAACTTTACATGACTTAACATATCAAGTATATCTGCTCGAATTTTTGGAAAATAGTAGTGCTCTTGAACTCGACATAAAGTCTTATAAAAACCAAAGTGAGAACACATAGGGGGATCATGAGAGGATTGTATAATCAATCTCCTCCGTGATTTTGGTACCACTAATTTCCAAACTCTAAAGACAAGTACCAACGGTCAGAGTCTATAGGATTAACATCAACAAGAGAAATATTTACATTATTGCTACAACATGGTTTTTCAATTCCAGGAATTCGGGACAAAAAATCTGGGACTACATTACTACTTCCTTTCCTATGAATGAGTTCTAACGAATACTGACGAAGGTTTACACACCACCTGGCTAATCTACCTGAAGGATCTTTTAATCCATTCAACCACTGCAAACTTGCATGGTCCGTGACAATCTTAAATTCAGTTCCACGGAATTTCTCAATACAAAACATAACAGTTAAGAGCTCTCTCTCTCTCTCTGTCACTGAATAATTCCTCTCACTTCCAGTCCGTGAAGCATAGGCTATCACTCTCTCAAAACCATCAACTTCTTGTGTAAGCACACCTCCTATCGCAACATCACTGGCATCTGACTGAATGGTAAAGACTCTAGAAAAATCTGGAGAACAAAGAATTGGTGCTGAAACTAAGGCTTTCTTAATACTCAAAAATGATTCTTCAGCAGCAGGATTCCATTCAATATATTGTTTCTTCTTCCTACCATTCAACAATGCATTAATAGGTGCAGAACGACCAGCAAAATTATCTATAAAACGACGATACCATGAACAGAGACCTATAAATCTTTTAACTTCCGTATAAGTTTTTGGACGGGGATAGTTCACCATGGCAGATACTTTTTCAGGATCAGTCCTAATACCATCTTTATCAACAACATATCCCAGAAATTTTAATGAAGTTTGAAAAAATTTACACTTTTCAAGATTAACTGTGAGATTAGCTTCACGCAAAATCTCCCTAACTTCTGAAAGTAATTTGACATGTTCTGAAAAGGTTTTCGAAACTATGATTATGTCATCAAGGTATGAAAAAATATTAGGCTCATACTTTGGTCCAAAAAGAGCATCACATAATCTCTGTTGAGTTTGAGCACTATTGCAAAGTCCGAAAGGTACTACTGTAAATTGAAAAAGACCTCTACCAGGTACACTAAAAGCAGTTTTTTCTTTAGATTCATTATCTTTAAGACCTATTTGCCAAAATGCTTTCCTAAAATCAATACTAAATATGTATTTTGCGTCTCTAAGAAGGTTAAGTATGCGATCTATTCGCGGTAAAGGAATAACTATCATGTTTAGTCAGCTCGTTTAGTTTGCGTCCATCAAAATAAAAACGATATTCACCAGAAGATGTCTTAACTAAAAGAACTGGACTATTCCAAGGGCTTTCTGACGGTTCAACAACTCTTAATGATAACATTTCATCTAATTCTTTATTTAAAATATTCAAAAAGTAAGGAGACATAAGATATTGGCGTTGTTTATATGGCTTTGCCTCTCCGGTATCAATACACATTGTGATTTTATTGGTTCTACCTAAACGATTCTCACTACTAACAGCGTTGAAAGATTGAATAACTTTACTCATTTCTGTAATTTGTTCAGGTGAACAAACTATGCCGTTATCACTAATGTCAAGTGTCTGGGCACTTAAAACCATTCACTTTTCGCAATCCTACTCTGAACTTCCCAGCGACAATATTTGAAGTTAATAAGAATCTGTAATCGTTTACAAAAATCACTCCCGAAATGAAACTAAGAGGTAATGAAGGTACAACTAAAGCTAATATAATCTGTACATTTTCATTAATTTTAATCGGTAAATCAACTAATCCTAGAACATAAGTAGTTTCTAAATGACTGAGGAGGTAAATGATTATTTTGAATGTTCATCTGGGATTTTCTCTCCTCGCAATGGTTTCTGAAAAATACAGATAAGTTAAGTACTTGAATATCAAGGTGTAGTATCTAAGGGCAGTTTGTGGAAACTGCCCAGAACACTAGTTGCCCTCTTATAGAAAAAACTCTCCTGGTAGAAAGATTACAAGAAAATTCTAAACCGCTAGAAGACAAACTGCTAGAAAATTCGAAGTCTTTAGAAGATAAGCTACAAAAATTACACGAAAATACGCAATCCTTAGAAGCAAATTTGAAAAGCATGGTACAGGAAAGCTCAGAAATGCAGAATTGAAGATCTGAAGCAGAAGACGGTCAAATATGAAAGGCGCATAGAAGAATTAAAACAGATAATGGAAGGCGAGATCACCAAAATAAAAGAACAGGTAATGGCAAAACAAAGGCGAGAAACACCATCAAAGGCCGAAAGCAGAAGCAGTCTGGAAGTAGTGGATTCGAAAATTGGCCTCGAGGGAACAAGACACAAGATGAAACCTCCACAATTTGATGGAAAATCGTCACGGACTAATTATCGTCGCCAATTCGAGGCTGCAGCAAAGTTAAACGGATGCTCGGCAGAGGAGAAGACAATAGCACTAACACTCGCCTTAAGAGGAGACGCTACAGATATTTTGCAAACACTGAATACCTCTGAGCAAGAAGACTACGATCAACTGGTCAAAGATTTAGAGTTGAGGTATGGCCAGACACATTTGGAGCACGTCTACCACTCCCAATTGAAAAATCGGCACCAGAAATCAAATAAATCCCTACAAGAGTTCGAAGCTGATATTGCCCGTCTAGTTCGCCTTGGCTATCCAGCCACACCGGAAAATGTGATAGAAAGGTTAACAGTAGAAGCGTTTTTGGATGGACTGGTGGATAACGAAGCCAGACAAGCATTGACCCTAGCTCGACCGACTCAATTAGTGGATGCACTTGCTCGAGCGCTAGAATTCGAGGCTGCAAAAAATACCTGCAGAGGTCAAGCCAGAGTCTGAATCGTTGACGGACAATCCGAAGATGGCGGAAACGATGATATCTCTGTAAGAAAGATAATAGAAGAAGTCCTTACCGAAAAAAGACTAGTGAGATGTCGGAAGTGTCGTAAGGTAGGACATGTCCAGAGTCGTTGCAAGGAGAGCAACGGAGTCCAGACTTCCTCGCCGGGGAAACTAAAGAAGGCCTATGTAAAGGGACCATCGTCGACCTGTAGCAAACAAGTGTCAACTACCAACGCATATGTCGCTTCGCTACGCAACCACGTTAACAGTGTCTTCGTAGATGGCCTTATTAGTAGGAGGCAATTTGCAATGCTGCTGGATACTGGTGCGACGAAAACAGTAATAAGGCCCAACATTGTTTTAGAGACAATGATAAAACCAACAAAATGGCAACTGCGAACAGCGACAGGAGAAGCAGCGAGAGTCCATGGTGAAATAGAGGTTGAAATGGTCTTGGGAAATACAGCATTCCAACATCGGGCATTAGTGGCAGACATCGAAGACGAAGTGATCATTGGAATGGATGTCATGAGCTCCAAGGGATTCCAGTTAAACTTCAAAGATGGAATCCTGCGAGGGAATGACGAAGAAGTGGTGCTTCATGGAAAAAATCACATAATGCTGCGAGCCATCTTAGCAGAGGATGTCAATGTTCCGAAAAGAGCTGAAATCATGATAGATGCTTGCTTAGATGGGAAAGCTCAAGCTGGAACAGTAATGATGTTTGATCCCGAACTTAACGACGGAAATGTAGGCAGAGGAGTCGCACTGGGGAAGACTCTGTTTCGTGCCAGGGAGATTGTGCCAGTAAGAGTAATGAACCTGAATCATTACTCGCTTGTACTAAAGAAAGGAACAAGCTTTGGGCCATTGTTCAACAGTTTCCTCTGTAGTCAGAAGCACACAGCATGCAGAAATACCAACAGGTAAACTATCTGAGGAACTGGAAAGACTCATCACCGATTCATCTAAGCATTTGAAACCAAACCAGAAAGCAAAATTGAGAGACATCGTTAGAAACTACCAGGATATCTTTGATGTAGGGAATGGCAAAAGAGGACGAACTAATCTGGTGAAACATAAAATTAATACTGGGGACGCTCAACCTATTCGACAGTCGGCCGAGAAGACTACCCCTAGCTAAAAGAAAAGAAGCCGACAGGATAGTCAGCGAGATGGAGGAAGAAGGTGTTATTGAACCATCCAATAGCCCTTGGGCTTCTCCAGTTGTCTTGGTTAAAAAGAAAGATGGTTCGACCCGATTTTGCGTGGACTATCGGCAATTAAACTACGCTACAAAGAAAGACAGCTATCCCCTTCCAAGAATAGACGATACCCTAGATACGTTGGCTGGATCGAAGATGTTTTCCACCTTGGACTTGAAGAGCGGTTATTGGCAGGTAGAACTTGCTAAAGAAGACGGAGAAAAGACTGCTTTTACCATCGCCTCGGGACTTTATCAATTCACGGTGATGCCGTTTGGACTGTGTAATGCTCCAGCAACGTTTGAAAGATTGATGGAAACAGTGTTAAAAGGGCTTTCATGGAAAACGTGCCTGGTGTATCTTGACGACATTATCGTGGTTGGAAAATCTTTTGAAGACCACGTGAGGAATCTGGAGGAGGTATTTCGGCGACTTCGAAGTTCCGGACTAAAGTTAAGCCCGAAGAAGTGTCAGCTGTTCCAAGAAGAGGTGCAATATCTTGGACATGTAGTTTCCGCACAGGGAGTAGCTGTGGACAAACAGAAAATCAAAGCCGTCCAGGAATGGCCGATACCTAAAGATATCCACCAGTTAAGAAGTTTCTTGGGGTTATGCACGTACTATCGTCGGTACGTAGCCGGATTTGCCAACATCGCCAAGCCACTTAATAGACTCACAGAGGGCAAGGTGCAGTACCAGTGGGACGAGGAATGCCAACGATCATTCGAGACACTGAAAAGAGCATTGACGAGTGCCCCCATCTTAAGTTACCATTTGCCAGATGGGAACTTCGTTTTGGATACCGACGCAAGCAATGTCGGAATTGGTGGGGTGCTTTCGCAGATCCAAGACGGTCAGGAGAAAGTCATCGGCTATTTCAGCAAGACCTTGAGCAAGCCTGAACGGAATTACTGCGTTACTCGCAGAGAACTATTGGCTGTGGTAAAGGGGGTAGAACATTTCTACAAGTACCTCTATGGTAAAAGATTCCTCCTGAGGACTGATCATGCAGCACTGAAGTGGCTCCTGCAGTTTAAAAATCCTGAAGGACAGGTGGCAAGGTGGATTGACCGGTTGCAAGAATTCGACTTCCAGACCGAACATCGAGCTGGAACAAGCCATAAGAATGCTGATGCCCTATCGAGGAGACCATGCCCTGAAGATTGCAAACATTGTCAGCGAGCAGAAGAAAAAGGGGCTGTTCTCTGTAGAACTACTGCCATCGATGACCATTGGCAATCCGCGGAGATCCAAAAAGACCAGAAATTAGATCCAGATTTGAAAGAAGTTATCCGGTGGAAGGAAGAAGACCGCAATCCTACGTGGCAGGAGATTTCCCGATACTCACCAACCATAAAGTCGTACTGGGCTCAGTGGAACTCCCTCATCCTGGAAATTCCAGAGGAGGGAAACGACAGAAAACAGATTGTAGTTCCCAGAAATAGGAGACCAGAGGTTTTACGAGAACTACATGATGGTACAACTGGAGGACATCTGGGAGTAACGAAAACCCTGGGGAAGTTGAGAGAACGCTTCTATTGGGTAAACTGCCAAGTAGACGTTAAGGAGTGGTGCCGGAAATGTACGGTTTGTGCAGCAAGTAATGGGCCTCAGAAACGACCAAAAGCTCCCATGAAGCAATATAACGTGGGCAGTCCATTCGAAAGAGTAACCATTGATGTTGCCGGTCCATTTCCTGAATCCAACTCTGGAAGTAAATACATTGTGGTGGTGATGGACTATTTTAGTAAATGGGCCGAAGCGTATGCCTTGCCGAATCAAGAAGCCTTGACCGTTGCTGATGTCCTTGTCAAGGAATGGATCAGTCGTTTTGGTGTCCCCTTGGAGTTGCACTCAAACCAAGGTAGAAATTTCGAGTCTACTCTTTTCCAAGACGTCTGCAAGCTCTTGAAGATCAATAAAACACGGACGACAGCATTACACCCGCAATCCGATGGAATGATAGAACGGATAAATAGAACCATTAACCGCCATTTGTCAAAGGTAGTCTCTGACCACCAAAGAGACTGGGACCAGTATCTGCACTTGTTTCTAATGGCATATCGTTCGTCTGTGCACGAGTCCACGGGTCAGGACCCCGGCCAGTATTATCATGGGACGAGAATTAGGACTACCATGCGATTTGAAGTTTGGATGTTCCCCAGGAGAAGAGGCTGCAGGTGAAGACTACGTCAGCCAGTTACGTCGAAAGATGGACGACATACACCAACGAGTCCGGTCCAATATCAAGAATGCCAGTGCCCGAATGAAGGAAGCCTACGACATCAAAGCCGAGGACGGAGAATTCCAAGTTGATGATCTTGTTTTTGTTGTATAACCCGCAACGTCGTCGTGGATATTCGCCCAAGCTACAGATATCTTGGGAGGGGCCAAATTGTGAAGAAAATCAACGATGTTGTCTACAGAATAAAGAAGCTGCCTCGGGGAAAACCAAAGGTCGTACATTTCAACAGGTTAGCCCCTTATGCTGGAAGTCATGACAGAGAAGATGACCAAGCCCAAGTCCGCAGCATCCAACCACCCGATGACGAGATGACCTTCGAACAGTTATGGCACTGTACTCTAATGGGCAGAAAGTACAGCACGACGTGACCACAGAGGAACTCCGATACCTGTTTGAGGTGTCCATAGAATATGCCCTGGCTCATTGTGTGGCTCGAGATCTCCGGATATCCAGAGGAATAGCCAAGGTGTTTGCCAAAAAGTACGGCCAGTTCCAGAAGCTACGGGAGCAAGATCCAGCAGTAGGGAAGGTCCTTCATCTCGAAGATAAACAACCAGTGGGTACCAGAGACATCTTTTATTTGGTAACGAAAACATTCTTGCAGGACAAGCCAACATACAGCGATCTTTGGAAGACTCTGGTAGAATTGAGGAATGTAATGATGGAAAAGAATCTGATGAAATTGGCGGTCCCAAAGATAGCCTGCGGGTTGGATGGACTGAATTGGAGGGTGGTAAGAAGTATGATGGAAACAATCTTTCGATTCAGTGGCGTCGACATCCTGGTATGCTGTCTCAGTACTCGCAGCCCAGATGCGAAGACCGTTGACTGTTACTTCCACCAAACTTCCCGATGTCGAAATGGAGAGTCCTGCAAATATCGTAACACCAGGAAGGATTCTAGGACATTCCGGGACGAAATGGTCTTAAGGGGGGGGGGCAATGTTACGAGAATTCCGATAAATTCTGGGAACCCGAAATGTTTGTCTCTCCACAGGCGGACCGCTGCCGTTACTGGGAATTCCCTTAAATCTTCCAGAACATGAAAGAGTTTCCCGATGGTTCGTGGACGTACCAGATAATTTCAAGATAAATATATAAATAAGAAACAGCTGGCGATAGGAGGCATTCAGTTTTCGTCGGTCGTATTGAATACTTAAGTAGATATAAATTGTAAATAGTTGTGTTAAAGTAGTGGAAATAAATTAGAGTGAGTTAGACTGTGTTTTTAAATAAATACAAGAACTGAACCCGAGTGTGAAAATAAAAACATTACAATATATTTAATTTTTGTTTTAGATACCGGATAATGAGATAATCTAGAAAATAATGCCTCCATACAAGCTACAAAACTTATTACAGGTTCAGTTCTTCCCTGCTTACGCGATTTAATTTGATTCCAAATTTCATCATCAAAATCTGATATTAAAATGTCTTTCTTAAGTTTGGACACTCGGGAGTCCCAATCATTAACAATATTTTTGACTTGTCTAAACGGAAGAGTTGCTTTATCAGTTAATAAATCACTGGCTGAGTGAAATAGTTCTGTCTTAGAGATATTCCTTGAGAAAGAAACGTCATCAACTTTTTCTATAAAAGAAAGGAAATTCTTTGGGTTGCCATCAAATTGAACACCTAACTTATATACTGGTACTGACTTAGAACAAGAAGGCACAGCTACAGCATTAGAAATAACTACATTGATTGATCACTAACTTGAACTTTACTATATAAGTCTGCTTCTAAATTTAACGCGGTGGCATAAGATTCATTTTTAAACTTTAAAATTTCAGCTGTGGCATTCTCATGAGTAGGAATTCTTTGAATTCTAAGTGTAATATATATTAAACGTGAATTAGCTCTCTCAAAAAACAAGAATCTGTTGACAGACCCTCAATAGATGCTAAAGTAGTCTCTAATTCAATTTTATCTACATCAAAATCAAATGTTTATCAGCTATAGCAGTAACATCGGTACCACTTTGTCTTTCTTTAGCTAAAAGTCTACTTGAAATTTTAGGCTTGTCACCCATGGGTTTGTCTGTAAACGTATTTCTGATTCTTAATTCATAATTCAACTCAGGTTAAAGCAAGTGAATAGCTCTAAATGTCGACTCCATCTTGACTGACAATGACTCAAAAATGTAGCAAACACCCAATCTCAAAACACTAAATATAGTTAAAAATCAAAATAAGTAAACCCTTAAAGGGTAAAAAAAATGCAAAGAAATATACAAAATAAACAGTACAAATATCAAATATGAAACCTCTATCCACAATTATGTATACCTAAACTCTATCGATTGTACTTCAACTATTTAACAATTATTATTACAATCAAAAAATATTTCAAAAAAATACACAATTTGCAAGTGAAAATATGAACAGTACTAAATTAAAACAAAAATATTGGAGCGCTACTTATGCAATCGGGCCCCACGTTGGGCACCACTTATGTGACACAAACCTGGTATACTAAATTTGAAAAACTCAAAAATCAACATAAAACCTACCTTGATTTGTTCACATGTGCTAGAGGCTGCTGTTCATCGGAGAGCATAAGGTCGTGGGTAAAGGATAGTAAAACACAAAATTTAAATTTGTTTATTAATTTTTAGGGCGCCATTTGGTTAAAAACTTTTAAGTGAAAAAATAGTATGCGGTTATGATGTAATCACACCGGCTATAGTAATGTCGTATGTTCCTTATAAACAATATCTGCTAATAATTTTAAAAAAATATGTATTCAATACTTTCAATGGTGCTTCCAAAAAATCTTTCATAATCGATAGGTTAGGTGTATAAAAAAATATGCGAAATTTAAATACAGAGAGTTTAATAAAAAATCAAAAAAATATTATAGTACAAAAAAATTGCAATAAAAAGTTTGTTTCGAAATAAATTAGGAAATTCTAATAGCGTTAATTAAAGAGTAAAATCTTAAATTTACATAAAGGGATATTTAAGAATCTGATTTAAAACTGCAATGAAAAAAAATATGTCTGAAATCTACGAAAAATGTACTCAACAATAATCACCTAATTAAAATGATTTTATCAAAAAGGATAATGGTATAATCTGTAGACAGAAAATAAACCTTATCTTTACAAAAATGATCTGAATTTACTATTGTCACAAATTTACTGTAATGTCTATTTATACTGTACTCTTGAATCTGGAAACTCAAAGCCAAATATCTCCAACTAATTCATTACCGACTGGACGCCAGTTACATTCCATTCAAACGGTTAAATCGGTTCCATACTAAATAGTAACTTCAAAATCCCATCTCAAAATTAACAGCTCCAAAACGTAGAAAATTCTAACTTTACAAATTCTTAGTTAAAACATGGCTCCAAACGTAGAACAAAACTCAAAAGAAACCACAGGAAACAGATTCCACTGTTAAACGAATCCACTATAAAACAGGATTCAGAAAGTGAAAAAATACACCGTAACTCAAAATTCTCCATAAGTATTCTCCATAAGAATCTACCATAATGTAATGTTTTTATTTTCACACTCCGGTTCAGTTCAGTTCTTGGATTTATTTAAAAACACAGTCCAACTCACTCTAATTTATTTCCACTACTTTTACACAATTTATATTCACAGAAACTATTTACATTTTATCTTAACTATGCAATACGACTGACGAAAACTGAATGCCTCCTATCGCCAGCTGTTCATTTTATATATTTATCTCGGAATTGTCTGGTACGTCCACGAACCATCGGGAAACTATCATGTTCTGGAAGCTTTAAGGAAATTCCCAGTAACGGCAGCGGTCCGCCTGTTGAGAGACAAACATTTCGGGTTCCCAGAATTCATCGGAATAATGTCCCTTCCATGAATTGGTTGATGGCCGATTGCACCAGCTGTCGGATGAATTCTCGTAACATTGCCCCCTCCTTAAGACCATTTCGTCCCGGAATGTCCTAGAATCCTAAAATTTGGTGGAAGTAGCAGTCAACGGTCTTCGAACCTGGGCTGCGAATATTAAGACAGCATACCAGGATGTTGATGCCACTGAATCGAAAGATTGTTTCCATCATACTTCTCACCACCCTTCAATTCAGTCCATCCAACCCGCAGGCTATCTTTGGGACCGCCAATTTCATCAGATTCTTCTCCATCATCACATTCCTCAATTCTACCAGAGTCTTCCAAACATCGCTATATGTTGGCTTATCTTGCGAGAATGTTTTCCTTACCAAATAAAAGATGTTTCTGGTACCCACGGGTTGTTTATCTTCGAGATGAAGAACCTTCCCTACCGCTGGATCTTGCTCCCGTAGCTTCTGGAACTGGCCGTACTTCTTGGCAAACACCTTGGCTATTCCTCTGGACATCCGGAGATCTCGAGCCACACAATGAGCCAGGGCATATTCTATGGGCACCTCAAACAGGTCTCGGGGTTCCTCTGTGGTCACGTCGTGCTGCACTTTCTGCCCATTAGAGTACAGTGCCATAAACTGTTCGAAGGTCATTTCGTCATCGGGTGGTTGGATGCTGCGGACTTAGGCTTGGTCAACCTCGCTGTCATGACTTCCGGCATAAGGGGCTAACCTGTTGAAATGTACCTTTGGCTTTCCTCGAGGCAGCTTCCTTATTCTGTAGACAACATCGTTGATTTTCTTCACGATTTGGTATGGCCAATCCCAAGATCTCTGTAGCTTGGCGAATATCTACGACGACGTTGCGGGTTATACAACCAAACAAGATCATCAACTTGGAATTCTCCACTCTCGGCTTTCGTGTTGTAGGCTTCCTTCATTCGGGCACTGGCATTCTCGATATTTGACCAGACTCGTTGGTGTATGTCGTCCATCTTTCGACGTAACTGGCTGACGTAGTCTTCACCTGCAGCCTCTTCTCCTGGGGAACATCCAAACTTCAAATCGCATGGTAGTCGTAACTCTCGTCCCATAATAACGCTTGCCGGGGTCTGACCCGTGGACTCGTGCACAGATGGTCCCAGTCTCTTTGGTGGTCGGAGACTACTTTTGACAAATGCCGGTTAATAGTCCTATTCATCGGTTCTACCATCCCACCTGATTGAGGGTGTAATGCTGTCGTTGATCTTCAGAAGTTTGCAGACATCTTGAAAAACAGTAGACTCGAAATTTCTACCTTGGTCTGAGTGCAACTCCAAGGGAACACCAAAACGACTGATCCATTCCTTGACAAGGACATCAGCAACGGTCAAGGTTTCTTGATTCGGCAAGGCATACGCTCCGGCCCATTTACTAAAATAGTCCAGCACCACCACAATGTATTTATTTCCAGAGTCGGATTCAGGAAATGGACCGGCCAAATCAATGGCTACTCTTTCGAATGGACTGCCCACGTTATATTGCTTCATTGGAGCTTTTGGTCGCTTCTGAGGCCCATTACTTGCTGCACAAACCGTACATTTCCAGCACCAATCCTTAACATCTACTTGGCAGTTTACCCAATAGAAGCGTTCTCTCAACTTCTCCAGGGTTTTCGTTACTCCCAGATGTCCTCCAGTTGTACCATCATGTAGTTCTCACAGAAACTCTCCTATTTCTGGGAACTACAATCTGTTTTCTGTCGTTTCTTTCCTCTGGTGTTTCAAGGACTCGCTTTAGAAGTCCATTCTCCAGGATGAGAGAGTCCCACTGAGCCCAGGATGAGACAGTCCCACTGAGCCCAGTACGACTTTATGGTTGGTGAGGATCGGGAAATCTCTTGCCACGTAGGTTTGCGGTCTTCTTCCTTCCACCGGATAGCCTCTTTCAAAGCTGGATCTAATTTCTGGTCTTTTTGGATCCCCGCAGATTGCCAATGGTCATCGATGCCGGTAGTTCTGCAGAGAACAGCCCCTTTTTCTTCTGCTCGCTGACAATGTTTGCAATCATCAGGGCATGGTCTCCTCGATAGGGCATCAGCATTCTTATGGCTTGTTCCAGATCGATGTTCAGTCTCGAAGTTGAATTCTTGCAATCGCCCAATCCACCTGGCCACTTGTCCTTCGGAGTTTTTAAACTGCAAGAGCCACTTCAGTGCTGCATGATCGCCTCGGGAGAAATCTTTTACCATAGAGGTACTTTTAGAAATGTTCTACCCCCTTTACCACAGCCAAGAGTTCCCTGGTATCCAAAACGAAGTTCCCATCTGGCAAAGGGTAACTTAAGACGGGGGCACTCGTACTGCACCTTCCGCTCTGTGAGTCTAGTAAGTGGCTTGGCGATGTTGGCAAATCCAGCGACGTACCGACGATAGTACGTGCATAACCCCAGGAAACTTCTTAACTGGTGGATATCTTTAGGTATCGGCCATTCCTGGACAGCTTTGACTTTCTGTTTATCAACAGCTACACACTCTGCGGAAACCACATGTCCAAGATATTGCACCTCCTCTTGGAACAGCTGACACTTCTTCGGGCTTAACTTTAGCCCGGAACTCCGAAGTCGCCGAAACACCTCCTCCAGGTTCTTGACGTGGTCTTCAAATGATCTTCCAACCACGATAATGTCGTCAAGATACACCAGGCACGTTTTCCATGAAAGCCCGTTTAACACTGTTTCCATCAATCTTTCAAACGTCGCTGGATCATAACACAACCCAAACGGCATCACCGTGAATTGATAAAGTCCTGAGCCGATGGTAAAAGCAGTCTTTTCTCGGTCTTCTTACTTTCTTAAGGTAATACCTGCTGAGTTCAAGCCAGAGTCTGAATCGTTGACTGGGAATCCGAAGATGGCGGAAACGATGAAGCCGCTGTAAGAAAGATAATAAAGAAAGTCTTACCGAGAAATGACAACTGCGATGTTGAAGGTGTGGTAAGGTAAGACACTTAAGGTGTCGTTGCAAGGAGAGCAACGGAGGCCCGACTTCCTAGTCGGAAAACTATAGAAGGTCGATGTGAGGGCCCATCGTCGACCTGTAGCCAACAAGTCCCAAAATCAATGCTTATGTCGCTTCGCTACGGCACCGCATAAACAGTGTATTTGTAGATGTCCTTATTAACAAGCAGCAGTGTGCAATGCTGCTGGATACGGGTGCGATCAAAACATTGTTTTAGACCAAGTGATGATAAAACCAACAAAAATGGCAATTGCGAACAGCGACACGATAGCAGCTAAGATCAATGGTGAAATAGAGGTTGAAATTTTTTTGTGAAACATGACATTCCAAAATCAGGCATTACTGGCAACCTCGAAGACAAAGTCATCATTGGAATGGACATCATGAGCCCCAAGGGATTCGAGTTAAACTTTAAAGATGGAATTCTGCGAGTAAATGACCAAGAAATGGTGCTTCATGGGAAAGACGAGATAATGCTTCGAGCAATCTTAGCAGATGTCAATGTTTCGGAAAAATCTGAAATTATTGTAGATGCTTGCCTAGAGGGAAAGCTAAAGCTGGAACAGTAATGATGTTTGATCTTGAGCTTAACGACGGAAATGTAGGCAGAGGAATCGCACTGGGAAAGAGTCCGTTTCGTGCCAAGAATATTGTTATAGATTTCGTGGGTTCAATTAAAATTTAGAACTAATATTCACTTTCACTTTTCTAGAACTTTTATTTACATCAAATTATACAGAACAGCTGATTCAAATATCACAACAACAATTCTACGTATAAGCTCTTGGCTGCACTAACTAACTTGCGATCGTGGGCTGCTTCCTTTTAAAACCAGCATCGAAAACTCTCGTAAAATCAATCATCAATCCTACAGCTGCCGAGCCATTTCGAGAACATTTTTTTTCCTCAAAGCGATCGGTGTCGTGCTGGAATGAAACCAGGGCCGGCTTAAGGAAATTTCGTTACACCATTGTGCCAGTAATGTACTTGAATTATTACTCGCCTGCATTAAAGAAACGAACAATTTTGGGCCACTGGTGTTGAACAGTTGAACAAGTTTCCTCTGTAGTCAGAAGCACACAACATACAGGAAAACCGCCAGGTAAACTATTTTAGGAATTGGAGAAACTGATAACAAATTCGCCAGAAATTTAAAACCAATCCAGAAAGCTAAATTGTGGGACATCGTTACCACCAGGTAAACTATTTGAGGAACTGGAAAGACTCATCACCGATTCATCTAAGAATTTGAAACCAAACCAGAAAGCAAAATTGAGGTACATCGTTAGAAACTACCAGGATATCTTCGATGTAGGAAACGGAAAAAGAGGACGGACTGACCTGGTTAAACATAAAAATAAATACCGGGGATGCTCAACCTATTCGACAGTCGGCGAGAAGACTACCTCTAGCTAAAAGAGAAGAAGCCGACAGAATAGTCCGCGAAATGGAGGAAGAATAGCCCTTGGGCTTCTCCAGTTGTCTTGGATAAAAAGAAAGATGGTTCGACCCGATTTTGTGTGGACTATCGGCAATTAAACTACGCTACAAAGAAAGATAGCTATCCTCTCCCAAGAATAGACGATACCCTAGATACGTTGGCTGGATCGAAGATGTTTTCCACCCTAGACTTGAGCGGATATTGGCAGGTGGAACTACCTAACGAAGACCGATAAAAGACTGCTTTTACCATCGGCTCAGGACTTTACCAATTCACGGTGATGGCGTTTGGATTGTGTTATGCTCTAGCGCCGTTTGAAAGAGTGATAGAAAGTTCCGGACTGAAGTTAAACCCGAAGAAGTGTCAGCTGTACCAAGAAGAGGTGCAATATCTTGGAAATGTAGTTTCCGCAGAGGGAGTAGCTGTGGATAAACAGAAAATCAAAGCAGTCCAAGAATGACCGATACCTAATGATATCCACCAGCTAAGAAGTTTCCTGGGGTTATCCACTCACTGTTGTCGATATGTGGCAAGATTTGCCAATATCGCCAAGCCACTCACTAGACTAGGTAGGAGGGGTACCAGGGGGGCGAGAAATGCCAGCGATCATTCGAAACACAGAAAAGAGCATTCTTATGACTTGTTCCAGCGCGATGTTCTGTCTCGAATCGAATTCTTGCAACCGCTCAATCCACCTGGCCACTTGTCCTTGGGGGTTTTTAAACTGCAGAAACCGCTTCAGTGCTGCGTGATTAGTTCTCAGGAGGATTTTTTTACCATAGAGGTACTTGTAGAAACTTTCTACCCCCTTTACCACAGCCAAGAGTTCTCTGCGAGTAAGGCAGTAATTCCGTTCTGGCTTACTCAAGGTCTTGCTGAAATATCCCATGACCTTCTCCTGGCCCTTTTGGATCTGTGAAAGCACCGCACCAATTCCGACATTACTTGCATCTGTATCCAAGGTGAAGTTCCCATCTGGTAAAGGATAACTTAAAATAGGCACCGGTCAATGCACTTTTAAGGGTCTCAAGTTATCGCTGACATTCCTCGTCTCACTGGTACTGCACCCTCCCTTCTGTGAGACTAGTGAGGGCCTGGCGATATTAGCAAATCCTGATACTAAGTGCATAACCCTTGGAAATTTCTTAGTTGGTGGATACCTTAAGGTATGGGCCATTCCTGACAGCTTTGATTTTCTGTTTATCACCCACTACTCCCTTCGAGGAAACCACATGTCCAAGGTATTGCACCTCTTCTTGGAACAGTTGACACTTCTTTGGGCACAATTTTAGTCCGGAACTTCGAAGTCGTCGAAATACCTCTTTCAAATTCTTCACGTGCTCCAACCACGATAATGTCGTCAAGATACGCCAGGCAAGTTTTCCAAGAAAGTCCTTTTAACACCGTTTCCATCAATCTTTCAAACGTCTCTGGGGCATTACTCCACCCAAACGGCATCACCGTGAATTGGTAAAGTCCTGAGCCGATGGTAAAAGCAGCATTTTCTCGGTCTTCTTTAGCAAGTTCCACTTGCCAATAACCACTCTCCAAGTCTATCGTGGAAAACATCTTCGATCTAGCGAACGTATCTAGAGTTTCGTGTATTCTTATGAGAGGATAGCTGTCTTTCTTTGCCGACAGTTTACGAAAAATCGGGTAGAACCATCTTTTTTTAACCAAGACAACTGGAGAAGCCCAAGAGCTATTAGATGGTTCAAAAACACCTTCTTTTTCCATTTCGCTGACTATCCTGTCGGTTTCTTCTCTTTTAGATAGAGGTAGTCTTCTCACCGACTGTCGAATCCCCGGTATTAATTTTATGTTTCAGGAGGTCAGTCCGTCCTCTTTTTCCGTTCCTTACATCGAAGATATCCTGGTAGTTTCTAATGATGTCCCTCAATTTTTCTTTCTGCTTTGGTTTTAAATTCTTGGAAGAATCTGTTATGAGTTTTCCAGCCCTTCAAATAGTTTATCTGGTGGTATTACTGTATGTTGTGTGCTTCTGACTACAGAGGAAACTGTTGAACAGTGCCCCAAAATTGTTCATTTCGTTAACACAATCGAGTAATTGTTCAGGTTCCTTACTCTTATTGGCACAATCTCCTTGGCATCCAACAGGGTCCTTCCCAGTGCGATTCCTTTGCCTACATTTCCGTTCATAAATTCGGGATCAAACATCATTACTGTTCCAGCTTTAGCTTGCCCCTCTAGGCAAACATGTACAATAATTTCAGCTCGTTCCGGAACAATTACATCCTCTGCTAAGATTGCTCGAAGCATTATGTCGTCTTTCCAATGAGGCACCACTTCTGCGTCATTCACTCGCAGAATTCCATCTTTAACGGTTGACTGGAATCCCTTGGAACTCATGATATCCATTCCAATGATGACTTCGTCCTCGATGTTTGCCACTAATGCCCGATGTAGGAATGTTGTATTTCTCCAGGCTATTTCAACCTCTATTTCACCATGGACTTTAGCCGCTTTTCCTGTCGTTATTTGCAATTGCGATTTGATTGACTTTATCATTGTCTGTTCTAAACCGATGTTGGCCCTATAGCTTTTTGTCGCACCTGTATACAGCAGCATTGCGCATTGCTTCTTATTAATAAGGTCATCTACAAAGGCACTGTTAACGTGGTTGCGTAGCGAAGAGACATATGCCTTAATAGTTGGTGTTTGTTGTCTATAGGTTGACGATGGCCCCTTCACATCGACCCTTTTTAGTTATCCATCGAGGAAGTCGGGCCGCCGTTGCTCTCCTCGCAACGACTCCGTATGTGTCCTACCTTACCACACTTCCAATATCTCAGTTGTCTTTTTTCGGTAAGAACTTTCTCTGCTATCTTTCTTACAGAGGCTTCATCATTCATCTTCTGATTCTCCGTCAATGATTCGGAATCTGGCTTGACATCTATATAGTTTAGGTATTTTTCGCAGCCTCGAATTTCAGAGATCGAGCCAGTGCATCGACTAATTGAGTGGGTCGAGCTAGTGTCAATACTCGTGGTCCCGAAGCTCATCCAAAAACGCTTGGACTGCTAACCTTTCTATAACATTTTCTGATGTGGCTGGATAGGCAAGGCGAACCACACGGGCAATATCAACTTCAAACTCTTGTAGGGATTCATTTGACTTCTGGTGGCAATTTTTCAATTGAGAGTGGTTTACGTGCTCCAAATGTGTTTGGCCATAGCTCAAATCTAAATGTTTGACCAGCTGTTCGTAGTCTTCTTGCTCCGAGGTATTCAAAGTTTGCATCCTGTAGCATCCCCTCTTAAGGCAAGGGTTAACGCTATTCCCTTTTCTTCTGCCGACCACCCGTTTAGCTTTGCTGCAACCTCGAAATGGCGACGATGATGATTTTCCATCAAATTGTGGATGTTTCATTTTGTGTCTTGTTCGCTCGAGGCCAATTTTCAAATCCACTACTTCGAGATTGTTGCTGCTTTCGGTCCTTGGAGGAGTTTCCCCCCTTTACATTGTGACTACCTGTTCTTTTATGTTGTCGAACACACCCTCCATTATCTGTTTTAGCTTTTCTACCCTCGTTTCATTTCCGACCATTGTCTGCTTTCGGTCTTCTATCTGCGTTTCATTTTTGACTTTCGTCTGCTTTAGCTCTTCGACCATTGTCTGCTTTAGCTCTTCCATCCGAGCTTCATTTTTGACTATTTTCTCTTCGTGTATTTCAGATTTTTTCTCTAACATGCTTTTCAAATTTTCTTCTAAGGATTTAGAATTTTCCAGTAATTGGGTTTCTTTCAAGATTTTAGAATTTTCTAGCAATTTGTCTTCTAAAGTTTTAAAATTCTCTGCTAATTTATCTTGTAAACCTTAGAATTTTCTTCCATTTTTTTAATAGCATACTCATGTCTCCAAAACTAAAAACTTCAAACAAATAAGTATCGAGATTATTACCTTCATCTACGTATTTATATATTTCTTCTCGGAATTCTCCAGAACGTCAAAGAGCAGCCGAGAGATTTCTTACATAGACTTCTTCGAGAACTTCATCAAAGCAAGCCGCGGACCTCGATGCGCCAGACGATCAACATTTTTGATTCCCGGGAATATCGAATGAATGTCGCTTCCACGAATTATCGGATGAATATTAATGATATTAATTTTATCTCTTCGTTTTCAAAGTTAGGTAAACTTGTTTTTTATTGATTTTGAAATAATACTCGTAATAGCATATTGCATCACGGTACAATGGAATTGATATTTTTTTACACAAAAACAGAGTCAGATACGAAAAAAAAAAACGCAAAAAAATAAAAAAGATTGCAAATTCATAAGAGAGTTATGTACAATTTTTGTCAATTGCCAGGGGCGTATTGAAAAAATGTTATCTCGAAAACTTTAGTAGTCAGAAGAAAAAATCTGAAGACTTCAACTCCTTTGACATCGGTAAAAAAGCGTTTGCGGACGTATGTTCGTAGGAATTTTTCGTCATAAAATGACTCGAGGAAGCACATCTTGAAATCTATAGCACTTATTCATTTACACCCTGCATATCATTGCAAAGAATGAGCCACGAAGAACAAAAAAAAAATGGTGTACTACTCAATAAGTAAAGCAACAGAAACAAACCAAAGCTAAGCTATCCCAAAAATAAGACAGCGATTATGCAGAAGGAAAACTGCATTAGCTTGAAGACCTGAGTTAAGTCTCAGGGGGAGGATGGGAAGTGTTTTCGGTAATTCCCGAAGGGCTATTTCAGATCCTGGGCGAGCGCAAATGGGCACAAGAAATAGCTGTGCCTTCCTATCTTTCAATATAAGGTTACAAAATTAACATTAAACACATGAAGTATGTTCCAATTAACGCCTGAAAAGTGCTGCACTCTGCGGCACAAAGTCACTTTGTGCTCTAGTAATTGGAAAATTACTAGTGTTATTTCTTTCTGTTCTAGTAAAAATTATTCGAATGAAAATGGGATTTCGGAAAAAAATTCCAGTGTTAATTTTACGCTAACTGTAGCTCGCTTCTTCGATTCTTGTCTGGAAATGTTTGTGCTTTATTTATAATATTTAATTACACAATTTAATAGATACATACCTAATTTAATGAAAAATTTTAAATTAAGAATAGTGTTGCTCTCTACTGGCAGTATTTCTAAAGCACATGAAGAACTGTGACTAAAATCTTTAACGACTTGACGACTAAAATCATAAAACAGTTGATCCTTGTTGACAATTGACATTGGAGTTGTAATTTGCCGTTTCGCTATTCTTCGCCAGATGATACCAAATTATTTTTTATTTATTTCGCCTAGCGGTGAAAAATCACACTGATCAGTGCCATAGACAAATCAGTGCCATAGACAAGAAGACTTCGAATATCAAAATATCAAGTGACGAAAAATGGTTTTCGCAAATGGGTGCTGCTCTTTTAAAGCCACAATTCAGTATATTTTTCCAATTTTCTTTTAGGTCTTTTGGGACACGAAAGCCCGCTAATTTATCTGGATTATTTTTCTCTTGAATGTTACAATTCGGTACTGCACAATGCCAAACCATTTTTTTTAAATGTGCTATAAAATATATTATACCACAAAAAAGGTGGATGCTTTGTGTATTACATTGCACCACGGTGTAATAAAAGTCACAGATCAAACACAAGAATAAAAAGGTGATACAACCAAAGAGGTTAATACTGTAGAGCACGTGAAGTAGCGGAATTCATGTAATATCAATAGAAACAGAGAGAGAGAATACGCGTGTCGTTCTTGATAGGTCAGTGTCAGTGGTGACGCCTACTATTGGTAGGGTAGAGACATAGCAAGCGCTTCCTGATATTGTCTTTCTCTTTCTACTGTTATTACACTCCAACTTACAATAACGCCCATACCTAATTCACTCTACGTAACTAATAGCTCTATGGATACAACGGAGTCAGTTAAAGTGGTTAAGACATAGAGCTATTATATACGTAGAGTGAATTAGGTATGGGCGTTATTGTAAGTGGCAGTGTAATAGTAGAAAAAGAAAGACAATATCAGGGAGCGCTTGCTATGTCTCTACCCTACCAATAGTAGGCGTCACCACTGACACTGACCAATCAGGAACGACACGCGTATTCTCTCTCTTTCTATTGATATTACATGAATTCCGCTATTTCACGTGCTCTACAGTATTAACCTCTTTCGGTTAAGAATGTCGCATTAATAAACTAAACGTCCGCAAGAGGCCTCCAACTGGCTGGTCCCGTTCATAGATAAGAGATTTATATATGTATAGTCCCGTTCATAGATAAGAGATTTATATATGTATAAGAGATTTATATATGCATATAGATAGGCAACTCACTGTGCAAAACACGTTCACTAGATTACAGCGCTCAAGTGAGTGGTTGAAAAAACATACAAGGCGGGAAAATTAAATACGGATTAGCATTAAATACATTGTATTTTTTAAATTCTTAGTCATCCTGATTTCTGACTACATCTTTTACCAAGATGCAATCAGAAATGCAGGATACCTAATTATTATGTTTAAAATGTTATAAAAGGAAAGGAAATACAATAGTAAACAATTTTTATTGAAGGTTACATAGTTTGTCTTCATTCCAATCGAACTTTTTTGATTGATCCATGATCTTGCCTTTAACAGTTCTTAGAAGGTGAGATGGCCTCCTGATATCCTGATAAAAATATATTTATATATTAAAAATATAATTAAACTGTAGTAATATTTTTACCTCTTCTATTTTTTGCTGTTGATATATTTCCATGTTCAAAATTAGCAGCAGTTGGTGTTGCAAAAGATAAATCTAAGCAAATATTATCCTATTCACTTTCCAAATCCGGGTTAACATTCTCCTTAGTTTTCTCATCTAAGAAATTTTACAATAATGTACTGTACTGACATCAAAACTATTATGAAATAAATTACATACCATGATTATGAAATAATGAAAGAATGGCACCAAATTTCAAGTACAATTTCCTTCTTGTTAAGCCCCAACAAATCTTGCTTTCTGAGGAAAAGTGTGCGTCACACACTCTGTAAGACATCCTAATTTGTTGGGGCGTTTTGTTCAACAGTTTACTGCTACTAATCTAGTTGACCCAAATTTGAAGTAGCTGCAAATCACTGTATTTAAACTAGTATTTCCACAAAAGGGAACACAGCAATAGATTACCATGATTTTAATGAATACAAAATAAAATGAAATTTGAGAGCATCAACTTAACTTACAACAATTCACAATTCAATAAACAGAAATTAAAAATTGAGAAAATAAAACAGAAGACGGAACAAGTTTACCTATACTTTCACAAAACAGTAGTTTCTTTATTTCTAAATGTTTGTCCTTTATTGTTTATATAAAAGTGAGAGATAAATATATTCATGGACACCATCCACGCAACCATTAATAACAGAAAACTTATTCTATTTGTCAAATAGCGGCGACTGAGGTTTTTGACAAAGATCGATATAATTGGGTGTATATCTGTCTTTATCAACCGACTGGTTGAAACTCTGATATATAGTTACTCGTCTTGTGTTTGATCTGTGGTTACCCGCGCATGGTCCCGTTCATAGACAAGAAGAGTCCCGTTCCTTAGCAACAGCGGGATCACGCCGGGATCAAAATTTTTCATGTTGAAATAGTATTACATGACTCGTAATAAATTTATGTTTACAATATTAAGAAATAAAAAATAACTTCATATAAATAGGGAGTATGTATAAAAACTATTTTTCCATTAAATGATAATAGCGACTTCACGTCAGATCAGATGCCTAAATTTGAGAGCGCTTTTTTACGAGTTTAATTTATAATTTATTTGTGTCCATTTAATTTAAACTCAAATTCATGGATCTATTAATTAACGTATATAATGAAGTTTCATAATAGAGCGGAAAGTAGTTTTAAAGATATTTTGTATAGATAATTGCTTAATATTTTAAAGATTAATATATATTATACTTATTCAGGCCATTTCAAATAGCAGATGAAGCTTCTAATATTAATCAGGATATTGGTGCAAGATATTAAAAATAACAAAGGGCGTTTATGCATTGGTGTGTCGGAAGAGTGAAATGTGTATAATTGAATTCAGAAAGTTAATATTTTAATACCAAAAACAGTTTAAATGATATTCTATAAGTAGTTATTTTATCACATAGTTCAGAGTTTCATACTCCAAACAGAAAGTGTTCCCAGTTTTCTGGGCAATAAATATTCAGAGTAACAAATAAATGGATGTGATTTTCTGCAGAACTAAAGTAAAAAACCTTATTGAGAGTCGTGAGTGCAATATATATTGGAGAATATTAATATATATATTAAATTATTCAATTATATAAAAATATATTTTTAGTAATCAGTTAGTTAAATGTGTCGTTTTGAAAAATAACTTTTTAAAAAAAAGATTACATTTTATTTAAGCGAAGTGTACAATAAGAATAATGGAATCAGACTGAACTACAAACAATGTAAAAGTTATTCAACTGTAAAATAAATGCATTTGAGTAAAATTATTGTTAAGTGAAATAGGATATCTTGCGTCCGGCTACTTCTAGTTGAAAGATGCAGAATAGGGGTTAATGCACCACATAACTCCTCCATCCCTTAGAGACTGGCCGAGGGAGGCTTCACTTGGGCGTCGTCTATTTGCTGTCTGGTCCCAGGCGTTGATGAGGTAGCTGAAGCTCTTTGTTTTCGGTAACATTTTATGAATACCACTATACCAATGATAATAAATATAGTGTAGGAGGGCCAAACCCAATGTGGACTTCCAAAATTAGTTGAACTGGGTTCTTCAAGGGGGTCGATGTTGTCGAGTGCTAACTGATGTATTTTGTCTAGAGGTGTGTCTAAGACTGTCACACTTTTTGTTAGGTTGAGGGTGACATTGGATACTTGAACTTCTGGGAGTAAAAATGGTTGACCGGGAAGTTCGCCCTTGGTATTGCCATATGAATATGCTGCTGTGCTTATTTGGCAGCTGGGAGGTAGTTTGAAGAGATAACTACCCTGGAGAGAAAATATCTCACTGGTACCACATTTTGCCTGGATGCGTTCTCTGGTTGGGAAAATTCCAATATAGAACTGATTTCTTCTATAATCGGACGTTTTATTTCTGCTTTCACTTGTCGACAATTTGGAGTGATGATGTCAATTTTTAGAAGTGACAAGATGCAGTCTGGTTCGGCTGACTGGTAGATTAACGTGCCTTCATTGCAAAGATAATCAGGATCCAAAAATTGGCAGGGGTTGTCTTCATATTGGTAAGATGTGTCGCCCATGGTAAGGAAGGAATTTTGAGGAATTATTATTGTGTTATTGGCAGTTGGTATTGGAAATAATCGAAAATGTGTAAACGAGTCAGAAAACACTAAAGGAAATTCTAATGTGAAAATTATTTTATCATTAGTTATTACTACTGAAGTCTTAACAACATCGTAATATTTTAAATACTGGATTTTCTTACTATTAAGTAACTGATTATCTGAATGGGTTGTTAATTTTTTTTGGACAATAAAATCAATATCATCAAGCGAGATGATGCTTGTGTGCAATGTTCCTAACCGAGCAAGAGAAATGCAATTTTCTATTTCTGAAAGAAAGTAAAGCAATATATCTAAATTGATTTTAATTTGATCGAGAGCATCTCTAATTTCCATGTAATTAGTAAATTCAAAAATTGTTTTGTTAAGTTCTGTCCTTATTATTTTTATTTTATCATCGATAATTTCTTGGTTAAGAGAATTTTGATTAATCGTTTCGTTAACCTTCTTGATGAGATTATTTGTAAGTGATAAATGTTTATTCGATTGCTTGATCAAATTGTTTTGACTTAGCTTTAACTCTGAAATTG
Source organism: Octodonta nipae (assembly GCA_034190945.1). Taxonomy (NCBI): domain Eukaryota; kingdom Metazoa; phylum Arthropoda; class Insecta; order Coleoptera; family Chrysomelidae; genus Octodonta; species Octodonta nipae. The sequence goes on along the minus strand of CM067216.1, from coordinate 91,815,020 downwards.
CTTTTTCAAGTCTTTCAGAATCTTCGTTGTCCATTAAACCTGTAAGTCTTTTTATAACAGAACCTAAACCATTAATTAGACCTCTTTTGAAACGATTTGATCTTGGATCGATGCTTAAAAATTTCGATTGGACAGTTTTTAATTCAAAATCTAAGTGGGAGTGAAAATTTTGAAGAACATAATTATAGGTTTCACTTAGGTCATTTTGGATGGTGGTTTTGATTATTTTATATTGGTTAGAAACGCTACTGATTTGCTTCTCTATTGGGGAAAGTTCAATGAAATGAATAAATATATGTGAACCTGCTTTCACTCTGGCTGATCCTAGCTTGAAAGGGAGGATTCCTGGATTTTTATTAAGATTCTGCACTGTTACCTCTTGGCAGTGGTATAGTCCTACCAGGAGACTCAGGGGTATCCTGTAACAAGGGAGTGTCTGATATTATTCGAGGTTTCTTGAAACTCTGTTTGTGATAAGTTCCACTTGTCGTTGTTACAGTTTTGTCATTATTTCGCAATATTTGTTCCGGGTTGAAACGGGGTTTTAGTTTATCTCTAGGGTTTTCGTTTTGCATGTAAGCGGTTTGATTTTCGCGGTATTGTACGGGGTCCGTTCGAGTTTCGTTGGCTTTACCAATAACTTTTTCATTGATCTGGTGTGATTTGTCGGCAATTATTTTATAGAGTCTTTCATTTTTGTTCTGTGAGTTTCTATGTAATTATTCACAAAATATTCGTTAAGGTCTAGATCGAAAGGGTCTTGTCTGTCAGTTTCACAGTGAATAATATCTATTGGTCGAAATTTAGTGACTGAATGAATGGAGTGGTTATACCCTATGATTGCTCATGTTATCTACAAGGGATAAGTCATTTTCAAGTGAAAGGGCTCTAAGATGTTCCAGAAGGGTGGAGTGAAATCTTTCGACAGGGCCATTTCCATTATGATGATGAGCTGTTGTATAGTGCCAATTTATTTTATGAACTTTTGCAAAATCTTTTACTAATTGCCCAGCAAATTCTAAACCATTATCTGAAGTTATGTGTTTTGGGATTCCATGATGTGAAATAAACTTTAAGAGTGAAGTAATTATTGCAGGGTTATTATTAGTTGTAATTGGATAGGCTTGACCATACTTTGAAAAAGCGTCTAAGAAAGTACAAAACTTTTGTTGACGAACTTGGAATACGTCTACATGGACAATTTCAAAAGGTTTTGTGGGTGTAGGGGTTATTTGAAGAGTTAGATGTTGTGGGTGTCTTTCGTATTTACTTTGTTGACAAGTGTCGCAGTTGTTAACATAATTTCGTACGTCACTGTCAAGTTTAGGCCAGTAATAGTTGTTGGATTTTATTTGGGCAATAGTTTCAAGAATGCCACGGTGATTATTTTTCATTTCGTGGTTGTACTGAACAATTTCACGTTGTCCGTCAATATTTGTTATGTCTCTAAGTTTAGTGTTACATTTTAGAAGAGTAAATGTTCCATTTTGAATAGTTTCGGGAAAATGCGGCACATTGTTTTATAATAAAAGTCTTGTGGGTGATTAGCAATATAAAAAGCATAAGTATTTTTTGGAATTAGTTGATATTTAGAAAATTCTGTTATTTGGTCTATAAAAGTTTCTTTTGTTGTATATATAAAGTATCGAATACGTTTATTAGGTTCTCTAAAAATCATGTTGGCTCTAAATTCTGGTTGCGATTTTTCTTCAATATAAATTTGATTTCTAAAATGATTAAAAGGTTTTTCAGTTATATGTATAGTTTGAATGGGGTTTTCTAAATTTGAATGTACAGTTTCATTTGAATCACTTGCTTCTCCGACTTCTTCACCAGTTTCAGTTTCTTCACTATCTCTCTCTTGATTCGGATTAGGGTTGTTTCTTTCTGATGTTTCGTCTTCTTGCTCCTGAATGTCATCGCCAGTGTTAACGATCATCGAAACATTGTCTGCAGGTTGTTCTGTTTGTGATTGTAGCAATTCTCTGTTAAATTCTCTCATGAATCCAAAAAATGGTATATCGGAATCATATTGTGCTTCTTCAGTTTCTGTTGGGTGAATTTCAATTCGAGAGAGTGCATCTGCATTCAAATTCTTCTTTCCCTTCTTGTATATGACGTCATAGTCAAATTCTTCGAGTTTCAACCTCCAGCGTACTAATCGAGAATTCGGTTCTTTCAAGGACATTAACCACTGGAGCGGTTTGTGATCAGAAATTACGTGGAACTTGCGGCCGAAGCAATACGGTCTGAAGGTCTTGGTTCCCCAAACAATAGCTAACAACTCTTTTTCTTTGGTGGAGTAATTTTGTTCCGCGCTGTTCAGAGCTCTTGACGCGTAGGCGATCGGTCGATCATTACCAATCGGCCCTTACGATAAAATTGCACCGATTGCAAAGTTGCTTGCGTCGGTCGTTAAGTTAAAGGGTTTATCGAAGTCAGGGTAAGCTAGTATGGGTTCGTTAGTCAAAAGGGTTTTACAAACTTCGAATGCTTCTAGGAATGTTTTATCATGAACAATTTTAGCATTTTTCTTTAAACACTGAGTGAATGGTCGAGTAAGTTTCGCAAAGTCTTTTATGAATTTCCGGTAGTACCCTAAAAGACCTAAAAATGATTTAATTTCTTTTGTTGTTTTGGGTATGGGGTACTTCATGATGGCTTTAACTTTTTCAGGATTCGGTGCCTTCTGGGGTCACTATATGTCCCAAAAAAGCTACTTCCTTCCTGAGGAACTCACACTTATCAAGCTGAATTTTGAAATTGGCTTCTCTTAATCGTTCGAAAACCAGCTTGAGATTCACCATGTGTTCTTGTAATGAACTACTGAATATGATTATATCATCCACAAAAACTAAACAAATCCGATTTAACAATCCTTTCAAAACATTTTCCATCACTCTCTGAAAGGTGGCGGGGGCATTTTTAAGGCCGAAAGGCATAAGCACATATTCATGTTGCCCATTTTCAACATTGAACGCTGTTTTTTGAATATCATCGGGGCACATCTCAATTTGATGGAAGCCACTCGCAAGATCAAGTGTTGAAAAGTATTGAGATCTTCCCAATTTATCTAGAATGTCAGCGATGTTAGGAATTGGGTAACGGTCGTCGATAGTTTTTTCGTTCACCTTACGGTAATCGACAACGTTTCTCCATTTTCGAATTCCGGATGCATCAGGTTTTTTCGGTACGATCCAGATTGGGCTAGACCATGGGGATTCACTGGGACGAATTATTCCTTGTTCGAGCATGGAAGTTATTTGTTGTTCTACTTCAGGTTTTGAACGAAAGGGTATCTATATGATTTTGTGTATACCGGAATTTCGTCTTTAGTTAGAATTTTGTGTTTGATTTTGTTAGTAAAAGTAAGTTGGTCATTTTCTTTAAAGAATATGTCATAATATTTGTAACATAAATTAAGAACGTGTTTTTTCTCTTCTGTGTTCAGGTTTTTGTTGGTCGTATTCGTCAGAAGTAACAATATGAAAAATTTCAAAGTCATTTTCGTTCACGTTTTCGGTTTTGATAAAATGATCTAAGGAAATGCTTTTTAACGTATTGCTTAAATTATGAATTTCTGCCAGAGCATAATTATGTTCTGCCATTGAATAACAACTTGGAATAAATAAACTATCCTGAAATTTTAATGGCGGAATAATAGTTGGACCATTCTCGGTGGTGACAGGAATTTTTATTTTAATTGCGGTTTGCGGCTCTATTTCAGTGAAAAATAAAAGTTTTTTTACTTCATAATGTTCTATTGGGATAACTGTTGAATTTGTAATTAATTTTGAATTAGGAAAATCGAGTCGAATTCCTAATTTTTTCATAATATCATAACCAATTAAACCATTGAAATAACTATGGAATTTGAATAGGTAGAGTTTAATTTTTTCTGAAGAATTAAATTCTTTGAAAGCAGGAATTTCTATACAGTGATTTCTTGTGGTTGTTTGAAAAAACGGAGGAAACAGTAAACGGTTCTTCTAAAATTGAATTTGAAAAATATTTTTCTGCAATATCTGGGTCTAAAAATGATTTAGTTGCACCAGTATCTATTAATAATTTTAACTTTGGAGTTCCTATAGAAATATAAGGTAAATCCTTTTTGTTGAAAATATTATGAATTTCTATGTAATTTCGGTTTCTGGTGGAACCTCTTGAAAATTTGAGTAATCAAAATTTTCGTAGGGATGACACTCGTCATAACAGTTTGATTGTTCCGAATAATCTAAATCGTGGCTCTGTTGTTGGTCAATTTCAGATTCAGGATCAGGATAATTTTCTGAAGATGTTGAGTTTTCCACAATATTGTTTAGTTCTTCGAAAACGAAATCAGGGTGAGAATATTGTATAGGGCGGAAGTGAGAAGTGTTTGGCCGAATTGTGCCATAAGATATATCGCTCATTGGTGTTGGAGGTGGAAGATTTTGGGTTTGTTTTTGGGGTTTCCAAACATTTCTTGGTGGTCCAAAAACTTGTCTACCAGTAGGTAAACGTCGAGGTGGTGTATTTATAGGCTGAATGTTGACTGGGCCTCTGGGGAATTGATTTTGCTGAGGAGCAAATTGATTAGATTGCATAAATCGAGGTTGCATTTGAAAAGAAGGTTGAATATTTGATTGAAATCGATTAAATGTTTGAGAAGATGCAATATGGTTTTGGTTGAAATTTTGTTGTTTAATTTGCTTCTTTGAATCATTAGTTGAAGTAGGTTTCGAAAAAGAGGGCTGAGATTTTTGAAGATATCTAATGTGATTATCAGAAATCATGAATTGCTGTGCATCACTAAGTGAAGTTGGTTTCATAGATCTTATAACTGATCCTTGCGGTTCACCGAGGCCAGCTAATAAAATTGTCAAAGCATAGTCATTGAAAAATATTTTCTTACTATTTTTTATATTTTGATCAGTAATGTGTATATCCACATAATTATGAAGAGCACTTAAGGTATTATTAACTCTATCGTAAAATTGAAGTGAAGATTCATGTTGATTCTGTCTTAAAAGGCTAAGATCAAACATCAATCCAGCTTCATTTCTACGATCACCAAAATTTCTTTTAAGCAAATCTTTTATAGATCCCAATCTTTAGATACACTAGAATTAAAAACATCACGTGCTTGTCCGGATAATTTTGAATAAATACCTTCAACTAGTCTTAAATTAGAAATGCCATTTAAATCAATTGGGTTCCAAAACATATTAATTAACCTATCAGCAATATCTATATATCTAGCTAAATCACGTGTATTTCCGTCAAAAACAGGAACTAATTCTAAATCTTTCATTTCAAATGTTGGTCTGTTTGCACCAACTTGTTCTGAAATTTGTGGCAAAGGCATGATTCTTGATGAATTTAAATTACTACTATTTACTAAACAGTTATTTTCCGCTATGGAAGTATTTTCTCTTAAATCTAAATTACTTTTACTTTCTTCTATAGAAAGATTCGAAATCAATTTACTTAAATCTAACTCGATTTCACAGTTTTCCGAGATCGGAGACAATGGAGAATTCGAGGAGTCTAACATAAAAATATGGAAATGTAAAGGAGAGCGACTTACCAATACAATTTCATCCTTCGCTTGTAAAGTTGTGGAAGTAATCCTTTTTTGTTGAAAAAAGTCCCAAGTAAATTATTTCACGCACGACACTGTCTATTTTCGATTACGATTGTTCGTTTCGAATTAATCGATTGAAATCGAATGGATTTATCACTTTGATATTCCTTCGAAATAATCCTGTTCGCAGCGCCAGTTAAATGTGTCGTTTTGAAAAATAACTTAAAAAAAAGATTAAATTTTATTTAAGCGAAGTGTACAATAAGAATAATGGAATCAGACTGAACTACAAACAATGTAAAAGTTATTCAACTGTAAAATAAATGCATTTGAGTAAATTTATTGTTAAGTGAAACAGGATATCTTGCGTCCGGCTACTTCTAGTTGAAAGATGCAGAATAGGGGTTAATGCACCACATAACTAGTTAATTTTTAAACAAATTAGCATATTAATCTAAAAAAAGTCAATGAGTAGCTCCTCCAGGGTTTATATGCAGTCATATTGAGCAATCTACTTCCCATACATAAGGCGTCCCATACCATGATACTTTGCTGTCAGACATTCAACAGCCAAATCTGAATTTCATCTTATCACGTCGAAATCGTCTGAGCCTCATATGTCCAAAATAGCCACTTTAACAAATTTTTATTTGGCACTCAAACACGACATCCCATTGGTCATTTTGGTTGTCACCAAAACGAGTCTGTAAGCTCTCAACCCTATTCCCAGCCAGGTATGATGATGGAGTGGTATTCTTTGATATAATCCCGATTGGTTGGTGGAAATTTCCTCACAAAAATGGGAACATAAAAACAAGCGCATGATCTGCCTGCTTGTCTTTTAAATTTTGCAGTATATCTTTCGAGGAAATTAATGCACTAGTTTCGTTTTCACATGTTCTTTTGTGGGAGGAAATGTCCTTCCCAAAGTCCAGCAGTCTCATTGTTTCACATTAACGCTTAAGCCTCGGCGGACCTGTTTTTCATCAAAAGCTAAAATTCCATACCGAGCTGTTGGAGTGTCCTGGCAAATTCTATCTAATTGTTTTTTAAATAACCAAAAAAAATTGTCATCAAATCCTACTCCAACATTAGAAATTTTTAAGTATTTTTTATTGTGGATTGACAAGGGAGAGGAAGCCTATTTTGATTTCTTAATAGGTGGTAAGTAGGACTTTTAGTAGCAACAATAAACAATTAAGAAGCCATTCGGAACTGTATCTACGGCTTGTACATTGTTTGAGTTTACTCGTCCGCAGAATCTCATCTGTGACCATTCTCTATAAGGTGACATAAAAGTGATATAAAATAAAGCAAGAAATTGTTGAAACAAATTTATTAACCATTAGCAAAGCACTCATTAACATTTGCTACTAGACTTATATGTAGGTATGCACAGTGTGACCCATTTCAACTAATTCCATCCCTTCAAAATCTGTGTTGGTTGACCGATTTTGATGTAACTTTTTTTAAATGTCTATTTTAAGGAAAGATATGAATGTTTAAATCTGAAATGAAAAGGCTTACTAGATACAAGTTCTTACCGAAATGTTTAAAAAACAGATAAATTGTTTCATAAAATGTTACATAATAACGGAGTAACCAACAATGATATGCAGAATGATTAATGTTACTTATTCTACTGCTGGTGAAAAGTCAGTGGGAATATATTTTTTTATAATTGATGTTAAAGTGAATAACTAGTTTAAAAATTTCAATATCTATTTACTGAAATCAAATAAATAAATGAAATAAAAACAGCTGTTCAGGTTTGAAACCTGCGTATTCTGATTTGGATGCTGGGATTAGCCGTACACTACATCGATGTGCAAAACAGTGTTTTGTTTACTGATTATTGATTTTTGTTATCATGAGAATGAAATTTTTAAAGAAATACAGTTTACTGAATTGATTCGGCCGATACTTGTTGGAAATTCATTATAATAATTAACTGATACTACAATTGCAATTTCCACAAATTACGTTTTTTGAAAACTGTCCGACGCGTTTCGACTAATGTCTTTGTCAAGGAACTAGACTAACTGGGTATTTCTTGAGGAAGTTGTATTTATATTCGAGTGATATAATTACCAGGTACTTAGTTTTAAACAGGATTATTTAATTTTATTACAGGTAAAAGGATTAACTAAAGAGGTTTATTAAGGGAGAATTATTTATTTCTGTCTGGTCGTTTAACAAATTACCGGTATTTTTAAGTTTATTAATCTCCAATGATTCTAAAAGGTTTAATTTATTGCCTTTATTTTCTGAATGTAATAATTTAAAATCGAAAAGATGATTTTCTGTTACTAAATGTTCAGCATAATTGGAATCTGTTTTTTGATTAATGAATTAATGAATGAATTATTTATATATATATATATATATATATATATATATATATATATATATATCCTGTGGGTCATGCCCTAAAGCCTATATCGGTCAAAGCGGCAGAGCGTGTAAAAAACTTATCTATGAACACCGTAATTCTTTCATTAATGTGCTGAACTAACAGAAAATCCTCTTTTCGACGAAAATTTTAAATTATTACATTCAGAAAATAAAGGCAATAAATTAAACCTTTTAGAATCATTGGAGATTAATAAACTTAAAAATACCGGTAATTTGTTAAACGACCAGACAGAAATAAATAATTCTCCCTCAATAAATAGTATCCTTTTATGTAATAAAATTAAATAATCCTGTTTAAAACTAAGTACCTGGTAATTATATCACTTCTCGAATATAAATACAACTTCCTCAAGAAATACCCAGTTAGTCTAGTTCCTTGACAAAGACATTAGTCGAAACGCGTCGGACAGTTTTCAAAAAACGTAACTTGTGGAAATTGCAATTGTAGTATCAGTTAATTAAATACAGTTTATATAAAGTTAATTTATATTCAAATATTTGTCTTTTGGTTTGAATGGTTGATTCAGTTTTTGAATTAAAACTTTACCAAAATTTAAAAAGTAATATCGTTTTAATATTTTATTATTTAACACTTCTATACAATTTGGTGCCAAGCATGGTCGTATCCCCCATTTGGCACGGAAAGTAAATGGCCAGATTTTGACTTCTGGGCTGAGATATTAAATGTTGAGCACAAAAATAATTTAAATGTACATATTCCTGCTTTTAATATTCCGATTTTCTGAAAAACAATTATGTTTTAGAAAAAGGAATGGAATCATCTCTGATGCTAACTTAAATATATTACAATTTAAAATAATGAAATTGATGAAGTCGTTTCGGATAAATGAGTGGAAATTCATTCCCTTAATAACAGCTTTACCTGATTTTCTAGAAAATTATAAATTTATGTGTTGTTATAATACAGAGCAGTTAAAATAACCAAAATTGGTTAAACTGTTTTAAAGTAAACGATGAGCATCCATAAAAAATAAAACCCCATGAAATGATAACCTACTCCTTTTTATTCTATTTCTGAAAAGGAGGATGTTATTAATTTGTAGGCATCTTTTTAGGGTTCCGTATATACAATATACGGATACCCTTATAATATCACTCAGGATTTCTGCCTCTGTCACATCACAGCCATTTTCTCCTAAACTACTGGACGGAAGAGGTTGAAATTTGGTATCAATGTATAGTTTGGTGACCCGATCAGGAGTACATATCGTAAAAGAAAAAATTTTGATTTTAGGGGTACTTCTGGGGGGAAAAACTAAAAAAATCGAACGTCCCCCCCCTGATCTCCGAAACTACTGAGCCTAAAATTTTGAAAAAAATAGGAAATATAGAGCGTTGCCTGAACTTTACAGGAAAATTAAGGAGAAACCATTAATGTTAATTTTGGGGGGCAAATTATAGAATTAAATAAAAATTTAAAAATAATTTTTTTTTCAAACGGATCATGTAATATATCAAATGAAAGGTCTCATTCTGAGGAACACAAATATATTTTTTTCATATTAAAAAAAATATATTTAAAAAGATATTAACGAAAATATACCAAAATTTACCCCCCCCCCTATCTCCAAAACTATAAAACGTAAAGTTTTGAAAAAAATAGATTTTTAGGTTCTGACCTGAAGTTTACTGGAAAAATAAGGAGAAACCTCTACTTTTAATTTTGGGGGCCAATTACAGAATTAAATGGAAAATATAAAATTAAAATTGTTTTTAACCCATCATGTTATATATCAAATGAAAGGGCTCATTACGACGAAAACAAATATATTTTTTTCATATTTTTAAAATAAATTAATTAAAAGATATAAACAAAAATATAAAAAATTTAGTCATTCCTCCCCCCCCTTATCTCCGAAACCATAAGCTGGAAAATTTTGAAAAAATGGAGGTGTAGCCCTTGAACTTTACTGGAAAATTAAAGAGAAACCCCTAATATTTATTTTGCGGGGGGGGGGGGCAAATTATAGAATTAAATGGAAAATTAAAATTGTTTCTAACCCATCATGTTATATATCAAATGAAAGGGCTCATTATGACGAAAACAAATATTTTTTTTTCATATTTTAAAATAAATTAATTAAACGACAAAATATAAAAAATTTTGCCCATCCCACCCCTATCTCCGAAACATAAGCTTTTTGAAAAAAACACCTGAACTTTACTGGAAAAATAAGGAAAAACCCCTAATATTTTTTTTGGGGGCACATTATAGAATTAATCGGAAAATATAAAATTAAAATTGTTTCTAACCCAGAATATTATATATCAAATAAAAGGGCTCATGAGTAGTAAAACAAAGCGGGTGCTAGACCACCAACCCCTATCCTGTCCTATGGGATTTCTGGACCGGCAAATTGGTCAAGAAAATCCTATGAAAAATCAATGAGACAGTGGTCCAGAAAGTATATGGCGTTTTCAATGGTTTCTTGGTCTAGGAATTCGCAGGGTGATTTTGGGGGGCTGGAGGGGGAGGCAGAGAGTGTGTGTCTGTTTTTGGAGTGATGGAATTTGATAGCTGTGACGTGGATATTTGAACGAGTATGTTACATAGCTGTATTTGGAAACCTTAATAATCAAATATGTGTTGTGATGGGAAATATATAATGTAGGGAAGTTACTGAATATTTTTTAGAAGTTTTTGAAATCGTGTTTAGTAGCAGTGGCTTTTGATTTTTATTTGTGAGACGTAAACATGTGGATGGCATACAAAACTTATCCTGAAATTATTGATTTTACAACTGGGTTGAAGTCTTTGTGTTCACAATTCGCTGATTTGGAATTTGATGCAGATCATAAGGCCGTTTACGGTCTCGGACGTTTTGAAAGTGTTGAGAATTGCTATGCACTAGCATCAAAATACCAAGCAGCAAGAAAACTGTGTAAAAGCTGTCTCAAAGGCACAATAACCAGATATCAGTTCTGCAAAAAATTAATTGATATGGGACTTCGTGGATATTTGGCTGAACTAATACCATTTCTTTCAATATCGGAAAAACAAACCCTGAAAGATGAAGAACTACTGTCGGAAAGTGAGGAAGATGATGCAACGTTTAGCGAAGAAGATCAAGAAAATGTTGATGAAGCAATGTAGTTTATTTTGATGATACCATATTACTGATTAATCAAATTAAGTTGTAGTATTAATCATATTACCAAATAGAGCTTAAGAATATAAAAATTGTTAAACTGTAATTTATAATAAATAAACCAAATTATAATACATTGTTTTTTAATTAATTAATTAGCCAGTTTTAATATGAAAGGCATATGTTTATTATCTAAAACTTTAAGCAATCAGAATACTGAAAGGTAAACCATCTGGTGTTTACTGAAATATATTAAATTTTATTATTTAATATAACAATAAAATAAGGTGAATAATATAATGAAACAATGTTCACGTATTTTCATTGTGTATTTATGAAAAAGCATAATTCATACAACCGATTAAACAGTGCATATTTTCGGACGTGAAAGTTGAGCTGATATAATTAATCTCATGACGCATACAAATAAGGTAAGCTCAGAGCCTAGTAACAAGCATCGGAATTATAGTGAATCATATCTTCCAGATATTTTTGTGAATATGTAAGCTGAGAAGACGCGTCATTCAGAAAATCTAGCTGCATATGCCTATTTTTGTTTAGGGAAACCGAGCTAATACAGCTCATTCTGGGATGCATACAAATAAGGAGACGTGACGTAAACCATGGTCTTCATTTAAATAGATGTTGTCCAATTCACTGCTTTCATAGTCGAACGAACGAACAACGATTGACAGAAAAGAAAACAAATTAACATACACTGCAATATTGTTAACGGTCTCTAAAAGTTCCGGTATTGTTGTGATTCAAAACCCTAAAAAGTAAGTAACAATTACAATTATCTTTTTTAATTATTTTTGCTTGAAGATAATTCTTTTTTTAAATGCATAGCTCTGATTTAAAAACTTAATGGTTAACTATTATTTTTCCTGGAAACAGAATGTTTTTATCTTTCATATATATTTGTTGGAGTCTTTTAAAGTCCAATATTATGTTTATTCAAAGCAAAAAAAGCTAAGTTATCATTTACAAATTTTTATTTAAAGCAATTTCACTTAAATATATGTTGAGCAATGTTTTTTTTTTGAAAACACTCAATTTAATTTTATTTATTTCAATTTGTTGATGTGCAAAGGAACAAAATTGTAATTTTAGATGGATCTTACAGAACTGAACAAAACCGCATTACTGGAGCAAAAGCCTTATAAGAAGCTCAAGGACTTCAAAAAGGACAAGCCATTTCCCATAATAGGAGTGAAAATTGTCAAGGGCAAATACGGAAAGTGTGTGCTAGTAGAACTAGACAATGTGGTGGTTTTTCTTCCTAATAGGATGACCGAACACATAGCCGGTAAGGAGTCCAAATTCATTAAATATAAGTACTCTTTGATATTTCATGAAAGTAAAATAGTCGGTAAACACGAAACAGCCCAATTTGAAATAGTGGAAAAAAAAACTAACTTATAAAGTGTTATCAAGATTTGTTTTGTAATAATTAATTTATAGTTGAATTGTGTGGACAAATGCAAAGAGCGTGAAATTATTTTCAGAACTACATCTCAATTAGGAATACCGAAAAAGGAAGATTAAGTTTTAAATTTATTGTCTTTTTTTTGGAAATTTATTGTCTGCTTTTGTCATGAGTGTTAAATGTCAAGAGTGTGATATAATTTTCTGTTTTGTGAAAAATCAATTGGCGTTCACAATTTCTTATCAGAGTTATATAGAATAAAAGAAATTTCAGATAAAGCGTCATTCATCAAAATTGAAAGTAAAAATTCATCTGTTCCTGATAAAAATAAATATCATGAAAACATTCAAGACGACAGTTTAAAATGTGAGGAAAAGATGTCAGAGTCACAAGAATTCTTTAATAATTAATCATGTGTTAATTTGGAAACACAACAGATTTCCTTAAATAAATTTCAAGTCTAAAAGTTTCATTATCTTTGCAATTGTATATGTTTAAAAGTTACCATTTCTTGTATACTTGGGACAAAAATGGAAATCTTCAATCTCAGTGATAAAATCGTAGATATTTTTAAAAAAGCTTATAATATTCTGAGTAATGATCCTTCTAGCAGAAATCGTGAAAAGTGGAGAAAATTAAGCAAACTAAATTTACTCTTACTTAATAAAGCTCTACAAAATTCTGATGTACCTATTGCATTATCAAGAAAACTTCATACAAATATAGGACACTTAAAGCGATTTAAAGAATTGCTAGTTAATACACATGTAGGAGGTGGTCAACCGAAACGATCAAATAGGGTAAAATGGGAAGACATTCAATCATCATATTCTAATCGTCTTCGAACAGGAATAATTATTAATTTAAAACATAAAGATATTTTTGAATTTTTAGACGACTGCTATTTCTTATTTAAAAGTCGAATATCGAGAATTCTAAAATCTTTGAACGTTATTAAAGTTAATACCACTTTCTGTGGTGAATTTTTAAAAAACAGTAGAGATAGCTTAATTACAGAGTATAAATATTTCAATACTAAAAATGCTGTTATTGATTCAGGAACAAAATTAAATGATTGGTTTAAGAAATTTGTAATTGATATAATAATAAATAAACTCGATGGCTTCCAAGAAAGAGACAGTGGTTGGTCTGTTTCTAAAATAGTTAGTTTGGAGGTAAATGTTAACAAAGTAGATAGCTTCAGGTGGTTCTTCATATCTTCCACTTTCTAAAGAAATTGCACTAAAAAAAGCTTGTGTTAATATTAAAAATTCAGACGAGGCCTGTTTTGCATGGTCTGTTACGGCGTTTTTATATCCTGCTCGGAATCACTGTGATATGATATCCTCATATCCTCATTATAGCAGCGTTCTAAATTTAAAAGGCATTCAGTTTCCCATGAATATGTCACAAATCTCGAAATTTGAAAAAAATATGTTTCTGTGAATATTTTTGCACTAGATAACTCAACTTGTTGTTCCGATTAGATTAACAAAGAATAAAATATTAGATCGACATGTTAATTTGTTAAAAATACAGGAACAATCAGAGTCATTAAATATCGAAATAAAAACCCATTTTGTGTGGATAAAGAATCTATCGAAATTAGTAAGCAGCCAGTTGGGGAATTCCAAAGCTAAACGTTTTATATGTCGTTTGTGTTTGAATTATTTTCATAGTGAAACGAAATTAGAAGATCATGAAATATATTGTGCAGAGTTAAATCATTGTAAAATTTCATTTCCAGCGGAAAAATATATTAGGTTTAAAAATTTTTGTCACAAAGAAAAAATGCCATTTGTAATGTACTGTGATTTCGAGTCAATTTTGGTACCGTTTCGAGAAGAAAATGGTACCAAAAAAGTTATTTCAACCTCACGTTACCAAAAACATCTACCTTTTAGTGTAGGCTACTATTTTTACTGTGATTATGATCAGAATTTGTCCTTTTACAGAAGTTACAGGGGGGAAGACTGTATGAAATGGTTTATAAATGAATTAAAGGTTATAGCAAAATACGTAAAGGAAAAAAATTTTACTATTCTACCAATGGAAGAAATAGATCAAAATATTGAACCTGTAGAGTGTCACATCTGTGAGCAAAAATTTATAGAAAATGACATAATAGTTAAAGACCATAATCATTTTAATTCAAAATTTAGGGGCTTCTGTCATTCTTCTTGTAATTTAAATTATAAAAAACCCACTGTTGTTCCTTTATTTTTCCATAACTTGACTGGCTATGACAGTCATTTCATCATCAAAGATCTAGTAAGAGAAAATCATGTTTATATTTTACCTATTAACAAAGAAAGATATATTAGTTTCACTCAAACAGATTCAGAGACAAATATCAAATTCCGTTTTGTTGACTCATTTAGGTTTTTATCATTTTCATTGGACCAACTGACTAACTTCCTCGATTTTAATGAAATGACAAATATGAGAAAAGAATTTAAAGATATAGATGAAAAATGTTTTAAATTATTATGCAGAAAATGAGTATTTTGTTACGACTATGTAGATTCCTTAGAAAAACTAGAAGAAACTAAATTACCTACACAAAAACAATTTTACAATAAACTATTCGATTGTCACATAACAGATGAAGACTACCGTCACGCACAGCAAATTTGGAAACAATTTTCTATTAAAACGTTAGGGGAATATTCGGATTTATATTTGAAAACCGATGTAATTCTTTTATCAGATATCTTTCAAAATTTTAGAAATATGTGTCATAAAATTTACGGGCTTGATTCAGCGTTTTATGACACTCTTCCTGGGTATTCAAGGGACTGCATGCTGAAATACACCAAATGTGAACTTGAAACCATTCAAGATATTGATATTTTACTATTTTTTGAGAAAGGAGTAAGGGGTGGAATCAGTCAATGTAGCAAAAGATATTCTAGGGCTAACAATAAATATATGTCTGAATTCAAATCTGATGAAACTTCCAAATATTTAGTATATTTTGATGTAAACAATTTATATGGAAGTGTTATGCGACAAAATCTTCCTACAGGAGGATTTGAATGGGTAACCGAAACCGATAACTTTGATGTCTTAAACATAGAAAACGATTCTTCTGTAAGTTACATACTAGAAGTCGATTTGAAATATCCTGAAAGTTTAGACAACCTTCATAAAGATCGACCGTTGGCTCCAGAACACAGAGTTCCACCAAACTCAAAAATTCCTAAACTCATGACAACTCTTTACGATAAAAAAAATATATATTGCATTACCGAAATTTAAAGCAATATTTATTTAATGGTTTGTTTCTCACCAAAATCCATCGAATTTTAAAATTTAATCAGTCATGTTGGCTTAAACCTTATAAGATTTAAATTCTAAACTTCGTTCTGAATCTAAAGATAAATTTGGAATTAAAACATTTAAATTATTAAATAATTCAATTTACGGGAAAACGATGGAAAACGTCAAAAAACACCGAAATGTCAAAATTACTAACTCTTGGTCTGGCAGGTATGGTGCCAGAAACTTAATAGCTAGTCCTAACTTCCATAACAGAACCATCCTTGATGAAAACTTGGTAGCCATTGAGTTGAAGAAAACAAATATACTATTTAATAAACCAATATATGTTGGAATGAGCATTTTAGATTTATCAAAAACTATGATATACAACTTTCATTATAATTATATACTGAATAAATTTCCAGGAAATTGCAATTTATTATACACAGACACAGACAGTTTATTGTATGAAATAGAGTGTGAAGATGTTTACGAAGAGGTCATTAAAAAAGATCCCGATTTGTTTGAACTAGTGAATATGATATAAAAAATCCCTCAAAATCGAAAAATTATTGGAATAATGAAAGATGAAAATAACGGGAGAATTATGACAGATTTTGTAGGGCTTAGATCTAAACAATATGCATATTTAGTAGAGCAAGATTTAAATTTTAATGTCTCTAACGCAGGTTCAAGTAAAAATTGTATTAAGAAAAGTAAAGGTGTCAAATACCATGTTATGAAACAAAATATTACATTTGAAGATTACCTAAATTGTTTAAGAAATAATTCTCTAAAATACGAAACGCAACGAAGTATTGTTTCACAACTTCATCAAGTTTATTCTACAGAACAATGTAAAATTGTTTTAAGTCCCGAAGACGACAAGAGATATATTTTAGAAAATTTTGTAAATACACTTCCTTAGGGCCATTATCTTATCCCTAAAACAAAAGATAACTAATCTTTGTTCCAAGTATGTAAGTGGTATTATATAGAATTGTTAATCACTATATCATATAACTTGTGTTTGTAAAACTGTTAAATGTTAATCAGTATAACATATAAGTGCTGTATTTAAAACTGTTTAAACTGTTTAATAGTAAAATAGATCTTATCAATTTGTAAACAATACCGTTTTAATTAAATAAGTATATAAAATAGTTGTATGAAAAACTGTTTACAATATTGCAGTATGTATTTCAAAAAAATTATTAACTTACTAATTGTTTTATTTTTATTGATTAGGTTTAAAAGAAAAATCCTAAAAACAGTAAATGATTTATTTCATTTAAACATTAAAGGTGTCAGTTAATATTCGATCACTATAATATATCAAACATTCTTTCATAGAATAAAAATTTTAATTTTTTTAATTTAAAATAGTTTGTCTGTCCAAATGTCCATCTAATTGGTTTGACAATCCTCTGAGTACTGCAGTAAATGCAGTGTAATAATGAATAAAATTTAAATTTTGCAACATAGAAATTTTTAATGAGATTAGTGTTGCATAAATTTTTAGTATTTTGTTTATAACCTCTTCTTTGAAATAAAATGTTGTATCTGAAGAATTAAATATTTTCAAAATTTTCACTCCCATGAATTTTGTTTTCAAAAGTTTTATTCCTTCATCACTTTCTATTTTAATTTCAGATAGAGCGTATTCAACTGACGACTTGAAGTATGTTGGTATCAATTGATCAATTTGTGTAATTAATTCTCTCCATTCAAAATGATTCAAAGAGATTTTTGTTTTGAGTGTTCACTATTCTTATTGCGGGTTCAAAATTTCTAGCCACGCTCATTCCACATTCAAGTTCAAATGGTGAACCATCAACATCATAGTGAGAGTTTAAAATAAAAGGACCCTCATTTTTAATGTCTTCCAAAAATCTCTTATAATAGTCATCAAATTGTTTCCAATAACAAGTGTTGGGTTCATCGATACCATCATCACTATTCATTTTTCTATTATCAGACTGCATATTTGCTTCTGGTGTGATACAAACTGATTTTATTACTTGAAATTTGTTTTATTATAATGAACCCCCCTCCCTTTAGAGAATAAAAAAGTATTTTTAAACACCTTTATTCATTAAAATATCATACAGATAATAAACATTTGTAAGCGCACAGTAACAATGAGATTCTAAATGAAAAAAAAACATCTAGGAGTATCCTTAATTAATGCAGGTTTTTCATTAAATTCTACAAAAATAGTTGTTCCTAATAAACTTCTTAAATAATTTGCTTTTTCTTTGCCATTCACATAAACTTCATTTTCCGCTGGTAAAGAAGTAACAAGCCTTAAAAGAATTTCCTTTAATTTGTGCAAGGGGATAAAGCCTCCATTCCCATCAAGACAGTGATGGTGAT
The DNA here is from genome assembly GCA_034190945.1 of Octodonta nipae. Lineage (NCBI taxonomy): Eukaryota > Metazoa > Arthropoda > Insecta > Coleoptera > Chrysomelidae > Octodonta > Octodonta nipae. The sequence continues at coordinate 91,796,860 of CM067216.1, read as the reverse complement.
TAGTTAACCAAACGGCTTGCTTTTTGTATGCTCTTGATAAATATCTAATGGAAATTGTGGTTGGAAAAAAAAATGACATACTCTAGTTCCATCAAATGCAGCTAATTCTTTTACAATAATATACCGATTATTTTCCACTTTGAACCCTTGGAAATCTATGATAAGTACCATTATGGGAAAAATAAATCATACACTTATTTTACTACAACCGGTGTTTTAGTACTATAAACAATGAATATAAGTATGTTGATTCACTTCAATAAATATTAAAAAATAGCCTCAAACTGAAAACAATATGAACTACAACGCAAGCGTCTTTATTGTTGTTTCACAATTTTTGTCAATGGATTATAGGTAAACTGTTTTTCATGTAAAATGAGACAATACGCTGTTGTATCTGGTGGAGCATTCCCATCCATCTCAAATTCAATCCTCATGACAACAGATCCACCTGGCGAGAGCAATCAATATGTATAATTGGTGCAAATTTCTTAAATTCTTCAAGGGAGAATATTGGATAGTTAATTTTATTCTTATAGTAAGACTCTTGGAAATTGGCAAACATCTCATAGAGGTCTGCAAATTTATTATTTTTAAAGTTTAGGAATAAATCATTATATGGATACCTTTCTGAATTAAGAAAAATTCGTATGTTTTTTAAGTCACAATGATCAAATTGACTCATATCCTGCATTAGATCTCCTTTACGATTTTTCTGAAAACCAATCACGACATGTCTAGGAGTTTCTACTTTGGTTGTCGTTTTTACAGGCCATGTATGTCTTGTCGTCTGCGTTAGGGATGGATATTCAATAAGTTCCCAAGAACGAAATGCGATGGGAAGTTCTAATCCTTTAGCAACAATATTATTGATTCTCAGTTGTTCTGGAATGCTTAGTTTTACATGCGGTACCCTCCATTATAACTTCTCTATTACAATTTTTGGCTTTTCTGTGTCATCTGCGCAAGTCACTGCATCCAAATCGTTACTATTTCGAAGAATGACTACTTCCTGACGCATATGAATGATTAATTTCTTAAAATCTTCAAAGAATCCACATAATAATTTTAGTGGAATGCAAACATTGAAATTACCAAACTCATCCACTAAAACTTTCTCATCTTGTTTTCTCTTCGGAAACCATCCAGCGTTTTTCAGCATTGAACTCTCATTTTCACTGAAATACAGGTAATTTTTAATTGTAGGGGCAACTCCAACATTTCTGAGTGAATCAATTACTACCCCATTTAATTCGTAACGAATTTCTCGAAAAAGAAAAGAAATTCCATTATTTACAAATTGCAATTTGGTAGAAACCGAACCATCTTCTTTAACCAGTTTGCCTTCCAAATACAGATAACTGTTACATGGTGCTGTGTATGCATCAAGTTCTTGAATAGGTATTCTTATTTCATCATTGTAATTGAGATTTCCTGGTATATAAGGCATATAAGTATGAAACTCGTAAGACTCTATTGTTGTTTCATTATAAGGATGTCCAGTTATATTTAACAACTCCATTATACTGGAACTTCAAATCTTAAGGATTGTAGAAATTGCCTATTTTCCGATGTTAATTTTTCTGATGCTGGCGTAGAACTGGATTTTCTTGTCTGCTTCACTTGATTTTTATATTTTCGCTTTTTTCTAATTTTGAGTTGTTTTTTATGTTGTTGTTGTGGGAGTGATTGCTGACAAACATTGCCGTGAAAATACAAGCACCATTTTCACAATGTTATTTTTCTAAGATGAAGTCTTATGGTAATTATCTCGTCTTGAAAGTTTATAAGGTTACCGATGATCAAGAATGCGAATTGAAATATTTGATATAGTTTTCACATTGATCGGAAAGTAAATGATATTTGATGGTGTTTCCACTATTTTATATCCAAAAGGTACAGTGGGAAAGAACTGATGAATAATATGAACAGGCTTTCCATTTAAAAATGATCACAATGCAATGTTGCAATCAATTAGTATTGTATTCACTTTCAAAATTTTTACTTGGTGAATCGATTTATGTGTATTGTTAGCAGTTAATATTGTTTTACCGAAACCTAAAACTGGACCCAATGAGTTCTCAACATCAAAGCTTATCTCTCCATTGCTGCTTATAATTACTTTTGAAGTATTTTTGTCTGTTGAAATTCTAATTACAGCTTCGTCATCTATGCTTCGAATATATTCTTGTATATATGTTGCTAGAGTTTCAAACTCATAAGATCCTTCTGGAATCTTCACTGAATTATTTGAAAAGCTTTTCCAAACAAAGGTATTATTTGTTTTGTCAATATTCGGTATAGAATTATAACTATCAAAGTTTGTCAGACCTATCTCATAATCGAATTCATCATGCAAATAAATAGGTGGAGAAAAGTCATAATTTAAAGTAGATGAAGTTCCACTTAATGTAAATGTAAAAGACATTGTTGCTGTTCAGTAGTTTATTTTTAAATGAAAGAATCTCATGTATGGTACTGGTTATATAAAAATGTTAAACATAAGTGTCCACATATATATGAATTAAATTTTTGAAAAAATTCATAATTATATTTAATATTATTTGTAGAAGAATCACTTAAAAAATATGCAGCTACTTCTATAGGCGGACGTAGATTACCATAACTATCAAAATAAATTATTTGTTTGTTTTTTTTTCACATAAGCTGTCCAATGAGTACCTTCATTCTCAGAATTATCCAGGTTAATACTTCCACATTCAGCTTTACGGATTTTATTTGGTAGACGATTTTTCATAAAGACACCTCGAAAATTTGGTATTTGCAGTTTTTTAACTAACTTAATGATATCAAAATTTGTTAATGCTTTTCGAGGTAATTTTATTGGAAGTTTTTTGAATAAGGTTTTAAATACATTCCTTTGCCTTTTTGATTTTGTGACTAACCAAAAGCTTTGTATGGTTTCAAGTATATACTTTTGTTCCTCTAATTGTTTTTGGTTAGCTTTTGAATCCTGGACTGCTTTTACGGTAGAGGCTATTCCACCTCCTAGACCTCCAATTGCAGCTAATAGAGGTAGAAGAAAAGGTAAAAATCCACCCCTTTTTGCAGCAGGAATTATCCTTTTCCTTTTAGGTCGGGTAACTTTATTTTTCAAAGCTCCCCCTGTTTGACTTTTCTTCTGTTTCTTTCGCCTTCTTTTCTCTTTCTTTAGTCCCATCCCTAGTGACGATTTAGCTTTCATAGCATAAAAGATATAGGTTACTTTGAGTTTAATGATGGAGATGAGGTAATAACTCCTGAAAAGATTCAATCGCATTCAATTATCATTTTTGATGATGTCATTACCTGTGATCAAAATATTGTGAAACAATATTTTTGTTTCGGTCGTCATAAGAAAATCGATATTTGCTATCTATCACAGACCAATAGTTCTATACCCAAACAACTTATAAGGGATAATGCTAACTTATTAATTATATTTCAACAAGACATAACAAATTTAAAACATATTTATGATGATCATATAAGTGTTGACATGTCATTTGATGATTTTAAAAATATATGCAAACACTGTTGGGAAAAGAAATTTGATTTTCTGACTATAGACAAAGACAGTCCCTTAAATGATGGCCGATATCGCAAAGGATTTGACCATTTTATAAACCTTTAAAAATCTGAATACATATATGACACAACTAGTTTGCAATCATTGCTCTAAGATGGATCACCAACTTCATAAAAGATTGTTAAAAACTAGAAGAGATATAAAGAACAAATTCAAAGAACTAAAATCTGAAATTAAACAAGCTCAAAGCCAGTTGGAAAAGACATATCAACCAATTACTAAACCACTCAAAGAACTTTTATCAAACTTTGAAAGCTCTGAAAACAAAGGACAACAATTTACCAAAAAAAAAGAGAAGTCTGAACTATCTTCTGCTGAAACAACACCTTCATTTAGGAAAAGAGAAACATCACATAAACCTTTGAAAGATGTTCTCCAATTCTCCGAATCATCAGCTCAACGGTTCCAAGCTCTAGCATGTTACAAAACGAAACAAGATTTCTGGAAGATGAAGAGACATTTCAGACGAACGTTCCTGATATGGAATTAATTGATCAGTACATTGATGAAACATTCCCTCAAAATTTAATTGATGTTTTAAATGAAACAACTGTAGCTGGACTTGAAGACTATTTATCACGGTATGCATCAATTCCTAGAACTTACATAGGAGAAAGCATTCATGATGTTAAAGATGAATTTGATCATATATTGGGTGTAGCTCATGATTATTTGACAGAAAACTTTACTATAGGTGAATCTAAAATTCATTTTAAGGATTCACCCGATCCCAATAATCCTGGAAATAAATTAGCTGTACCTCATTTAAAAATAAAAGACATTCATTACATAGGAACTCCTGGGTTATATGAATTACTATTCAAGAAAAATCCTACAGGATTTGTGAATACAGATGTTAATAATTATGTTGACATATTACGACGGACAAATGCACTTTATGTTGATAATGACCGTAAGCAGAAGAAACGAGTCATTCCCCGAGATATTAGAGACAAACATATGTTTATTATCCAACCCAAACTAGAAACAAGACCCAGAACTGGTTCTATGCCAATAATCAAACCTCCCAAAATTATAACTAGAAGTCAGTCAAAACTGGGAGGAGAACTTCCTTTAATGGATTTCACCAACAGAAACGTTGAATATAAGTACTTTGATAATTTTAATGAAATTGTTGACCGACTCAGACTTCTAATGGCATCCAAAATTTCTGGAAATACAGGACTTGACAATGAAATACAATCTATTATTGAAGAACTAAAAGAAGGTGGTGTAATAAAATAATGTATTTAGTAACTTTGTACTCAGTTATTTTCAAGATGCCCATCGACAAATATGGAAGACACTTTTTACAAAATGAAAAAAATAGTGTGATATCAGTACTAAAAAAAACTCCATTATACTTATGTCCAGCATCACAATATAGTAAATGTGTTATAAAAATTTTAGGTGGTGATCCTGAAAACATTCAAGCAGTTCTTGTTGGAAATATAAAAAAACCCACTTCTAAATCAAACATTACTAGTGAACGTATTTTTCTCCTGGAGAACCAGGAATATTTCTATGAATTTCCGGTGGATGGTAAAATCGAACAAATAAACATTTATCCTTCTGATACCACAATTCTGTTAATGAGTCTACCCTTTATGAAGCTCCTGTTAAACATATAGGTAAACAAGTACAAAAAGGAAACAAATTATATTTTAAAGCAAGTAATCTACTGTCATTACAAAAAAAACTCTGGGTTGAAATTGTTCGGCAATGTTCCATTAGTCAAAATGAATAGGAAGGTGAGAAATGATGTGGTAGATGAAATTCACAAACCTGCAAGACATAATTTTCCAAGGCGCAAGGTAATACTTAAAGGACTTAATGATTTGTACCAAGCAGACTTGATTGAAATGATTCCCTTTGCACGAATTAATAAGGGAAATAAATACATCTTAGTAGTCCTAAATGCATTCTCAAAATTTGTATGGTGCACACCAATTAAAAATAAAACAGCAAAGGAAGTGACCAATGCATTTGAGGACATCCTAAGTAAAGCAAAATATAAACCAAAACTACTACAAACAGATAGAGGATGGAATTCTGGAACAAATGCTTTAGGTCTTTAATGGAAAAATGGAATATACATCATTATAGTACATTTTCAATTATGAAAGCCTCCATCGTAGAAAGGGTTATAAAAACTCTAAAGACTACAATTTGGAAGCAGTTTAGTTTACAAGGACACTCTAAATGGTTACAATACAACAAAAGTAATCACAGAACTACAGGTTTAAACCCGTCAGAAATTACCAAGAAAAAACATGAAAAGTATTTATTGAAGAATGTTTACAATAACATCAAATCTGTAGATCCCAAGAAACCTAAATTTAAATTAAATGACTCAGTTCGTATAAGCAAATTTAGAGAAAAATTTAAAAAATCATATAAAGGAAATTGGTCAAGTGAAGTTTTTACTATCAGAAAAATTCAGAATACTAATCCACGGACTTATTTACTGAGTGATAAACATGGTGGAATTATAGAGGGTTCTTTTTATGATTATGAATTACAGAAGACAAAACACCCAGATGTTTATTTAATTGATATTATTAAAAGATCTAAAAATAAATATCTAGTTCAATATCCTGGATCTAAAAACAAAATTTGGATTGATAAAAGTAATCTTATAGTTTAACTTACCAATTTCAAGTAAGTAACAAAGACAAACAAAGGAGTCCATTCCTCAATAGATTTCTGCACAAGTTTTAAAGGCACATGTGTTCCACCTACAAACATAAAATTAAGTTTCTATTAACAACGTTGACAAACATAATTAATTTCAATCACCAAAAAAAATTCCACTTAAGAAATAAAAAATTGAAATGAGAATTTCAAATTATGAATGAAAATTTCAACTAAAAAAGAAATAGTCAACTCATACAAATTTCCAAATATTTATAAGAAGGATTAAACTACTTAATAAATAATGCAAAATTGCGAATATCAAGTAACGTAATAGACCATTTATATCTTACCATTTGAAGCAATGACTTCAGTTTAGCCTATCACTGTGCTAAAAACCTCCAATTTACTTCTCTGTGTGGTGTTAAAGTACTTGAAGTTTACCATGGATCATTCAAATTTGCACAGTTTCTCTAAATGTATCCTGGACGATCAAACATTACAAAAATGGTGGAAAGTATTCCATGATAAAAACAGATTTTCCCAAAAGCTGTGTCAATCGCATCGAAAAATTGTTCTACCTGCTAATCTAACTAGTGAAGTAGACTCCGAAATGGCCTCCTATGCAGAAAATGCATTCAACTGCAATATTAAACAAGTATATTTTAAAATGTATATAAGAAATTTTAATAAAAACTATGAAATAAAAGGTGTTTCAATAAAGACCTATAACTGAATGTTAATTATTGATCCCATGTCACAGAAAACCAATAAAGAAAGAAATATTCAATTATTTAGCTTTGTTAGTTAGTTTGTCAATTAGCAGTACAACACACAACAAACAATAGTAGTTGAAAGGTTAATTTTAAAACAAACTCTTTTCATATAATATTAATAACAAATAAAACAGACAAAAACCAAACTTATCTTGCTTGTTATGTAATCAGATTTAACAATCCCAACTTGGAAGTTTTAAAAGTTTTCTTGACTCAGATAGTTTGGGTATAATTGCTGCTGGCAGTCATAGAATGAGAGTAATCTTCTAATTTGGCACAGGAAAAAATGAAATAAAAACAAACTGTTTAATATAAAACAATAATAACATAAACAAACGAGTATTACCGGAAAACTAATTAATTTGTAACATTATCAACTCATTTCTATTCAGGTTCTACCTGATTTAGATAAATAGGAACAATTGTTACTGAAAAACTGTTTTCGGAAATCAATTAAAAATAATTTTTATGTCCTTTTAAAGGTCACTATAAATTCCTCTGTTTTCTTTAATATATAAAAAAAACATAGTCATAGTTTAAATAACATTTATCAACCATACCCAAATTAAGTATATCTATCCATGTTTATATAACTAAAAATAGAATTTTTATTATTCAACAAGAAATGCTATTCTAATAATATACCTAATTTTGGGTTCATCCTAATAAGTTCTAATATTAAGACGGAAAGGAAAAATATATTACATTCATTTCATTATTTTGTTTTAAATCGGGTAATAAATATTTACATACCTTCTTAATTGGACAATGAGTAAATCCTGTTTTTTCCCAATTTCACAAACACTACACCTCACTACACCCGACTTTAAAACAATAAAATATAATACTTTTTCTACTTTTCAATTGAATAAAAAAAATGCACAATCTTGGCGGTAAAGTAGAAAGACTACTACTTTAGATTGCAGCATCTGTTTTAAAACATATGCGGTTAAACCTAGACGCTATTCTTATAAAATAAATATTTAGTTTAGCCGAAGCAGTGTGCAAAATTTGAATAAAAAGTTTATCAGAGGCGAGTTATTAGATGTGTACCAGTAATACGTGTATAGAGTTTATGCATTATATATTAAATTTAGAAATGCAAATTAAATAGAATCGACTAAAAACTGAAGCGCGTGCAGTTTGTTAACTCATTTGGAAGCCTGTCGATTGCGTTGAAAATAGATTAATGAGTATCCTACAATCTGTTTAAAATTTAAGAAATTGATGTTGCCTTATTTGACTAGATCCTCCTTGATGGTCCGAAAATATATTCGGATAATTTAGATTTATGATTTTAGCTGAATTGTTCAGTGGCGTTCACATATGGTAATTAGGAAACATATCTTTAACAGAAAATATATATATTTTTTAAATAAAGTCAAATCAAAGATCCACGTCACAGCTATCAAATTCCATCACTCCAAAAACAGACACACACTCTCTGCCTTCCCCTCCAGCCCCCCAAAATCACCCTGCGAATTCCTAGACGAAGAGACCATTGAAAACGCCATATACTTTCTGGACCACTGTCTCATTGATTTTTCATAGGATTTCCTGGACCAATTTGCTGGTCCAGAAATCCCATAGGACAGGATAGGGGGTTGGTGGTCTAGCACCCGCTTTGTTTTACTACTCTCATGATGAAGAAAACAAATATATTTTTAATTAATTTATAAAATAAATTAATTAAAAGATATTAACAAAAATATAAAAAATTTTACCCATTCCTCCCCTTATCTCCGAAACCATAAGCTTAAAAATTTTGAAAAACTGGAAGTATAGCCCCTCACCTGAACTTTACTGGAAAAATAAGAAGAAACCCCTAATATTCATTTTGGGGGCCAAATTATAGAGTTAAATGGAAAATAAAAAATTATAATTGTTTCTAACGGGTCATGTAATATATCAAATCCCAGGGTTCATTATGATGAATAGGTACAAATATATTTTTTTTATTTTTTTTTAAATGAATATTTTAAAATATATTTAAAAAATTACTCATTCTCCCCGTTATTCCCCAAACTCTAAGACCTCATTTTTTTTTGTTTACAGGGAAAATATGAAAAAAAAACCTAATTCTATTATTTGGCCTCCAAATAATAGAATTAAACAGAAAATAAATTACTAGAAAACCCCCATAGTAATTTTAGGGACAAATTATACAATTAAATGGAAAATAAAGATTCAATTTTCAAACGCATCATGTAATATATCAGATAAAAGGCTTATTATGTGAATTACAAATATATCATATTTTTAAATCATTTGTATAAAAGATATTAAAAATATTAAACATCGACTTAATTCCCACTTTAGAAACTACACTATTTAAAATTTAAAAAATATATTTTATTTATATTTTTAAATAATTTGAATAACAGATTTAATAATTTATAATTTAAACTTTTACCTATTTTGCCGTTTTTCTTCCAATCTACAGAGCCTCAAAACTCAGACAGTAAATTATAAAAGGCATTTCTGAAAGTTTATTAGTAAAATAAAACTCTAATGTTACTTTTTGGGGGCCAAATTAGAAAATTAAATACATATGTATTGTGATAAAAATGAAGCAAATCCTAAGGCAGATAAAATAAAAAGTCTATGTGTGGAAAATCAAATTGTATATTTTTTATAAATTTAAAACGCTTCCTTTAAAAGATATAAGGGCAAGTATAAGAAAATGCACTCATTCCTTGCTTGTCTGAAACTGGAACATTCGAATCTTGAAGGTGGTATGGAACCCTAAGTATGCGAGTCCAACTCGCTCTTGACCAAATTATTTTTATTTATGCTCATTGATTACTCAAAAATGGCCTACTCAATTTTGATGATTTAAACTACGTTGTATTAAACAAAATTACATAATAATGGCATAAGCAGTTTGCTGTTGAATGTTATGTCATTTAAAAATACATACATGCACATATACCAGGGTATATGTACTTTGCAAGCTTATGGTTATACAAAGAAAATAATTATGCCCAATTTCAAAATAGAACTAAGGCTAAACATGAAAATAAAAAATAAATAAATAACAAACTGCACAATAACCATAGAACTAAAATACTGAAAACTGTTAGCAAAAAAATAACACTATGCAATGAGTGAATAGCATATTCACAGTTGTCAGATACATATAAACAAAGTAAAAAATGTACCAACCCACAATCAAGATGAAGTAGTAGATAAGTACCTAAACAATGCAAAATTTTAGGTTTACTTCTGAAATATACTAGACTGGTAGGTAATTAATTTGTGCCGAATGTGGACCTTTTATTGTATACTTTCATTACTTTGTGTGCAGGTACTTACCTATCAACTGAGCCTAACAACTTTAAATGTGCTATGTACATACAGTATTGGATATGTATAGTATAATAGCAACTTAAAAACAAACTTGATATGTCATGTTTGAAACATGAAACAAAATGCAAGATCACAGAAACATTATAACAAACTTCATCCTTAAATTAACAATGTTGCATACTTGCAGTGATATTGTCTCATCCCTATCTTGTCATATATGATAAAGCAATTTAAAGTCAAAGATAAATCATGATACAAACTTAGAACTAATAATTTTGCATGCAAGGCTTGGTCAAGTGTACACACAGAAAATTATTTGTTTCTTACTGATCAATCATGGTTTTGTATGTGTCAATAAATCCCATCATTACATAGTTCATGGTGGAAGCCATTACTTTGATATACTATCATTATGATTGTAGAAAAACGAATTACTTTGTTTTATATCACTAATTTATTTATTAATTAAATAAACATAAAAAACCCCTGACTAGTATCGAGAACACTATGTCATTTTCAAGTGGAAACAAATTCATGAATGACGACAAAACATTTTCAAACAGACTTGTCTATAACAGTATGTACATGTTGAATTCTTGAAAGGATTACATAAATATCAGATTTTTGTGTACAAGACTATTGAAATAGAAATAAAGTGGGAAATCCATTGAGAAAATTTAAATATATCATTGACTATTAATTAATTAAAAATTTCAAATAGGATGCACTTTTGAAACTCTACCTGCTTGTTAAGTAGTAAATTACAAGAAACGGAATTAGAGTTTCAAAAGAGCATCCTATTTGAAATTTTTAAGTAACTAATAGTCAAAAATGATATTTTTAAATTTTCTTAATTGGTTTCACACTTTGTTTCTATTTCAATAGTTTTGTACACAAAAATCCAATATTTATGTAATCCTTCTGGTGCGTTCCCGCAATTTGTTTAGTGTATTGTTTTCAATTTGATTGAATTACTTCATTGATATTTAAACTTCTGCACCTTTTCTAAAACATTCCGTCGCGCTAATGCTAATTGTAAGTGTTTTTTGCTTGTAAAATATAGACAGTATTGACATTCGTGTTTCGGATCCCTAGCTGTTAAGACGCTTGGGAGATTCGTGCAATGTACTCCGAACTTTTCGGTGGCTTTGATCCCGTCTGAAGAGACGACGCTTATTGTTGTTTTTTGCGTTACGATTTCGCGAGTTAGTAGCTTCGTTCGTAACGACCGCTAAACCGCTTTCATTTTGTTTCTTGTGTGTTTACAAAAGCGCATCATTTGTTGTTAAACCCGCATTTTTGTTTGCTCAATCAATGAACATTACGTCGCTATTTTTTGTGTAACGTGTTGTCCAGACGAAGCTCTAAGAAACTGTTCCTGTTGTTACGGGGCTAGCCTCCGAAGAAAGAAGACCCAAAAAACACCAGAGCTTCGACAAAAAAGGTTAGTGATAACTTTTATTTGGTGATTCGTTTATGTGACGGCACGTGTTTATTGATTGTTCCGCTAAAGGTCCTTCGTCAATTATATACTTGCATTGAACCAGCATTGAACTAAAACCGCAACATCTAATTCATACACTTTTTTTTTGGATATTCTCTATGGAATGTGCCATCGAAGACATTCCATAATTTGGTCCAACTTCGAGCCGGATGCAATTTGAGTTAATTTAGTGCAAAGATTATCGAATAAATTACATAATTTGGTCCAACTCCGGGCCGGATACATTTGAGTTAATTTCGTGCAAAGTTTAATGATCAAAACATTGATTTTTCGTTGCAATTATTGTTGAAAACCGCATTGAATTTTCGTTTCTTTATTTGTTAGAAGAGAAAGCAAGTTCGGGATATAAACTCATTCCGTTGGAAATAAAACGCATCTTTTTTGTCGCGTTAAAAACCTTACAAGAGATCGTTTTGTTTGTTTGGTTATTTTGCTAAATTGTTTTGAATTTATTTGACATTGGGTCAGATAATTCGTATTTTCGACTTCAACAGTAAAAAATTGTACATTTTTGGAATAGTATTTTGTTTTCGTTCTATCGTGTTAGATTTGTTCAGGGGCGTTACAGTGATTTTAATTTATTGTTAAGATGTCAAAAACCGCTGAAAATTTACGAAAATTTAAAAATCATCAACAATCGGAGTTTAAAAGATTAGAAGATATTTATTTTGCTGCCGAGAAAGCCTTAAGAGGTGACGACGTTGAATTGTTTTTTAGCATGATTGATATGATTGATTCAATCCATTCCGAATTTTTTAAACATCACAATTCGATTGTTGGATTAACTTCACATGCAAACGATGATTTTGACTTTGAGGATGACATTCGCAATAAATTTGAAAAATTGTTTTATTCAATTAGGTCTATTTTTGCTAAACTGAAATCTGTCTGCCACAAAATATAGCTCGGGAACAGGAAAGTGTTGCTTTGCCGCGAATTGATTTGCCTTCATTTAGTGGAGACATATTGGAATTTGGTACTTTTATTGATTTGTTTGATTCATTAATTCACAATAATGAAAAACTCAGTGCTATGCAGAAGTTCAAATATTTGCAGTTAGCTTTAAAAGGGCCTGCTTTTGAGGTTATTAGGAATTTTAAACTAACACAAAACAATTACGTGAGTGCTTATGAAACACTTTTGAAAAAATTCAAGCGAACTCGTTTAATCGCGGAGTCTCATTGGTCAGCTTTAGAACAATTCCCCCAACTAACTTCAGATAGCCCTTCAGAGGTTCGGAAGTTATTGGATGACTTCAGTGATAATTTGGAAGCACTGAAGAATTTGGGTTTACCAGTAAATCAGTGGGATTTTTGTATCGTTCAGATGATGTTGAAACGAGTTCCAAAGAATTTAGCCGCTAAGTTTGAACTTTACCATGGTACTGTGACCGCTCAAGATGATTTTCCGATCCGTTCGGAAGTTGTTGATTTTTTGTCGAAGCATTGTGATGCCTTTGAACATGTTGAATTATCCCGCAAGGCAAAGCAAAGTGTTGACAAAAAGTTACCATTGAATTCAAAGCAACATTCTTCCCGGTTCACTACATCTTTGTTTGTCACTAAGAATAGAAATTGTTTAGTTTGTAAATCCGATCATGCGATTTACAAATTTTAGACTTTGTTTTAATTGCTTGAGCGATTCTCATCAGTCGAATCGCTGTAAATCTTTATCCACTTGCCGCAACTGCAGGCAGCGCCATCACACATTGCTTCATTTTGTAAATCGTGCTGATTCAGGTATTCGGTCTGAATATAAAGCTCCCCGCGCAAACCTGGCTTCCATATCTAGTGGATCCAGTACCATTAATACTGTTGGAAGTCCCGAAACTTCTCTACCGCAGACTTATTGTCATAGTTCACTTTTGTCATACAATTCAAATGTGTTGTTATCTACCGCTTTAGTTGAGGTATTAGATAAGCACGGTTCTTATCAAACTTTGCGATGTCTGCTAGATTCTGGTAGCATGACATCATTCATTGCGAGCAAGGCTGTGAAACGCCTTGGCTTCCGACCTATGCCCGCTTCGATTCAACTCAGCGGGCTAGGTTCTGTGCAGAGTACCTCTGCTGAGGGCTCTCTTACCCTTTCTCTTCGCTCTATAGTAAAGCGTGATTGCAATTTTGTTGTTGATACTATTGTTTTACCCCGCATTTGCAATGATATGCCTGTTGCGCCCATTAACATGGCTAATATGGCATATCTAACCAATTTGAAACTTGCTGATCCTGGTTTCAATAGCCCAGGCGCTATTGACCTTTTGTTAGGTGCCGATATATTTTCTCAAATTTTGTTGGATGGACGCCTTCTGGGAAAGGAAGGTGTTCCTGATGCTATTAACACTGTGTTTGGTTACATCCTTATGGGTAGAGTGTCTTCGAGTTCTGTCAACTCTCACTCTCAGTCAGTCATAAACCCAACTTCGCTTTTTTGTCAAATTGAAGATGTAGTATCATTAGATGATTCACTCCAAAGGTTCTGGACAATTGAAGATGTTCCTACCGCACTTGTTCAGTCCCCTGATGATCTTATCTGCGAAAAAATATTTTCCGATGGATGCAGGAGATTGGATTCAGGTAGATTCGTTCCTTTTCGAAATACATTTCCTGCTTTTGATGGAATGTATAATCTCGCCGTACAACGTTTCTACTCTTTAGAAAGACGTCTTCTACAGCAACCAGATCTCTACAAACAATATTGTGATTTTCTCAAAAAGTATTTGGAGCTGGATCATATGGAGTTGGTTCCCGATCCATCTACTTCTTCTGATTGTTACTACATACCGCATCATTGTGTTTTGAAACCTGATAGTAGAACCACCAAACGTCGTGTAGTGTTTAATGCATCCGCTAAGATACCTAATCGGTTATCTTTGAATTTTTGTTTGTTTATCGGTCCCAAATTGCAGCAAGACATTATCGCTATTTTGTTGACCTTGCACAATTTAGTTTTGCCTCGCCTGCTTGCTATAGAAAACTTTTCTAGTTGTGAAGTTCACGCATTTGGTGATGCTTCTGAGAAAGGTTATGCCGCTGTTGTTTATTTTGTGTTCGAAACTGCATCTGGATTTCGTCAAAGTTTTTTTGTGTTGTCTAAATCGAAAGTTGCCCCTTTGAAAACTTTGTCACTTTCCAGATTGGAACTGTGTGCTTCAGTTCTTACCGCTAAGTTGGCTCATTATGTTTATGAGCAATTCAATAGTCGTTTGTTGTTCAAGGTGATTCGTTGCTGGTCAGATTCCATGGTAGTCCTTTCGTGGCTTAGTTCTTCCCCGCACCGTTGGACATTTGTCAGTAATCGAGTTGCTTACATTCAGGAAAAATTTCCTTCTTCGCATTGGTTTTACATCCAATCTTGTGATAACCCCGCTGACTTGAGTTCCCGCGGCACTTTGCCATCAGAGTTGTTAGGCAATACACTTTGGTGGAAAGGACCACAATTGTTGATTACCGCTTGTTTGCCACATGCTTGCTCAGACTCAAGCTAGTTATGACTGAAGCCCGTATAGTGGCGCTTCAAGTCACCGCTTTACCAAATTTATTTGGTACTTTGTTAGAAGAACATCCAGACCGTAGGGGCTCTGGATCATTTTTGGCTTCTGAGTTATATCAGGCTCAGCTTCGCATTGTTCGCTATGTTCAAGATCAATATTTTTCTAAAGAGATTTCCCTTCTTCGAGAACGAAAACTTTTGCCCAAATCGCTTCGTAAACTTTCGCCATTTCTTGATGAACAGGGAACTCTTAGAGTTGGTAGTAGATTGGCTAATGATCCATTGCCGTTTGACACTAAATTTCCCGCACTGCTACCAAGTAAAAGTCGTTTGACTAATCTAATTGTCGAAGATTGTCATGTCACCAATCTTCACGCAGGAATCCAAACCGTTCAATTTCCTTTGCAGCAACGATTTTGGATTCTATCCGCAAAGAAAGTAATTCGTAGTGTTAAAGTTCACTTAAGACGTGTCGTTGGAGATCAAATCCTAACCTACGAAGAACTTTCTACTGTATTTGCACATGTCGAAGCAGTTTTAAACTCGCGACCTATAACCCGTTGTAGCAACGATCCATCGGATCTTACCGTCTTGAGTCCTGGAATGTTTCTTACCATGGAACCTTTAACAGCACCTCCTCTGATTTCTTATCTGTCCCATCTAATTCATACATTTTTTTTTTGATATTCTCTATGGAATGTGCCATCGAAGACATTCCACCTTCCAAGAATTCAACATGTACCTACTATTATAAGACCCTCAGGTCTGTTTTGTTATCATTCATGAATTTTTTTCTGTTTGAAAATGACATACTGTTCCTGATACTAGTCACAGTTTTTTATGTTTATTTAATAAATAAATAAATAAATTGGTGATATAAAACCAAGTAAATCGTTTTTCTATAACCCATCATTACAATCCACAAAGTCCAATAAACAACATTTTGTTCAAGTTTTGAATAAAAAAATTGTTGGCCAGCTTTTTAAATTATTTGTTCAAAAATATAATCCTGTGGGCCTTTATTTTCATAAGGAAACATTCAAATCAAGCTCTCATCAAGGAGTAAACCAAAACTTTGTTTGCTCCATGATGATTACAGCTTCACTCTTGAAACATGCATCAAGTGCAAAACTAAAAGTTTGGGTTAAGGTACAAAACTTTGTGTTTATACATCTATAAAAGTAACATCAAAAATTAATCAATATGTAAAGATTTAAGATGAGTGGCACCAATCACAATGAGTCACACTCTATAAGTATATTGAAATAGTATTTAGTCAATAGATTTCATGATTTTGATATAAAAAAGTGTTCAACCTAAATTATAATTTTCAGATTTTGATATTGACAAAGCTGATTTAGCTCTTAGGCTTAAGGGCAAGCAGCCAAATTGTTCTTCTTTACTCCTTACATATTTCCCCCAAACTAAAATATACAGAATCCTTTTAATTCTGTATATTTTGACACAATTAATGCACACATTCCTGTTTTCTAGAAATATTGCACACTTTCTAGGTCTCCAAACATATTTATCCTTAACAGCAGCATGTACAATTGTATCTGCATATACAGTAACAGGTTGTCCTCCAGCACAAATAACTTTGCACAAGATCTGTTCCAATTCTTCAATACAGCTTGGTTTATCATTACATCCCAGCTGAACATTTTTCTCTTGGAATCAAACAATTTAATTTATCATCTCTCAATTGTACCTACAATTTAAGGAGTGTAATATCTATAATGCATTAAGCAACAAAAAATGTATTAGTATATAATATTTTTAAGCTTACTATTTCAGTTGCAAAACCCTGTAACTTATGATAATAAGTTACAAAAGGATTTGTTAGTTCGTCTACATACAAGAGAAGGAGAGCACCTGACTTTTGATTACGATTAATACTCCATCCAGTATTTGGTAACTCAATACTTGCACTATCTTCTATAAGATTTGTTCTTAAAATTTTGTATACATCTTCTTCATTAACAGAGTTCATATGTTCATTATCTCTAGTTTCTGAAGTGCTTTGACTCATATCTTCATTAGTGAGACTGATATTTTTATTACCTGTAATATATAAACTCTTATCCATATCATAAGTTTCTTCAGTACTGTTTGTTTCCTAATGAAATATTAATCTATTAGGTGTAAATAATCTTTTGTCATTTTAATGTTTCTATTAAATTGAAAGAGTATTTGGTTTTGGTACATTTTGTTACTGAATTCAAAGCTACAGGAAAATGAATACATTTACATCATACCAGCAATTTGGAATGAATGAAGTGTAATTGGATTATAAAATAACATACCTCAATACTGTCTTGCATCGTAACATCAACATCTGTACTGCTGCATTAAAATTCATTTTCATGTGTTTTAGTAATTTCATGTGGGACTTCATTCTGTATATTGCTTTCCTCACTTTCACATACTGGAAGTGCTCCTTTTTACATATTTTTCTCTTGTATTGACAATGAAATAATTCAGTGGCATTTTTTATTAATACCCAAAATGTAATCTAGTAATACATATTAGTTCCTACAAAAAAACTTTGATGAACTTTATACAACTTTACAATGTTTTTCAAGACTCAAAATATATCTTAAACAGTTTTACATCTATCTTCAGTCATTTTAGATTGATCTATCGGTCAAATAAGCGTTTTTATTATTTATACATAATCTTGAAGGTACTTTTATGTAACAATTACGTGTATACGCTAGTAAAGTATCTTTGACAATAGGCATTTGCGCCATCTCGTGTTATATTTGTGGAACGGTGGTTCTGTCAAAACCGTAATTTATATTTGCTGTCTTATAGATTAAAATTTAGTTATCCCATAAAATGGAAAGAAAAACATCAAACCGAAAGTGCGGTGTGGTTGATTTTGAAAATACATCAAGGAAAAATCAAAAATTACAATTCTATTCTCATTATTTTTATTTTTTTATGAGCTCTTCTTTATTATTAGTTATTACAAAAGCTATAAATAATATATAATCAATATTAATTTCTTTTTGAATTAACATGTATATTTCCATCTGTTGTTGCTTTATTATCCTTGTTCCAACTTCAAAATTTTTATCTTGGTCCATTAAAACTTCGTCAGTGAAATCTACCAATAAATTATATATAATGAATAAAGTTAATTTATTTTTTCTTATATATATTTACTTACTATTGTTAATCTCAATTGGAGCTTCATCGACTCCTGAAGATGCAATTTTTTCTTGTCATAGGTACTCGTAATCTTTCAGCCCACAAACCAGCATGAAGATTTTGCTTTTTTATATACATATTGCAGGAAATATAGTTGGATTGTAACTTTTGTTATGTGCATTGTTTACCTTTTTTCCCAAATAAATTTGACCACTGCAAATCATTGAATTTGTTTCTGGTTGAGATGGATTGCCCCACAGCTGTAATTAAAAAATCTCAGTTTTGTTAACATAACAACAATTATGATTAATTGTATACATACAATAATGACTAACAACGTGGAAATAAAATTTATTTACTCATGATGTCTAACTGCTGCAATTCATTTTTTCTTCATCTCTAATTGATATGGAAATCCATGAAAGTGGTATAATTGTAATTTTGAGTTTTTTCTTGGTGTATTTCCACAATCAACTACACCGCACTTTCGGTTTGATGTTTTCCTTTCCATTTTATGAGATAACTAACACAGATCATACAATAAAGAACTTGAAGGAGTTCTGAAGGGGGCTACGTTTACAGTTCACCGACAGCTGGACCAACATTGGGTGCGTTCAGCAGATACAAACTGTTGTTAACGTTTGCTAACGTGCAGCACAAAACATGAAATGTTAGCAAACGTTCACAACAGTTTGTATCTGCTGAACTCACCCATTGCCTATCTGAGTTACCACCCCCTGATAACTAAATTTTAATCTATAACACAGCAAACATAAATTACGGCGTTGACAGAACCAGCGTTCCACAACTAAAACACGAGGTGGCGCAAATGTCTATTGTCAAAAATACTTTACTAGCGTATACTCACATTTAAAACAACCGCACCATTGTAATCACGATAACATCTACTTCGAATATCAAAATATCAAGTGACGAAAAATGGTTTTAGCAAATGGGTCCTTTAAAGCCACAATTCAGTATATTTTTCCAATTTTATTTTAGGTCTTTTGGGACACGAAAGCCCGCTAATTTAACTGTATTATTTTTTTCTCGAATATTTTATACTAACACTGCACTAAAGCAACCAAAAATACTATCTATCAAATATCCAAAGACAACAATTAATGACAACCACAAATTATTCAGGATGCTTTGTGATGACAACAATGACACATAGGGATGAAACCATGATACAATAAATATTTTATTTTATTGTATCATGGGATGAAACGATACGAGTAAATACAAGTACATACTCGATACTTTTCTCCGATACCAAGTCTTAGAGCATTTACTTTCTAGAGATAGCCTGCAGTGCACAAATGTCGTGGTA
Source organism: Octodonta nipae (assembly GCA_034190945.1). Lineage (NCBI taxonomy): Eukaryota > Metazoa > Arthropoda > Insecta > Coleoptera > Chrysomelidae > Octodonta > Octodonta nipae. Next base: position 91,777,067 of record CM067216.1, on the reverse strand, counting down.
AGACTAAGGAGTGAGAGGGCAATAGAGAGGGCAAGAGGCTATTTCACTCGGTTGGGAGCTGCTTCCAATAAAGCATGTTGTTCATTGGCTGCGTCCACCGACCATCCACCCACTAAGTGAAATAGCCTCTTACTGTCTCTATTGCCCTCTCTTTCTAGCGTTGCCATGATTTTATGCTAGACAGGCTATATCTAGATGGTAAATGATCTAAGTACCAAGTACTTTTAGTATCGATACTTTGCAATTAAGTATCGAGTAGGTATCGGTCAAAAGCAGTGAGTAATACTCTCTTCGAGGTGTCATTCCTTTGTACGCAAGACAATATATATTATATATAAATATAATATATATTGTTTCTGATCGGGAACCTTCATCAGTTGCGCTTCCCACAATTGAATGTCCTCTCGAACACTTCTTTATGCATTTGATGCATTTCGTTAAATTTGAAGACGCGAGATGTAAGACCGACCGACATCTAGGATTTTCAAGAGAATCAGTACACAGAGGTTCCGAATCTGGAGCCGTTCCGTGTAATTACTGTTCTCCCTTAACTCCTAGGACAGAATGTCACGATAAAATTTTCAGGTTACTTCACCTGTCAGAGATATTGAATACTCTCTTCGAGGTGTCATTCCTTTGTACGCAAGACAATATATATTATATATAAATATAATATATATTGTTTCTGATCGGGAACCTTCATCAGTTGCGCTTCCCACAATTGAATGTCCTCTCGAACACTTCTTTATGCATTTAATGCATTTCGTTAAATTTGAAGACGCGAGATGTAAGACCGACCGACATCTAGGATTTTCAAGAGAATCTGTACACAGAGGTTCCGAATCTGGAGCCGTTCCGTGTAATTACTGTTCTCCCTTAACTCCTAGGACAGAATGTCACGATAAAATTTTCAGGTTACTTCACCTGTCAGAGATATTGAATACTCTCTTCGAGGTGTCATTCCTTTGTACGCAAGACAATATATATTATATATAAATATAATATATATTGTTTCTGGTCGGGAACCTTCATCAGTTGCGCTTCCCACAATTGAATGTCCTCTCGAACACTTCTTTATGCGTTTGATGCATTTCGTTAAATTTGAAGACGCGAGATGTAAGACCGACCGACATCTAGGATTTTCAAGAGAATCAGTACACAGAGGTTCCGAATCTGGAGCCGTTCCGTGTAATTACTGTTCTCCCTTAACTCCTAGGACAGAATGTCACGGCTCCAGATTCGGAACCTCTGTGTACTGATTCTCTTGAAAATCCTAGATGTCGGTCTTACATCTCGCGTCTTCAAATTTAACGAAATGCATCAAATGCATAAAGAAGTGTTCGAGATGACATTCAATTGTGGGAAGCGCAACTGATGAAGGTTCTCAACCAGAAACCATATATATATTATATTTATATATAATATATATTGTCTTGCGTACAAAGGAATGACACCTCGAAGAGAGTATTCAATGTCTCTGACAGGTGAAGTAACCTGAAAATTTTATCGTGACATTCTGTCCTAGGAGTTAAGGGAGAACAGTAATTACACGGAACGGCTCCAGATTCGGAACCTCTGTGTACTGATTCTCTTGAAAATCCTAGATGTCGGTCGGTCTTACATCTCGCGTCTTCAAATTTAACGAAATGCATCAAATGTATAAAGAAGTGTTCGAGAGGACATTCAATTGTGGGAAGCGCAACTGATGAAGGTTCCCGACCAGAAACAATATATATTATATTTATATATAATATATATTGTCTTGCGTACAAAGGAATGACACCTCGAAGAGAGTATTCAATATCTCTGACAGGTGAAGTAACCTGAAAATTTTATCGTGACATTCTGTCCTAGGAGTTAAGGGAGAACAGTAATTACACGGAACGGCTCCAGATTCGGAACCTCTGTGTACTGATTCTCTTGAAAATCCTAGATGTCGGTTTTACATCTCGCGTCTTCAAAGCAGTGAGTAACTATACTCACTGCTCAAAATACTTTAATCACTGGTCCATGCGAATGTCACTATTTCATTTAAACATCTTTGATCATGTACCTTCTAGGGCTACGTTCCACTTAGCTATCACAACGCTCAAAATAGTCCTTCAGCCGTTCCACATGACGACACCGGTCGTTGTGAGCGCGGCGAAACTTCACTAATGACGTCATTATTTTCGCTCACACCATGCTCACAACGACCCATCTGAAGATATGGGTCGAAGTGGACGTTGAGAAGTTTGGGGCAATTTTTACACTTTTAAAGATGGCGACAACTAAAATAGTATTATATGATTCGGAAAGAGATACTGCTGTGGAAGCTTATGTAGTAAAATTAACTTTAGTTCATATTCAACATTCATTTATACATTTGTCCACATTTATCAATAACATAACCTAACTTGGTAAATAAACAATGTTCATTATCGGGTGAGTTCAGCAGATACAAACTGTTGTGAACGTTTGCTAACGTTTCATGTTTTGTGCTGCACGTTTCATGTTTTGTGCAGCACAAAACATCAAACGTAAGCAAACGTTGACAACAGTTTGTATCTGCTGAACTCAGCCATTTCTTTCATGAAACTTTTTTTTGTTTATACCAAGATATGTTGTTTGCTAAATGATTTTTGAATTCTTCATCTGAATAAAGGTTAATTACATTCTCGTAATCAATAATACGTGGCCTAAGTTTTCGCTTTTTACGATTATAATTTTGTAAAATTGCATTCAACTCTTCATCTGAACTAGATGAAGTAGTTTCTGGAGCATTATTGCGACGCATCAACAAATATCCAACTGCCGTAATAGACATTTCGATTATATTCAAACTCGAATTGTTTAAAAGCTCCACTAAAATGAAATATAAAAAATTAAATTGTATATTTTTAAATATAAATCAAGTTAACCTATTTACATGAACGCTCAAAACGCTTCATACACCGTTCCACTTGAATTTATGATTTAACCACTCACAAGCAAGTGGAATGGGAAAAACCTCTTCCGTGAGCATGGTCATTGTGGTCGCTAAGTGGAACGTTGCCTAGATATAGCCTGCCATGCACAAATGTCGTGGTAAGACTAAAGAGAGAGAGAGAGAGGGCAATAGAGAGGGGAACAGGCTATTTCATTCGGTTGGGAGCTGCTTCCAATCAATTATGCTCAGCATATTGTTCATTGGCTGCTTCCACCCACTAAGTGAAATACCCTGTTACTGTCTATATTGCCCTCTCTTTCTAGCGTTAACACGATTTTGTGCATGGCAGGCTATATCTAGGAGGTACATGATCTAAGTTAAACATTGATAAAAAATTGCATTCTTAAATTCTTAGAGCATACACTTTCTAGAGGTAGCCTGTAGTAAAGAAATGTCATGCCACGGATTGAAAGAGAGGTCAATAGAGGCTCAGAATATAGAGGCTATTTCACTCGATTGGTAGGTGGAGCCAATGAGCTTATTGGATGCAGTTTCCAATCGAGTGTAATAGCCTCTTACTCTCTATATTGCCATCTCTTTCTAGCGTTGCCACGATTGTTTTCGTTCGGTCGGTGTTAACATTGTTAACCTAAACAGTACTGACATTAGTCGGTGTTTATTTTATGTTTAAATCATTTTTATTTTTTGGCTGATTGAAAATGGGGCCTCCGAATTCTAATGTGTGACTATATTTTACAAAAAACGATGACAAAATCGCAAGCTGCAAAAAATGCTTGAAAACTGTGCGGTTTTGTGGCAATACTTCTAATTTGCATAAACATTTAAAAAGTCACTCTGATTCGATACGAATAAGTATCGATACTTTTCAATTGATACAGAGTAAGTATCGATACTTGACGACCGATACGGTATCGAGTAAAAGTAAATACAAGTACATACTCGATACTTTTCTCCGATACCAAGTACTTTTAGTATCGATACTTTGCAATTAAGTATCGAGTAGGTATCGGTCAAAAGCAGTGAGTAACTATACTCACTGCTCAAAATACTTTACTCACTGATCAAAAGTACTCATATACCCATGCGAATGTCACTATTTCATTTAAACACTGATAAAAAATTGCATTCTTAAATTCTTAGGGCATACATACACCTTCTGAAGGTAGCCTGCAGTAAAGAAATGTCATGCCACGGATAGAAAGAGAGGACAATAGAGACTCAGAGTATAGAGGCTATTTCACTCGATTGGTAGGTGGAGCCAATGATTATTGGATGCAGTTCCCAATGAGTGAAATAGCCTCTTACCCTCTATATTGCCATCTCTTTCTAGAGTTGCCACGATGGATTTCGTTCGGTCGGTGTTAACACTGTTAACCTAAACAATCTGACATTACTCGGTGTTTGTTTTATGTTTAAAGCGTTTTAATTTTTTGACTAATTGAAAATGGGGCCTCCGAATTCTAATGTGTGACTGTGACTATATTTTACTAAAAACGATGACAAAATCACAAGCTGCAAAAAATGCTTTAAAGCCGTGCGGTTTTGTGGCTATACTTCTAATTTGTGGTTTCATCCCTAATGACACAATGACCACCAGGGGCCTGTTTCATAATCAACTTGTTACTTGTACTTTTGTAACTTGTAGAATTAAACGTCAAAATTATTATACAAGTGACAACTTGTAAAATCCAAAATATTAGTATTCGAAATGTGCACGAGAATAGCACAGAACACAGATCATGCAAAAAATAGAGAGTAGCGCCACCTAACATGCGGAACTATTGGCGAAAATGTCAAACGTTTATACAAGGACAATAAATAATAAATAATGTTTTTAGATGAAGTTGAAAATGCTACATAGAAAAACAGGTTTTGAAAATATAAAACGGTATGTTTCCAACCTTAAATTGTGATGAGAAATAAATAAGTTTTCACATATGTCATAAATGTTGCAGAGCTACGAAATAATAATAGATATTTAATAGGATCACTCCTCAAATACAGATGACATTAACACCATATAAAATAAATTTAAAGGTAAGTAATCTCATAACTTTAAATAATGAAGAACACATTAGTATTGGTAAATTTTACATCTTAATTTATTTATTGCAGGTTAATGATTCTTATGTTGTCACAGGAATACAATGCAGCTGTGTTTATAACCAGAGGCAAATGCATGTTGCTGCTTTAATATGTCTTTCAAAAATAAGCAATGAACAACAATGCATAACAGTCATGGGTCAAATATTTAAATAAGGAATTCAAGCAAGATGTTTTCATCAGTATCCAAGAATGATTCTTGTCAAAGATGATCAATAATTCATAATGAATTATTCCAAGAGTCTTAAAACAAGTATTAGAGGCAGACACAAGATTTAAGTTTAATTGCAGAAGTAATACCTGAAATATTTAAAAAATGAATTACATTTGCAATAATAACATATCTCTCTGTCTTCTGTCTGGCTTTATATTTAAATTTCAAAAAAGTGAATATGTTTCTTTTTGATAGAATATTTTATTTGAATAGCAATATATTATCTGTTATCAATGTAAAGCAGTTCAGATTGAAGTTAGGCATAGCATTGTGAATCTGCTTTGTTTGGTTGTGCATATTTAAAATAAATGTGTATTTAAAATATTTAACGACATTTGTAATATATTTATTTACTTAAGAAATCTGATTTTTGTATATTTTCATTCAAACCAATGTAAAAAATAAATATAAATTTGCTGCAGAATGTGAATGGCATGAGCTTAAATGTATGTTACAACAGTTTTACCCTGTTTTCCAATTAGCGCACAATTGAGCACAGTGCGGCACAGTGCTAGCACTGAGTGTTCCAATTACAGCACTGTCTCCACAGATCATACAATAAAGATAGATGGGCAACTCAATGTTATAAAATGTGTTCCAATTTTGTCCCATGAGAGGTTAGAATATGCATAATAAGCATCTTCAGAAGTCCTTCAAGTACTAAATTTGACGTTTGTTGAATTTGACAGATCATCACCAACTAAAAAGAAGGAATCTGCAGTTTCTGGTCCCAGTTTTCACCAACAGGGGGCTGTACCATCGAATTATTTTCATGTGTTCTTGGAAAATAACACCACAATCGAAACAAAAATCTGTATATTCAAGGAAAAACCAAATTTTCCTTGAATATACAGATTTTTGTTTCGATTGTGGTGTTATTTCCCAAGAACACATAAAAATAATCAAGAATATGCCACAAATAACATTTAGAAGACAATGTACCATCATAATAAATGAAACTCAATATTGAAATTAAATTTATTTATTTACAAAAGATAAAAATACAAGATATTATGAATTATTCAACAAGCACTAAAATTTGCTTACCCGTGTTTACTTGGTTTTGTGACTCAGCTGCAGGTTTCATCTTAAGACAATTCAAATGATCATCATTAGTTGACACTACTGCCATACATCTATAATCCAGCTCAGACACTTCAGGGTTGGAACTTCCTTGATTTGGGATTTTTATATTATTTTTCTAATTATCAGCAGCTTCTTAAAAAAATAGCATCTATCTCTTTCACAATAGCTTGGTTGTTTACATTGGTTTACCTGACATCATATTGGGGTAATAATCAGTGGTTTGTTGTTTTCCTACAGAGTATACAAAATTGTCTCCTGAACTTCTCTCATAACCTGAAATTAAACAATAAATGAAATAAATACAAGTAACAGTATCAGAAAAAGATAAACATACCTGGCATGTAAAATTTTTCGATGTTTATTCTTTGAAGCCATATTTTCTGACACTTTTTGTTGGTTGTAAAATAATGCCTAAAAAAACTGATTATTAAATTATGCTTTATATACTATTTAGTTTGTAGCTTCTGGCTATATACAGTACCTTAAAACGATGTATGAATGCAAGAATGAGATTCGATACAAAATTCTACCACAAATTAGAGAAAAAATAATTAATAGCTTCAACTTTCTGACAAAGACAATGACAAAAAACAAAAATCACATCATTTATATGTACTAAGGGCCGATAAAGAAGATCACATTGTGTCACCTGGATATATTCGATTAACTGTCAAAAAATAGTACTTGAAGGAGTTCTGAAGGGGGCTACGTTTACAGTTCACGGACAGGTGGACCAACATTGCCTATCTGAGTTACCACCCCCTGACTGTCTCGCACAATTGAGCACAAGAAATAACTGTGCCTTTGGGATGTTTTATGTAGGTTTACCAAGTAAACATAAAACTTTATCATAAAACATGAAGTATGTTTCAATTAACGCCCGAAAATTGCGGTACAGGGCGACAGAAAAACACTTTGTGCTCTAGTAATTGGAAAACAACCATTATTGAATTATTCTGTAAATAATTTACGTACACATAAACGTCAATTGATAATTTATGAGTATAATACACTTTAAACCTTATGGTGATCAGTGTACTCTACCGGTTGGTTTTAAAACAACCATGTTCCAATTAACGTCCTAAAAATTGCCGCACTGTGCGGCACAAAATCACTTGTGCTCTGCTAACTGGAAAACAGCCTTCGATTACTAATATTTTTGATTTTACAAGTTGTCACTTGTACAAAAATTTTGACGTTGAATTCTACAAGTTACAAAAGTACAAGTTACAAGTTAATAAATTTTGGTTAGAAGAAAGAAGAATACATCTTAATAGTTCTTATTTTGGCAAAATTTGTTTTTCTTTTGATCCCAAGAGACTTGTGAATGAGTTATTGAATCCAAAAGATTTATCAATGATTCCCGCTATTAGGCATGGAAAAAAGCATGAAATTCAAGCAATAAAAACACTTGAAGTTTCTGAAAATATGAAAGTGATTCAATGTGGGACCTTTATTTCTGCCAAATATCCATTTTTAGGTTCCTCTCCAGATGGGTTAATTGGAGATTCTACTTGTATTGAGGTCAAATGTCCCTTTAGTGCTAAAGACCAAGCCATATGCCCAGAAACAGTAGGCTATATTTACTTGTGTGAGAAAGAAGGAGTGTACAAGCTGGATGAAAGGCATGACTATTATTTTCAAGTACAGGGTCAATTGTATTGTGCTAACAAACAGAGGTGTATTTTTGTAGTTTATACATTTAAGGAAATGTTACTGTTAAGCATAGATAGAAATGATGCATTTATTGAAAAAATGGTAGAGAAGTTAGTACATTTTTATGAAAGGTATTTTTAAAAAAGCAATCATAAACAAGTTCCTTTATAAACTTAATTAAAATAATTACATACATAAGTATCATTAGAGGAAAATTGTTAGTTATAAAAAAGTTTGTAGAAATTAATAAGTGTACCTAATATTTGAATAAATTAAAACAATAATTACTTTAAAAAAATATTTACACATATAGAATCTATTTTCTTTAAAAAATTATCTAACATGAAGCAGACAAAAAGTATGGCTTTAGCCAAAATTGTTTGATTTGAATCCAATGTGCCCTTTAAAATCTTAAATGTTTGTATTAACCCAATAACTTGTTCTACACTAATTCTCTTGCTGGGAATGTTCTTATCTTTTACATTTGCTGTTCCTGGTATCTGATTTTGTTTATCAAAAACCGTTGGAATATTTAAAGTTATTCTATAAGCTAAAAGGTCTTAGAAACCAAACTCTTTACCTGCCTTAAGAGAATCTTCTGGAATTTCAGTTCCCTCCTAATTTCCTCGAGTTTGTGGAAATTTGCTGATGTCCCAGTAAAGTTGTGTGCCTTCGTAAAACAATTATTTTTAACTTATTACTATATTTTAAACAATTAAAATACTTGAAATTTAAAATCAGACATAATCAATATGAATTATTTTAAAATTATTTCTCTTTTTACAACCTTTGGGACTGTAGCGACCTCTAACATCTCTAGTCCCAATGGTGATAAAAAAGAATAATTTAAAAATAAGATTGAAATTCATTAATTCTGATTTTAGATGTCAAGTATTTTAATCATTTAAAATATAATATTAATTTAAATATATGATATTTAATATTTTATAGTGAAATAAATGTAGGAGTTTCTGGAAAAAAACAGATGAATATTGAATGTAAATATATTAGAATTTTCAGAAAAGATTATTTACACTTTATTTCAGTCTAAAAGTTTTGCAAATTAATATTGTTTTTAACATATAAAATAAAAATGAAGGGAAATTGTTCTGTACCAAATTGCAAAAGTTCGGTAGGGAAAGGCCATTTGTTTCCTAAAAACGAAAAATTTCGTAAAAAGTGGCTTAAAGCCATGAAGATGACGAATTTTACTCCAAAAATGTGGAGTAAAATACGTTATAAACATTTTAAACCAACTGATTTTGTGGGCCATTCTGAATTTGGTATGTATTGAACCTATTTTAACTACACTCAATAAAAAAAATTTAGGCAGTTATGAAAAAATATCTTATTCATTGCAGGGGTGGGATTATCTCATCGCAATATTCTTAAAAAATATGCAGTACCCTCTCTTCTTCCTTCCAGTTTGAAAGAGAATATAATAATAAAAAAGCAAAAACTAAGAAGTAAACTCTTTCAATCTATTATTATAGAAGCTATTGCCGGCATTTATTTCAAAAAAATAATTCAACATGTTTTAGAAGATGTACAAGCTAAATGTAGTACAATCAGTTTTGCTAATACAGAAAAACCTTATAAATTGAACCAAGATAATCCACTAATGAATGAACTGCCTCAAGAATATGTTGAAGATTTTTGTAACTTTATAAATGTTGTGGAAGTTTTCACTATAGTGAAAATGAAACTGATTCAAATTCTGTGAGACAGATGAAAGTAATATGAAAAGTTCAGACATCAGGAAGTCAACATTTAGTTTTAATTTAAGAATAGAAAATTTGGAGCATGATGAAAAAACACTTCATTTCTATACAGGATTGGAAAATTATGAAAAATTACTATTTGTTTTTAACTCACTTGCAGTACATTTATGGTACTCCTCCAAATAATATTAACCCATTAAACCAATTATTTTTAACTTTAATTATTTTACGACGGCATCAACCTTACCAGGAAATAGGCATATTTTTTGGTATCAGCATTAAGCAGGTGGGAAACATATTTATAACATGGATTAGATTCATGAGACTGCAATGGTATGAAATTTCACAATGGCCATCCAAAGAACTTGTAAATTATTTTACTCCTCTTGACTTCAGTACAAAATTCCCACAAACTCGAGGAATTTTGGATGGGACTGAAATCCCTATATGCAAACCTGGTAATCCAACAGCTCAGCAAAGTTCATTTTCAACTTACAAAAATAAATCAACTGTTAAAACTATGATAGTTACAACACCTGGAGGGTTGACTTCTTATATATCTCCTGTTTATGGCGGATCTGCTACTGATCGCCAAATTCTCGAAAGAACGAACTTGTTGCAAATGTGTGACCCAGGAGATTCTCTTATGGCAGATAAAGGGTTTGATATCCAAGACATTTTAGCACCTTATAGAATAACCCTAAACATTCCAACCTTTTTTAATAAACAAAATCAGATATCAGAAACAGCAAAAATAAAAGATAAGAAGATTGCCAGTAAGAGAATTAATGTAGAACGAGTTATTGGATTAGCAAAAACATTTAAGATATTAAAAGGCCCATTGAATTCCGTTCAAACAGTTTTGGCTGAAGACATAATTTTTGTTTGCTTCATGTTAGCTAATTTCCGAAAGAAAATAATTAACTCCTATGCATAATTTGTTAATCAAATTATTGTTTTATTTATTCAAATATTACACTTACTTTTTGATTTCTACAAACTTTTTATTTAATTAATATTTAAATCTTCGAATATATTTTTTACACTCAGTTGGTCTTGGATCAAAATTGGCTAATTTTCTTTAAATTAATGCAAAACTTAATGTAAAATCCTTATTTTTAATTGTTGATGCTTTATATTTTGGTGTTTGTTGGAATGCTATTAATTTCTGTGTACAAGTTTGTCTAGTGGTATTTTTATTTTTCAAAATCTCATTAAGGGCTCTAAAAACCACACAAACAAGTGCGCAATGTGCATTAGGACCTTTAACTGGCGGCACATTCACATTGTTTGTACTTCATAAATGTATTTGGAGCTATTTTCAATGCCAGCTATATATTTTTTCTGTACTCTGAAGCAACTTGGCCAAGTAAATAAGCCTTTCTCTAACTCAATAAAACTATTCTTTGTACATTTCCGCTTGGCAAAAAGTTATCGCAACGAGCACATAAATTAACTTTAAAAATCATAATATAGATAACAGAACGATATCAGATGAAGGATATCCAATACTCAAGATTCGGACATGTTTATGATCTCTCCGAAATGGTATCAGAAATATAATATTTTAGATGCACTAATTAGATACATTTTTGAAGTTGTATAAAAACACAGTTTTGTACCCTAAGACTAAACTTCATTTAAACATTCAACGCCATTTCAACAACTCAAGTTGACTTCTTCATAAAGTAAACCAAACTATATCCATCTACAATTTTGGCTAATTTACACTTACCCGTAACTTAAATGAGAATACTATTATGCAAATTACAGTAATCTATAACAAAGTGTAAGTTTTATAAGTACCAAAAGCCCAAATAACAGACCTTACTAAGTTCTTAGGAACAGGAAGATGACAACTTAGAATTGTTGAAATGAGATTGGCTGTTTAAGAAAAGGGTTGGTGTTAGGGTACAAAACTGTATTTTTATACATTATAATATAAAAAATGACAAAATCCAAATAAATCATTATATTTCAAAAATAACAGGTAAATTTTTGCTTTATTGACTTGACACCATCTCCAGCATTTTCAGGCATTGCTTCATCCCTCCTTCTATTTTTGGATCGGCGGCATAGTTCCATTTTTGTTAACCATTTTCTGAAATGAAACAACAGTTAAGGTCTTTCACCACCAATACACCAAAACAAAAAAACAAATTTATTATGCAAATATAGTTTTTTTAATAGTCATGAATTTACCGTAAGAATAATTTAACAGTTAAAGAAATCATCTTTTATCAAAGTAATATATGTTTTAAATCTTTAGCCTTAATTGTATCATTTACTCCTGTATAAGTCATATGATATGCCATCTCATTTAATAATGCTACACTAAGGATACTTCTCACTTGTTTATCAAACGCTGGACCTCGAAATTGCTTCATAATATATTTTTTTAAAGCAAAGAGAAAAAAAAATCAATTTGAGAATTATAATATTTTATGCAAGTATGGTTAAAAGCCCAATAGGGGGACAGCTTAAGGGTTACTGGAGTTACAGTAAATTTTTCATTAAGTTACATTAGATTTGAAGCCAAGCAGTGTACAATCTGTAATAATTTGTTTATAAGCTTAAATAAGTCAGTAACTTCTAATGGGTGACAATATCAAAAAAATTAAAGACAATTTTCCCAAAAATTTATTTATTTTTTATTCTTTATTGGTTTTTTGTGTGAACTTACAAAAAGTTAATAATACAAAAATAACGATTTTATATGCCTGTAACTTTTCAAGTATTGACAATTCAAAAAATAAATTTAGAACTTTCTTATAGTCTGTCAGTCAAGCAATAAAATTGCCTTTTAACTTTTTCATCTAACTTCAATAGTTTATCAGCTATACCTGAAAAAGCAAAAAAAACAGAAAATTTTGATTTCAAAACTTAGTAAAAATCAAATAATGAAAATTGAAATTTGGCTCAGTGAGATTTTTTGTTCCAAATTTAGTAAAAGGTGGATCCTTGATTGTCATTTGGGGGGAGCTTGATCTTGTTTGGGGGGCTTCAGCCCCTTAGCCCAGCCCCTGGATCCGCCAGTGGGTATAGCCATGGATTTTATAAAAAAAATTCTCCCTGGGCTGCAAGAATAAATAAGGAAGAAAATCATTTTTCCATGTTATTTAAGCAGTAAAACTTAACATTTGATGATGGACATTTTAAAATTAAAATTATGGGCTCCATTTTTAACAGGATATTTGTGTAGACATATTCTGTAATATTTTGAGCAGAGAACAAGAAACAATATATCTTCAGGTTGGTTTGCATAATGTTCATATCCTCTTGCTTATACTTCTAGTTACTTGAATACTACTACGACTTAGTATAATTATAAAAAGCAACTGAAGACATAGTAAATTAAAATTTAAAAGATGAACAATTAAAATTAAGGATGATCATTTAGTGACTATTTTTATTTTGTAACATTAGAGATACACCAGAGTTAGTGGAGACAATTTACTCAGTGGATCATTTTCTAGAAATAAATTGTTTTAACAAACAAAATTAATATTTATGTTTAAGAACATTTGTAATAATTTATAATTTGTTGCACTACACTCAGTATCAACTAGATATATAAAAAAATTGTTAAAGCCCGTCTAATTAAGAAAGACGATGACATCAGAGGTCAGAGGTCCAAACTTGACTTGACAGCGTTGTCGATATGACCTTTTATTCTGAAATTAAAAGAAATTCAATACAGAGTGTTCGACTACAATATACTTTAATAAATAATTTATGTATTGTTTAAAAGTTCAATTAATAAGATTTAACATATATAATTGTTTTACTTCCTTCATTGGTATCCGCAAAAAATATCCATGAAGTCCAGTCAACAAATTAACGAAATTTACTTCGCTTCTCTGGTGATATTCTCCAAACATTTAATATTTTTCATCGTGAAACCACACAATTGTATGATTTGTGAAAAATTTTATAATCACAGATCATACAGACACAATTTATAACTTCTTTTTGTATGATCGGTGTTCATCATTCATAACCTTACTTCGGCATTTAGCTTTAGCATATAATTATCATATAATATATATTTGGTTACGTACGATATTTGTCTATTGAAATGAGTCCTTGTGCCTAATTAATGAAAGTAGTAATTGATGTATATGTTAGAAATTTAAGAGCAGCGAAAAGGGCGGGTAGAGAAGATTTTATATTTGAATCTTACCAAATGTAAGTTGTTAAAAATGGGGGAGCTCACATTTAATTCTCCATTAGAACATTTTCTTCAGTATCTGCTATGGTGAAATTGTAAATATCATGATTTTTGACAACTGGAGAGGGATACTAAAGTATAATGTATTCATTTATTGTAGCTGAATAAACAATTTCTAGATTTCAAATGTGCCCAGCAGCAAAGGAACACTTCTTGAAGGTGCAGTCCATAGTTTTATCACATATATGTGTAGTAAATACATGTTTGTTTGTTGATTTTAGGTAACAACTGTTGCTCAAGATTTTTAAAATTGCTAGAACAACTCTGACTCTGAATATATTATTGGTGCATTAGATGGAAAGCATGTTGGTTTTGATGCTCCTAAATCAGCACAATCACTTTATTTTAACATTAAAAGTTCATTGCGTCAGACATTATACAGCCTAACAAATCCATTAGATATACCAGAAGGTAAGGGCTTACCTGGTGGAAATATAATAATTATATCTCGTGGTAGATGGGGTCTTTCCACCTTCCAGAGAGGATACTAAAACCCTATCAATTGAGTAATAAAACTCACAAACAAGATTTTTTAAATGTAGGATAAAAAGAGAGTAAAAAGTTATAGAAATTCAATTTGGAATATTTGTTAATCGATGCAGTCCAGCTGCTGTTTTACACAACTTTTTGAGAAACATTTGAAGTGCACAGTGTGTGAACTAAAGTGACAGTGAACAAACTCAATCAACAAATCACTGGAAAAACTTTTTAATTCTAAATATGATTAGAAAAGTATTTGATTTTATGACAGATTTGTAAATGAAGTTAGAATATAAATATATAATTTTTACTATGAAGTATTGGTTCATTTGGAAATGTGTGGAAGTAGTAGAGTAGGTCCCAAACCCCAAATCTTTAAAATGGTTTTATTCTCAAAAAATGTGTTTGTTGGTGACAACCTTACTGTATAAAACAATTTTAAAGATTTGTGAGTTTTCAGACTTACTCACTACTTCCACACCATTTATATAATTTTTATTTAATGCCTATATTGCAATTATGGTTGGCACCTGTACTTTATACTTTCAACACAATAAAGTACATGAAAATACTTTATTTTATCTGTTTCGATTTTGAGACTCAATTCTTTTTTATATGACACCAAGAAGTCCTTCAAATCTATGCTCATTTTTCCCACTCGGTTGTGTGAAAACAAGATTTACAGAAACTTAATCTTAATATGGATGTTCTCTAAGAATTTTTTTCATTAAAAGAGATAAATCCACAAATTCATTCTAAAGATTATTGAATTAAGTAATGTACAGAAGTTGCAGCATTTTTTTAAGAGGAAATGCTTTTATAAATCTATAAAATAGTGTAATTTCTGCTGTGATAATGAAACAGCTTTGTGAGCAAGATTACTCACATAACTGAGTATGAATATGATTTACACTTCAGAACCTAATTGCATTAATTCTGAAACACCAGAATTGCATATTTTTGCAAGGACTGTTGAAATGAATTATAAAAACATTTTGTGTTTTATCATTATACAGTGTAATTTGTGGAAACATATAAATTATAATTGAATATGTTGAACTAACTCACATCATAAAAATAAGGCATTTATAGATAACATATTGAACAAATCATTTTATTATTAATCAACATAAGTACTTTTTGGTAGAAATTAAAACATTTTTATAGTCACATTTCAAATATGGTTCAATACACTTAAAACAGAATCTACCCTAAAAAACTGGTAGCTTTTTTTTAATTGGTTTTTACTTCCTCATAATTGTTATATTAGTTTAAGACATAAAAACACATCAATTCACAAATTTTATTTACATTTCAATTTTTTATAAACAGTATGTCCAACACATTTGAATCACCTTAAACATTACAGCCTTCTGAAAATATAAAAAATGTTAATAAAAATAATGTGAAGATGTTGCTGTGTTCAAATTGTTCTCTATTTGTCAGCAACATCATGTTTTTTGTGTTTCCACACACCTAAAAAATTGTAGTTGCCTGAATTTTTCCTTCATTGATAAAATATCCATAGCCTAAAAGAATAATTAAATGACAAACATTGGTTGAGATTTTATCAGCCCTAGAAGAACGTTAAACCCTCTCAAGAAATAAGTATTTGAACAATGTGTTCTATAATACCAATAATGGAATATGGTTGTGAAACCTGGATTATGAAGACAGTAATTGTATAAAAACTTCAAGTTACATCAAGGTATGGAGAGATGCATGATTGGAATAACAAGAGAACAAAAGAGAATGAGGATGATAAGGAGCAGGTACAAAGTAACAGATGTTATCTACAGAGTAAAATCCCTAAAATGGCAATGTGGACATTAGCATGACAAGGGGGTAATAGATGGAGAACAAAAATCACTGTGATATCCCAAGGGTGTAAATAGGCCAAAGAAGGGTCCCTAATATAAGCTGGGTAGATATCTGAAAAATAACCGGCATAACTCAGTCCCAAAAACCTATGAAAGAAAGCACAAACAAATATGTAACTGAGACTACACTAGATATACTACTAGAATCAGTATACCATCTCTTTAAAATCAAAAATTCATTTGAAATAGTAAGAAAACTGATTAAACCAGGGTTGTGATAGATGCTTGTTTAAAGAAACAAAAGATCAAAACCAAATAAGTTCATCTATGGTAGTTTAAGCACTTTTGATACTTCAACATAATGCAAAATGTTATGTAATAGAGATTAAAAAATATAGAGGGAAATTTATTTCACCCTAAGATCTATGAAATGCATTCCCAACACAATTAAACTAGTTCTAAATGAAATAATACAGAACTGCAATCAAATAACTAAATCTTGGGTATATCTCCAATTTTGAAAAAAAAAACAGTTGTTTGAGGTTACATAAGAAGTTTATTGACATTAGTTCGTTTCGCTGAATTTTATTCAGCTTGTTTAGCTAATCTGTAACCGATAATAAAATGGCTTAACTAAGAATACATACTGTACAATAGTGAAAGTGAATTAAAATTAGAATAAAATACTAAAATACTGGAAGCAAATTGAGATGAACAACAGACCACAATTGAAATTTTACTAAGTATATATTCCAAAACAAAATGCAATGTTACCTAAATTTTGTTAATTTTCTTCACTACTTTCATCTTCATCTTCACCAAGATGGATGACTAAAGGCTCTGACTCACTGTTATCTATTCTAAGTTCTTTATTCCACCACTTCTCAATTTCTACTTCAGTGTGAGAGACAGTTTTATCCCAAACTTCCGGAGTAACCGTTGCTAATGCTTCTGTCCAGAGTTGTATTGTTTGTTCTATAGAATTACCATCTTTCCCTATATGTTTATTGTAATAAGAATTTGTGATGCCCCATATATTCTCAATTGGATTGAATGTACAATGGTATGGAGGTAACCGTAGGACATTGTGACCATATGCGTTGGCAAGTTCATCTACTATATACAAGGGATCACTTTTTGATCTAAAATTAAATATTTCAGTTTGATAACGTATAATGTTTGCTTACAAAAATTACTATTTACAAATATATAAAAAACTGAAAATTATATTAGTACATAATACACTATTTGAATTAGTGTTAGATTTGATGTTTAGAACATTGAATTAAAAAAATATGAGCCTAATAAATTAAATTGTCTAAAAAATCCCCAGAAAATATGAATTACACATTCTATCATACACTCATGTTCGACTAAGGAACTGTTATATAAAATTTGGATATTAGATCCTGATAAACAATGTGTGAATATAAAATAATGGAGATAAAATTATAGCTAAAGTCAAGATTAATAATGATACAAATTAAACTGAAAAAACTATCTATAATAACAATAAGTTTTGGAATATGCTAAATGAAAAACTGGGTAGAAAATCTACAAAAAATATTTAACTGCAAATGGAAATAATAACTCAAATAATTGAATATATCAATAAATATTTCTGTTGAAGTATAATTTAAGTTCAACAATATGATAATAAGCCAGATGTGAATCAGAATAGCATTTTTATAAATCATTCTTCCAAGAAATTAAAACCATAACAACTAAATTAAAAGATAAAGCTGGTGAAGTTGATGATATACATTCCAAAGCCAAACAGAAACTTCCAAATATAGATCTGACTAATGCTTCTGATACAGTCAATCATGAAATCTTACTAGAATACCTTTATTGTTATGCAATACCAGGAAATGCCAACATATTAGTAACTAATTATCCATATGACAGACAACAGAGACTTTAGCTGAAAATAACACAGGAGAGTATAAAGAAATTAAACCAGGTGTACCCCAAAGTACAATATTAGATCTATCACTATTAATGTATTTGTAAACACCTCCTGAAAGAAATGGCTGATGATGAGGTTGTATGTGTGGATGGCACAGGTGTAATAACCAGATGGCATTCTTAGGATGAAGCCAAAAATAAAATGAAATACTAACTAACATAGACTTGTGGCTAGAAGGAAGCAGACTCACTTTACACATTGATCGAACTGCATATATGACTTTTGGAAACTACTATAATAGTATACTAACTAATATGAAGACTAAAATAAGAAACAAGTTATTAAGAGTTGAAAGTGGCCAAAACCTAGGGGTCATATCTGAAAATTTTAAATGGAAGAATCAAATTGAACAAATAACCCAACCAAATATCTTTTATTTATTTTTTATACATTATCTAAGATTAAAACACTCATAGTAATTTACTATGCTTTTTTTCAAATGAATAAGTTATAGAATAATTAAACATGAGGAAGCTCTTTCTAATAATTTAAATTGATTACAAAAACGACAAAATAGAATATTAAAAATTATAAATAAAACACTTTAGCAAAAAACCGTAACCCACGAAATTTTACTCAATTTTTTTCCAGTTTAAAGCAGTTCCAAAACAATAATTAACAATATACATATTAAAAAGAGAATCAAAGTATTTTATTTATCAATAGAATGTAGGTGAAGTCATTATAGCATATAGGTAATATAGTTTCAAACTGATATTTTTAAATGTAAAAATAGTTTCAGAGTTGATTTGAAAAAATGTCTCAAATATTATCTTAAGTAAAACATTCACAGAAATACATTTATTATTTGAATATAACCTATATATATATATATATATATATATATATATATATATATATATATATATATAATAGTTCATCAATCAATAAAAGATTTATATAAACTGATCTGCCATATGTTGGCATATTTACTTCATCACCCCAGTTGTACATGCCTGCTCTTTATGAAGAAATTAATCATTTTTTGTCACTGAGAAACTAGTGGTGTACTTGAATCTGGAAATACAGATTCAAGTACACCACTATACTTTGATAAATAAAATAATTAAATTTTATAGCTTAACACCAAAAATTATTTACATTTCAATACCAGCTGTCATCTTCATGGAGGAAAGTATGTAGATACCACTTGGAGTGGTAAATGAGAAACATTAAAATTTAGAGTTTAGTTACAAAACTTGTTTGAACATTAGTGGCACACCAAAGCTTCAAAGAATTGTCATCATCCATGTCATTTCAAAATGCTTTTGAGAGAAAATTGTTTGTTATTGAACACAATTGTATGTTTGGCAATTCTTATATATCTTTTTTCTATGAAAATTTTATTGACATAACACATAAACAGCAAACAGCTGTAATAATGAAGACTAAAATATTAATTTTTAAGTAAATCATGATAAAAATTTGATTTTGATTGAGTATTAAATTTTATACAGTTTTTAATGTATTTGTTCAGTTTTTTACATACATGTTTTGATTGTCAAATGATGTAATGTTATGGAGGTTAATTTGACACTGACTAAATTCCAACTAATTAAATATAAGCTTTGTATGTTGAGAACCCTGAAGAAGGAGAAAACAATGGTACATGAAATAAAGAAAATTATATGAAGGAAATTCAATTAGTCAATATCCCATAATCAACTAACCAGTAAACATACAAAGAGTGTCTGTTAAGTAAACTTGTAACCAAATTTGTAAGCAAATAATAATATACTAGCTGTCGCCCAGTGGTCGAAATTCGACCAATTGTCACAATATCTCTGGCAGGTTAAGTAACATGAAAATTTTATCGTGACATTCTATTCTAGGACTTTAGGGAGAACAGCAATTACACAGAACGGATCCAGATTCGGAACCTCTGTGTGATAGTTTCCTCGAAAATCCTAGATGTCGGTCTTACATCTCGCTTCTACAAATAAGTAACGTAATTCAAGTTTTTTTCAGATATAATTCATAGAACTTTACTTGTGTTCAAATTCGTAATTCTTAATTTAATATGACAACAATTCAACCGCTAATGGGCTACCCTACATATTTATTTTTTCTAACACCCCTGTATAGCTATAATTGCACTCAATTCTCTAACATTTATTAAAATCCTCATTATAATAATTCCATCTCATTATATATTTCCACCACCCTGTATATGCAACTGCTTATGGACCACACATAATATTTTTTAACATTTTTCAACCACCAGGTAAACCGTTCTGTATATGCCACTGCCTATGACCCACCATATTTACTCTTGTTTATGAAATTTTTAATTATCTTCTGTAACTATAATTCTACTCCGACCTATATTTCAATCATTATATATATGGAACTCTTCGTGGTCTACTCTATAAATCATTTCCTATTTTTTTATCACCATCCTGTATATCTATAATTCCTCTTACCCTATATTTCATCTTAACTATATATACAACTGCTTATGGGTTACGAAATGTTGCATTTCCATTTCCGCCACCCTGTATATGCATCTATGTATAACATTTTTTGCACCACCCTGTATAACTGTAATTTTACTGCACCTTCTATTCCAAGAACTCTGTAAATTCAACCGCTAATGCGCTTCCCTATATAATTATTTTATTAGTTATAATTGCACTCTACTCTATATTTTAAACACCCTAAATATGCAACTGCTTATGTGCCACCCATTAAAAAAATTATTTCTAACATATCTGGAATCGCCCTGTATAATTATGATATTCAACGATTACTTTACTCACTAAACAATAACAACGCTTGCATGCCACCTCCTGAAGTACATGCTCTAAGTATATAATAGCATTGGTCTGTCTATATATAATTACTCAATGGTTTGAGTCTGGCAGCACGCGGCACATTCATTTGTTTGGCATTGACATTATTGACGTAAATAATGAATTTTTATATTTTATTTAATGAATGAACCAATATTATAAATTAAGATTAGCATTCTGCACTGAAGGTCGTCAGTAGCTACTAAACAAAACAAAAATGAAGAAAATCGGTTGAGAAACAGGAGAAATCGTTTTGTCTTAGCCTATTTATATATAGATACCTACTTGTTCACTAAATCCAATAATTCTTTTTTAACATGTTTTTTTCATAAGGAATGTTATTTTCTTCTAGCCATTTCTGAATTTCGATTTTCTTTGTTGTACTGGCAGGAGGTTTATTGGCAATTGCATTATGATAGCTAGCATTATCCATAACTATTACTGATGGATTTTCTAAATTTCCTAACAACTGATGCTCAAACCAATGTACAAAATTTTCAAGATTCATATCACCGTGATAGTCCCTGTCTTTATTATCAGACGAAAATAAAAGGTCAGCCCCAGGTACAAAACCTGCTCTGCTACCAGCATGAATTACAATAAACCTAATAATTCAATTTTCAATCACTGTTTTCAATGCTAATGATAAAAAACTCACCTTTTGCCAGTACGTTTGATCTTTTGAACACTTTTAGAGCTTGAATCCTGTCATGAATGTCCTAATATTCCATTCTGGAAGATCCATGTTTCATCTAAAAATACAAATTCAAATAAACCCTCTGTTTTAAACTTAATATAATCTCTCAAAAATTTAATTCTTTTGACACTTATATGATTCAATTCCATTAGTTTCCTTCTTGGATCATCTTTCTTAAATTCAAATCCTATCTTGTGCAGGACTTTACTTAAGGAACTTCTAGACCCATGATACAGATGCCGGTCAGATAGTTTCTTCAGCAATGTATTCAAGTTTATATATTCCCCTCAAACGCAAACTATTTAAGATTGTGCAGTTGAAATAAGGAATTTTACTTACCAGCAGAATACATATCATAAATTACATTTCTTATTTCACACTGCAGAGATTCTCTTAGATCGGTTACTGGTTTTCTGCGTTCATGTGGTCTTCTGGGACTTTGTAGAGCCTCGTTTTTGTTAATAGAAGACGCAATTCTCTCAACAGATGTTACACTGATTCCCAAAACTTCAGAAACTTTCTGCAATTTAAAAAAATATTAAATCTAAATGTTGACAGTCGCAATAGTACCTACATAGTGGACAATATCAAATAAAAATACTTACATATTTAGCAGGTAGAGTAGGGGCATCATTTTCTTTGTTAGTTGTGAAATAATTTAAAGCCGAAGCTATCATAGCTTTTTCACGGCTACTGAAATGCTTCGGCATTTTCACCTATGAATTCCTAAAAACTGGAAAAATACAATAAATAACAGGTATTATAAACAAATAAATGCTGCAAAAAAGTAAATAAAATCGTTATAATATCGCTTTAGGGCTTTTCTCAAACAAATTCAAAAATGCTGTGAGCTCTCAACGAGAATTGCAGAGAAATTGAAAATTGGAGGGAAATTCTCCGAGTCACGTATAGAACAAGACCAGACCACAGAATTGCTGACAGTAGAAACCATAGGTGTAGGTATGATGTATTTAAAGGTGCTTGTACTAAAAATAAAACTATCAATTAAGCAATTCTGAAATTCATGTGTATTAATAACATTGACTTTATATTTATATATAAAAAATTATCGTTGATAATGCCGAAAGTAATATATAGGTATTCGAATATACTTACGTAGTTATGTTCGTATATAATTGCTTCTTAGTCTTATTTAAATAAAATATCTCTTTAAACATATATTGAAAATTCAGGCAAAATTTGATCATCTAACGAAAATCTAAAACAATAGCGGCAACGTAGCCGCGATCGGACAAGCCAATGCCACAATAATAAAATTCAATTTCACTGTTATAATGCCAAAAAGTCCATATAACATTTAGGAATATTACGTGTCAAATTTGGCAGGAATTAATTACCAAAATGACGTCATCGTCTTTCTTAATTGGACGGGCTTATACTATCATTTTCTGAAGAACGTGATGTTCATAAAACCCTGTTCTTTCTTTGAGCATCTAAAATTGTGTATTTTTTTCTCACAAAAATACCTATGCATACAAAAAATCAGTAAAAATAAAATCATAATGCTTACCCTTCTTTATAGTCAGTTCATCATCATCAGATGATGTTGTTTCCTCTTATATTGACTTATGCCTCCTCCTTCTGGTTTTGTAAACTTCTCTTTTCTCAGTAGTACAAAATCTTCCTCATCATTTGTCGAAATATTCATGGTGGCCTCTTCTATTTCCTGAGCATCATCATAAGTGTCTAAAAAACAAAACAAATTATGCAAATATAGTTTTAATAATTTACCATATGGGCCACAAAATTTGATTAGGGTTAACAACTTCCTAAATTCGTAAAATTGTGCTTTGATTCTTAGGCCATTTAAAACTTTTAGACATAAATGGGTATACTACGGAAAAGGTATACTGTCAATTATCGTTTTTTCTTAAAAAAAATAATGAGTTCTGTAAAATAGGCAATTTAACATTTATTTATGTGAGGAAAACCCGCCTACCCCCTCCCCCGTCGACCCCATACCTCCCACCGCTTTTTAAAAATTTGTAAAAAAAATGAAACTAATCTGAACTTAATCTGGCCTAATCCGCCGGCGGGGGGGAGGGGGAATGGTGGGGGACGGTTTTTTTCCTGTAAATCTAAGGTTAGGCCAGATTAAGTTCAGATTAGTTTCAATTTTTTTTACAAATATTCATGAAGCTAGTGTAAATAATAATAATAAATAAAATGTCATATAAAATTATTATTTATTAAAACACTTAAAAATACAATTATTTAGCGTAAACCTATAAATTATAATATTTAAAACTATGAATTTGATTTTATAAATAACATACATACACAAAAACTAACATCAAGTCTTACAATATTAATTGTTTCTAGATGGCAAATGTCACTACATGTTATATTTTTCACTAATGTGATTTAAAATGTTCATGAACATTTGTTTAGTAGTACTAGTTTAGTAGTTTTGTTTATAATGTTCCTTCCACATGAATTCGTCAATGTATTCAGGCAGCATTTTGGACTTCATGACCCTCAGCTGCCTCAAATATAATTTGAGCTTTGCCCAGTAGCTCTCTACAGCATTTGTGTATGTGCCAGTATCAGGATCTATAAAATACCTGGAATGATTCACTGTTTTGTGCCTGTCCCTGGAAGTACGTGTTTCGTGATTTGGTCTATTTACACTTGAGAGGCGCGGTTCGGGATGTAGACAATCACGCCCTTTTTCTGTACAATGTCGTACATCCCTAGTATCCACTTCTGCCGGACCACTCGCCCAACGTTGTATTTCCTTTTGGATATCACACTCTCGTCAATTTGGACGATACAACCGGGGCCCCCAAGTAAATGTAGGTTATCATCACTTAATAACTTCCAGGAACATATGTCCCTGATAAATCTGTATTGCTGGATGACGGACTGAACTGGTACTGCCACGATGTTGCTGGCCATGCCAGCAGGACATCCGGTTGACCACAGCCAAATAATATTTAAGACGGACATTATGCTAATGTTCATTTTTTCAAAATAGCGTGAAAATAGCTGCCCGTCAAGACACTTGTTTGTGTTCGGCAATTCCTACAAACAAACACGTGGTTTAGTGGCTTGCACGGTGTAATAAAAAGGTGATGCAACAGAGTCAGTTGAAGTGGTTAAGAATGTCGCATTAGTAAACTAAACGTCCGCAAGAGGCCTCCAACTGGCTGGTCCCGTTCCTTAGCAACAGCGGAATCACGCCGGGATCAAAATTTTTCATGTTGAAATAGTATTACATGACTCTTAATAAATTTATGTTTACAATATTAAGAAATAAAAAATAATTTCATATAAATATGTATGAGTATGTATAAAAACTATTCTGACATCACGTCAGATCAGATGCCTAAATTTGACAGCGCTTATTTACGATGTTAATTTATAATTTATTTGTGTCCATTTAATTTTAGCATAATGTAAACTCAAATTCATGGATCTATTAATTAATATATATAATGAAGTTTCATAATAAGAGCGGAAAGTAGTTTTAAAGCATTATTTTGTATAGATAATTGCTTAATATTTTAAAGATTTATATATTATACTTATTCAAGCCATTTCAAATAGCAGATGAAGTTTATAATATTAATCAGGATATTGGTGCAAGATATTAAAATTAACAAAGGGGGGGTTTATGCATTGGTGTGTCGGAAGAGTGAAATGTGTATAATTGAATTCAGAAAGTTAATATTTTAATACCAAAAACAGTTTAAATGATATTCTGTAAGTAGTTATTTTATCACATAGTTCAGAGTTTCATACCCCAAACAGAAAGTATTCCCAGTTTTCTGGGCAATAAATATTCAGAGCAACAAATAATGGATGTAATTTTCTGCAGCAGAACTAAAGTAAAAGACCATATTGAGAGTCGTGAGTGCAATATATATTGGAGAATGTAAACGTGCAAGACGAAGAGCAAATATTTCTTAAATTATTGAATTATATAAAAATATATTATATTTGTAGTAATCAGTGAATTTTTAAGCAAATTAGCATATTAATCTAAAAAATGAGTAGCTCCTCCAGGGTTTTTTATGCAGTCATATTGAGCACAGTCATAAGATTGCCCTAGGTGAGAGGTGATCTACTTCCCATACAACAGCCAAATCTGAATTTCGTCTTATCACATCGAAATCGTCTGAGCCTCATATGTCCAACATAGCCACTTTAACAAATTTGTATTTGGCACTCAAACACGACATCCCATTGGTCATTTTGGTTTTGTCAAGTTTTGCATCAGTCCAAGCATTGAGCCACAAGTTGTGGAGTCAACGGTAGCACCAAAATGAGTCTGTAAGCTCTCAACCCCATTCCCAGCAGCCAGGTATGATGATCGAGTGGTATTCTTTGATATAATTATCCCGATTGGTTGGTGGAAATTTCCTCACAAAAATGGGAACATAAAAACAAGCGCATGATCTGCCTGCTTGTCTTTTAAATTTTGCAGTGTATCCTCCCAGGAAATTAACGCACTAGTTTCGTTTTCACATGTTCTTTTGTGGGAGGAAATGTCCTTCCCAAAGTCCAGCAGTCTCACTGTTTCAACATTAACGCTTAAGCCTCGGCGGACCTGTTTTTCATCAAAAGCTAAAATTCCATACCGAGCTGTTGGAGTGTCCTAGCAAATTATATCTATATTGTTTTTTAAATAACCAAAAAAAATTGTCATCAAATCCTACTCCAACATTAGAATTTTTTAAGTATTTTTTATTGTGGATTGACAAGGGAGAGGAAGGATATTTTGATTTCTTAATAGGTGGTAAGTAGTAGGACTTTTAGTATGCAACAATAAACAATTAAGAAGCCATTCGGAACTGTATCTACGGCTTGTACATTGTTTGAGTTTACTCGTGCGCAGAATCTCATCTGTGACCATTCTCTATAAGGTGACATAAAAGTGATATAAAATAAAGCAAGAAATTTTTGAAACAAATTTATTAACCATTAGCAACACTCATTAACATTTGCTACTAGACTTATTTGTAGGTATGCACAGTGTGACCCATTTCAACTAATTCCATCCTTTCAAAATCTGTGTTGGTTGACCGATTTTGATGTAACTTTTTTTAAATGATGTCTATTTTAAGGAAAGATATGAATGTTTAAATCTAAAATGAAAAGGCTTACTAGATACAAGTTCTTACAGAAATGTTTAAAAAACAGATACAATTGTTTCATAAAATGTTAAATAATAACGGAGTAACCAACAATGATATGCAGAATGATTAATGTTACTTATTCTAGTGCTGGTGAAAAGTCAGTGAGAATATATTTTTTTATAATTGATGTTAAAGTGAATAACTAGTTTAAAAATTCCTATATCTATTTACTGAAATCAAATAAATGAATTAAAAAACAGCTGTTCAAACACCCTGAGTATTCTGATTTGGATGCTGGGATTAGTCGTACACTACATCGATGTGCAAAACAGTGTTTTATTTACTGATTATTGATTTTTGTTATTATGAGAATGAAATTTTTAAAGAAATACAGTTTATATAAAGTTAATTTATATTCAAATATTTGTTTTAAGTCTTTTGGTTTGAATGGTTGATTCAGTTTTTGAATTAAAAATTGACCAAAATTTAAAAAGTAAAATCGTTTTAATATTTTATTATTTAACACTTCTATACAATTTGGTGCCAAGCATGGTCGTATACCCCATTTGGCACAGGAAGTAAATGGCCAGATTTTGACTTTTGGGCTGAGATATTAAATGCTGAGCACAAAAATAATTTAAATGTACGTATTCCTGCTTTTATTATTCCGATTTTCTAAAAAACAATTGTGTTTTAGAAAAAGGAATGGAATCATCTCTGATGCTAACTTAAATATATTACAATTTAAAATAATGAAATTGATAAAGTCGTTTCGGATAAATGAGTGGAAATTCATTCCCTTAATAACAGCTTTTATCTGATTTTCGAGAAAATTATAAATTGTACGTTAAGTGTTGTTATAATACATAGCAGTTAAAATTACCAAAATTGGTTAACTGTTTTGAAGTAAACAATGAGCATCCATAAAAAATAAAACCCCATGAAATGATAACTTATTCTTTTTTATTCTATTTCTGAAAAGGAGGATGTTATTAATTTGTAGGCATCTGTTTTTATTTATGCTCATTGATTACTCAAAAATGGCCTACTCAATTTTGATGATTTAAACTACGTTGTATTAAAGAAAATTACAGGAAATATAATTTTCTATAATGCAAGATTTATCATGTTTGATGGCATAAGCAGTTTCCTGTTGAATGTTATGTAATTTAAAAATACATACATGCACAATGCACATATACTAGGGTATATGTACTTTGCAAGCTTATGGTTATACAAAGAAAATAGTTATGCCCAATTTCAAATTAGAACTAAAACGCTAAACATGAAAATAAAAAAATAAATAAATAACAAACTGCACAATAACCATACAACTGAAATACTGAAAACTGTTAGCAAAAAAATAACACTATGCAATGAATGAATCACATATTCACATTGTCAGATACATATATATATATATATATATATATATATATATATATGTACCAAGCCACAATCAAGATGAAGTAGTTTTACTTGGTACCAAATTCTGGAATATACAAGACTGGTAGGTAATTTATTTGTGCAGAATGTGGACCTTTTATTGTTTACTTTCATTACTTTGTGTGCAGGTACTTATCTATCAATTGAGCCTAATAACTTTAAATGTGCTATGTACATACAATATTGTATATGTATAGTATAATAGCAACTTAAAAACAAACTTGATATGTCATGTTTGGAAACATGAAACAAAATGCAAGATCACAGAAACATTACTACAAACTTCATCCTTAAATTAACAAAGTTGTATACTTGCAGTGATATTGTCTCATCCCTATCTTGACATATATGATATAGCAATTTAAAATCAAAGATAAATCGTGATACAAACTTAGAACTAATAATTTTGCCTGCAAGGTTTGGACAACTGTACACACAGAAAATTATTTGATTCTTACTAATTAATCATGGTTTTGTATATGTGTCAATAAATCCCATCATTACATAGTTGATGGTGGATGCCATTACTTTGATATACTATCATTATGATTGTAGAAAAACAAATTACTTTGTTTTATATTACTAATTTATTTATTAATTAAATAAACATAAAACACCCTGACCAGTATCAAAAACAATATGCCATTTTCAAGTGAAAACAAATTAATGAATGACAACAAAACATTTTGAAACAGACCATAGGGTCTTGTCTATAACACTAGGTACATGTTGATTTCTTGAAAGGATTACATAAATATCAGAGTTTTGTGTACAAGACTGTTGAAATAGAAATAAAGTGGGAAATCCTTTGAGAAAATTTAAATATATCATTGACAATTAATTAATTAAAAATTTCAAATGGGATGCACTCTTGAAACTCTATCTGCTTGTTAAGTAGTAAATTACAAGAAACGGAATTAGAGCATCAAAAGAGCACCCTATTTGAAATTTTTAAGTAACTAATAGTAAAAAATGATATTTATAAATTTTCTTAACTGGTTTCTCACTTTGTTTCTATTTCAATAGTTTTGTACACAAAAATCCGATATTTATGTAATCCTTCCAAGAATTCAATATGTACCTACTATTAAGACCCCCAGGTCTGTTTCAAAATGTTTGTTGGCATTCATGAATTTTTTTCTGTTTGAAAATGACATAGTATTCCTGATACTAGTAATGTTTTTATGTTTATTTTATTAATAAATAAATAAATTGGTGATATAAAACTAAATCATTTTTCTACAACCCATCATTAGAGTCCACAAAGTCCAATAAACATTTTGTTTAAATTTTGAATAAAAAAAATTTTGGACAGCTTTTTAAATTATTTGTTCAAAAATGCAATCCTGTGGGCCTTTATTTTCATAAGGAAACATTCAAATCAAGCTGTCATCATCATTGAGTAAACCAAAACTTGGTGATGATGACAGCTTCACTCTTGAAACATGCATCAAGTGCAAAAATAAAAGTTTGGTGTTAAGGTACAAAACTTTGTGTTTATACATCTATAAAAGTCACATAAAAAATTAATCAATATGTAAAGATTTAAGATGAGTGGCACCAATCACAATGAGTCAGTCTATAAGTATATTGAAATAGTATTTAGTCAATAGATTTCATGATTTTGATATAATAATGTGTTCGACCTTAATTATAATTTTCAGATTTCAATCTTGATAAAGTTGATTTAGCTCTTGGGCTTAAGGGCAAGAAGCCAAATTGTTCTTTTTTATTTCTTTCATATTTCCCCCAAACTAAAATATACAGATTCCTTTCAATTCTGTATATTTTGACACAATTAATGCACACATTCCTGTTTTCTAGAAATATCGCACACTTTCTATGTCTCCAAACATATTTATCCTTAACAGCAGCATGTACAATTGTATCTGCTTATACAGTAACAGGTGGTCCTCCAGCACAAATAATGTAAGTATCTACTCTGCACAAGATCTGTTCCAATTCTTCAATACGGCTTGGTTTTACATTACATCCCAGCTGAACATTTTTCTCTTGGAAACAAACAATTAATTTATCATCTCTTCATTGTACCTACAATTTAAATAGTGTAATATCTATAATGCATTAAGCAACAAAAATTGTATTAGTATGTAATATTTTTAAGCTTACTATTTTAGTTGCAAAACCCTTTAACTTATTATCATCAAAAGGATTTGTTAGTTCATCTGCATACAAGACAAGGAGAGCACCTGACTTTGGATTACGATTAATACACCATGCAATATTTGGTAACTCAATAGTTGCACTATCTTCCATAAGATTTGTTCTTAAAATTTTGTATAAATCTTCTTCATTAACAGAGTTCATATGTTCATTATCTCTAGTTTCTGAAGTGCTTTGACTCATATCTTCATTAGTGAGACGGAAATTTTTATTAACTGTAATATCTAAACCTCTCTCATCCATATCCTAAGTTTCTTCAGTACTGAAATAATAATGAAATATTAATCTATTAGGTGTAAATAATCTTTTGTCACTTTAGTGTTTCTATCAAATTGAAAGAGTATTTGGTTTTGGTACATTTTGTTCCTGAATTCAAAGCTACAGGAATATGAATACATTTTTACATGACACCAGGAATTTGGAATGAATGAAGTGAAATTGGATTATAAAATAACATACCTCAATACTGTCTTGCATCCTAACATCAACACCTGTACTGCTGCATTTAAGTAATTTCATGTGGGACTTCATTCTATACATTGCTTTCCTCACTTTAACAAGCTGGAAGTGCTCCTTTTTAAATATTTTTCTTTTGTATTGACAATGAAATAATTCAGTGGCATTTTTAAATTAATATCCAAAATGTAATCTAGTAATACATATTAATTCCTACAAAAAAAACTTTAATGAACTTTATACATCTTTTCAATGTTTTTCAAGACTCAAAATATATCTTATACAGTTATACATCTATTTTCAGTCATTCAGATTGTTCCATCGTTCAAATAAGCGTTTTTATTATTCATACATAATCGTGAAGGTACTTTTATGTAAAAATTACATGTATACTCACATTTAAAACGCCCGCACCATTGTATTCACGATAACATCGACTTCGAATATGAAGTGGCGAAAAATGTTTTTCGCAAATGCGTGCTGCTCCTTTAAAGTCACAATTCCGTATATTTTTCCACTTTTCTTTTTAAGTCTTTTGGGACACGAAAGCCCGCTAATTTATCTGGATTATTTTTTTCTCGAATGTTACAATTCGGTACCGCACAATGCCAAACCATTTTTTAAAATGTGCTGTAAAATATATTATACTAACACTGCACTAAAGCAACCAAAAATACTATCAAATATCCAAAGACAACAATTAATGACAACCACAAATTATTCAGGATGCTTTGTGATGACAACAATGGCACAATGACCAATGACAAGAGAGCAAATGGGACCGGACACACAGAGCCCCTGCCGGTTATTAGCGCAACTAATACGTCTTTTTTAACCAAGTCGTAGCATTGCGATAGGATAGGCGTTACACCACCTGTTTATTACACCGTGGTGGCTTGCCTTTGCGTTTATAAATGTTGCAATACCGCCTACATCTGTTGTTTTTGCAAAGGATATTTCTTTTTAATAAGTTCGCATTTTGAAGGATTTCCAACACTTCCGCATCATCTTTTTCGAAAAGGAAATAAATGTCTCCAATACAATTGATCTCCATTATCGATGTTTTTCACAACGGAACACTACTAACAACACACTCGAAACAAATCAATATATCCTCACTATTCAAAACTTAGATCATTTACCATCTAGATATAGCCTGTCAAGCATAAAATCGTGGCAACCCTAGAAAGAGAGGGCAATAGAGACAGTAAGAGGCCATTTCACTTAGTGGGTGGATGGTCGGTGGACGCAGCCAATGAACAACATG
Organism: Octodonta nipae; assembly: GCA_034190945.1. Taxonomy (NCBI): domain Eukaryota; kingdom Metazoa; phylum Arthropoda; class Insecta; order Coleoptera; family Chrysomelidae; genus Octodonta; species Octodonta nipae. The sequence goes on along the minus strand of CM067216.1, from coordinate 91,744,914 downwards.
CTTTATTGGAAGCAGCTCCCAACCGAGTGAAATAGCCTCTTGCCCTCTCTATTGCCCTCTCTCTCCTTAGTCTTACCACGACATTTGTGCACTGCAGGCTATCTCTAGAAAGTAAATGCTCTAAGATTCAAAAGCTCGAAGTATAACTAATGTTTCAGAAATGACGTCGGGTGGACGTCGGCGTCAACCCTTCCGTAAAGCATAAATCTAATGCGCGATGGCAAATAGATCCACCACTAACCAATCAAACACGACTTAAGCGCTTGTGATTGGATAATATACCCCATGTGATCTGTGTCCGCTGGCCGAACATCGTGGTGTTTAAGGGAGATTAATCCGCAACGATATATAGATCCACCTTTATTATATTTTTTCCAGGATTAAGATGCAATTTTTTTTTTGTTCCCAATGTGCTAGCTAAATAACATACTTTATCTATTCTAATAGATTATTTCTCAATTTTAGTATACCTTTTCCTATTCCCATTCTTCTTGTCTATGATTCCCATCATATTCCCATCTCGGCCATCTCACTCATTGGGTGAGTTCAGCAGATACAAACTGTTGTGAACGTTTGCTAACGTTTCATGTTTTATGCAGCACAAAACATGAAACGTGCAGCACAAAACATGAAACGTTAGCAAACGTTCACAACAGTTTGTATCTGCTGAACTCACCCATTGTAATTCCACTCATGTCATTTTTAAATATCGCGGGCTCGTACCCCTTGGCCCACTAGCGACACTAAGCGACGGAATAACGCCTATTAGGCGTTATTCTGTCGACGGAATAACGTCTATTGAAATGACATGAGTGGAATTACAATGAGTGAGATGGCCGAGGCCGAGATGGGAATCTTCTTGTCTATGATGGGAATGATAGACAAGAAGAATGGGAATAGTATTGATAATTAATGGTTATGGTAAATCGACATTAAAGGAATTAATAGGGGAATTGAAACAAAGAAAAATAAAGCCATAGGAAAAAAGTTGAACTTTTTGAGAGGTAGCAGACATTTTTATATCGATAAAAATAGTTTGATATTATTTGTATAATTTTGTAGGTTACATTATGATAAGTTATTTATTAATAACCAATCAGAACAAGAGGAACATTAGTTATTATTATTAGTCTATATTCATCTTATCTGATCTTATCATTTATAAATAGTTTAATACATCTCATGACATTCTTTTAGATGGTAGTTTTGAAACTATTTTTTCAAGCTATTGTAAAAATACACAAAGAGTAACTAACCCATTCGCAGGGTTCCCAACTTAGAGGTTTTCCCCCCAAATTTAGGGGGAAAAAAAGTGGGATGGGTTTTTTTAGGGGTGTTATATTTTTAGGGGTATTTTTAGGGATTTTCATAACTCTCAATATATTTTTTTCAAATTCAGCAAAATACAGGTGTAATAAGCAGTATAAGTCCTGAGGTAATCCATTGTAGCAGATCAAATTTAATTTTATACATACTTAGCGACATCTAGTGTGATGATTGCCGAATGGGCCATTCGGCATCAATATCAGAAAGGCTTTAGAGCTCAGACAAATATTAGCTTTTTGGCAACTTTCTATGGAGATCAGTGTATTTCTCTTAGGCCCGGTTGTTCAATAAGAGATTATTCCGGGATTATATTTAACCCCGGATTATCAAAAAAGTTTCGTTGTCCAATTGAAGATTAAGTGTTAACCCTGAGTTAATCTGGGTTCACAATAATCTCTTCATTTAGATGAGTTAACCTAAGATTAAGAACTAATTTGACATTCCTAACCGTATTTTCTGTCAGATTGTATATTAAAAATCCCGCCCTAGTTCTTATATTTTTATAGTATCAAGGATTGGATTTGTAGTGTAATTTAAAACATATTTTGATGGGTGACGCCCGAAAATTACGGTATAGGGCGGCAGAAAAACACTTTGTGCTCTAGTAATTGGAAAACAACCATTATTGAATTATTCTGTAAATAATTTACAGAATAATTCAGTAATGGCTGTTTTCCAATTATTAGAACTCAAAGTGTTTTTGTGTCGCCCTGTACTGTAATTTTCGGGCGTTATTTGGAACATAAAACTTTATCATAAAACATGAATTTTATGATAAAGTTTTATGTTTACTTGGTAAACCTACATAAAACATCCCAAAGGCACAGTTATTTCTTGTGCTCATTTGTGCGAGCTAGTGCTGTAATTTGAACACTCAGTGCTAGCACTGTGCCGCACTGTGCTCAATTGTGCGCTAATTGGAAAACAGGGTAACAAAACAAAGAATAAGTTGTTTTGTGAAATATTACATCCAAACAATATACCACAAAACAAAAAATATGATGTTTCATGAAAAAAATATGTAGATTACTAAACTCGGGGTTATTTTCGGTTTGAACAACATGCCAAAGTATGATCGCCGATTTAGTTTTAAACCAGGATTGACAAATCGGGGAGTTAAGCCAGTATTCAACAACTGGGCCTTAACGTTTTACATAATCCACAAATTTATCAGCTGAATGAATATAGAAGTCTATATGCACAGATCATACAAAGAGAATCTATTCTGTAATATTTTGAGCAGAGAACAAGAAAAAATATATCTTCAGGTTGGTTTGCATAATGTTCATATCCTCTTGCTTATACTTCTAGTTACTTGAATACTACTACTACTACTTAGTATAATTATAAAAAGCAACTGAAGACATAGTAAATTAAAATTTAAAAGATGAACAATTAAAATTAAGGATGATCATTTAGTGACTATTTTTATTTTGTTACATTAGAGATACACCAGAGTTAGTGGAGACAATTTACTCAGTGGATCATTTTCTAGAAATAAATTGTTTTAACAAACAAAATTAATATTTATGTTTAAGAACATTTGTAATAATTTGTAATTTGTTGCACTACACTCAGTATCAACTAGATATATAAAAAAATTGTTACTATCATTTTCTGAAGAACTTGATGTTCATAAAACCCTGTTCTTTCTTTGAGCATCTAAAATTGTGTTTTTTTTTCTCACAAAAATACCTATGCATAAAAAAATCAGTAAAAATAAAATCGTAATGCTTACCCTTCTTTATAGTCAGTTCATCATCATCAGATGATATTGTTTCCTCTTGTATTGACTTATGCCTGCTCCTTCTGGTTTTGTAAACTTCTCTTTTCTCAGTAGTGCAAAATCTTCCTCATCATTTGTCGAAATATTCATGGTGGCCTTTTCTATTTCCTGAGCATCATCATAAGTGTCTAAAAAACAAAACAAATTATGCAAATATAGTTTTAATAATTTACCATATGGGCCACAATATTTGATTATAGTAATATATAAATCAGGTGGCATTAGGGTTAACAACTTCCTAAATTTGTAAAATTGTGCTTTGATTCTTAGGCCATTTAAAACTTTTAGACATAAATATCTAACCATAATTCAGGAATATTTCTAGATTTATTAATTGAAAAAACCATGAAACATCTTTTATTGCTAAATATATTTTGTTAGTTTATTTGGAAGACAAATAAATGGATACTTAGGTACCTTATTCTGATGGACTCTAAAGGCCCCCATTCACGAGCGATCCATCCGTCCAAATGGCCCAGAGCCAAGCCAAAATCTCACCGTGTGTGGGAAAACTCGAAAGGACTCGTGGACTTCAGCCGGCAAGTTGGATTTTCAATCATTCCAAAATCCATGGCGCCGAGCTATCGAGCCAGTCATTGGCTTCATCGTGTATGGTGAAATCCCGATCCGAGTGACGTCGCGCCATCCACTGGTCTCAGCGTGTGTGTGCAATCGTTGATCCAAACTGTCAGTCACAGATAAAGGTTTACCTTTTGTATTGTGTACAAGTATAGTGCTGTCTTGATTACTACGTAATTATGGGTAATAATGGTCATGATTTTGTTTTGGAGGTGATTGAAAAATACAGAAATCATGAATGTCTGCTTTAGATGACATATTATCATTACCAGCGAGAGTTGTTGAACTAAATTTAGATGACTAATTTGTTTTCTATCTGCCAGCCATCCTTTCTGCCACTTTCTCTTTCGTTTTCGCTTTTTAATGTAAATATAAGATGTTATAGCATACAAGAGTTCCAATTCATCCATAATCATAGATAAGAGATTTATATATGTATACATAATAACAAATAATTTGAAATAATCAAAGAATATGGACGCAGGATAATAAAAATAAACACCCACAGATCGAATTGAACTGACTGGCTCGATCGTCAGTGGGCCATATTTTTGGACTGGAGCCAAATGGATTCGAGCCAAATGGACTTGAGCCGTTTGGATCGCTCGTGAATGGGGGCCTTAACATATAGATTCTCTTTGTATGATCTGTGCATATAGACTTCTATATTCATTCAGCTGATAAATTTGTGGATTATGTAAAACGTTAAGGCCCAGTTGTTGAATACTGGCTTAACTCCCCGATTTGTCAATCCTGGTTTAAAACTAAATCGGCGATCATACTTTGGCATGTTGTTCAAACCGAAAATAACCCCGAGTTTAGTAATCTACATATTTTTTTCATGAAACATCATATTTTTTGTTTTGTGGTATATTGTTTGGATGTAATATTTCACAAAACAACTTATTCTTTGTTTTGTTACCCTGTTTTCCAATTAGCGCACAATTGAGCACAGTGCGGCACAGTGCTAGCACTGAGTGTTCAAATTACAGCACTAGCTCGCACAAATGAGCACAAGAAATAACTGTGCCTTTGGGATGTTTTATGTAGGTTTACCAAGTAAACATAAAACTTTATCATAAAATTCATGTTTTATGATAAAGTTTTATGTTCCAAATAACGCCCGAAAATTACAGTACAGGGCGACACAAAAACACTTTGAGTTCTAATAATTGGAAAACAGCCATTACTGAATTATTCTGTAAATTATTTACAGAATAAAAGATGTTTCATGGTTTTTTCAATTAATAAATCTAGAAATATTCCTGAATTATGGTTAGATATTTATGTCTAAAAGTTTTAAATGGCCTAAGAATCAAAGCACAATTTTACAAATTTAGGAAGTTGTTAACCCTAATGCCACCTGATTTATATATTACTATAATCAAATATTGTGGCCCATATGGTAAATTATTAAAACTATATTTGCATAATTTGTTTTGTTTTTTAGACACTTATGATGATGCTCAGGAAATAGAAAAGGCCACCATGAATATTTCGACAAATGATGAGGAAGATTTTGCACTACTGAGAAAAGAGAAGTTTACAAAACCAGAAGGAGCAGGCATAAGTCAATACAAGAGGAAACAATATCATCTGATGATGATGAACTGACTATAAAGAAGGGTAAGCATTACGATTTTATTTTTACTGATTTTTTTATGCATAGGTATTTTTGTGAGAAAAAAAAACACAATTTTAGATGCTCAAAGAAAGAACAGGGTTTTATGAACATCAAGTTCTTCAGAAAATGATAGTAACAATTTTTTTATATATCTAGTTGATACTGAGTGTAGTGCAACAAATTACAAATTATTACAAATGTTCTTAAACATAAATATTAATTTTGTTTGTTAAAACAATTTATTTCTAGAAAATGATCCACTGAGTAAATTGTCTCCACTAACTCTGGTGTATCTCTAATGTAACAAAATAAAAATAGTCACTAAATGATCATCCTTAATTTTAATTGTTCATCTTTTAAATTTTAATTTACTATGTCTTCAGTTGCTTTTTATAATTATACTAAGTAGTAGTAGTAGTATTCAAGTAACTAGAAGTATAAGCAAGAGGATATGAACATTATGCAAACCAACCTGAAGATATATTTTTTCTTGTTCTCTGCTCAAAATATTACAGAATATGTCTACACAAATATCCTGTTAAAAATGGAGCCCATAATTTTAATTTTAAAATGTCCATCATCAAATGTTAAGTTTTACTGCTTAAATAACATGGAAAAATGATTTTCTTCCTTATTTATTCTTGCAGCCCAGGGAGAATTTTTTTTCTAAAATCCATGGCTATACCCACTGGCGGATCCAGGGGCTGGGCTAAGGGGCTGAAGCCCCCCCAAACAAGATCAAGCTCCCCCCAAATGACAATCAAGGATCCACCTTTTACTAAATTTGGAACAAAAAATCTCATTGAGCCAAATTTCAATTTTCATTAATTGATTTTTACTAAGTTTTGAAATCAAAATTTTCTGTTTTTTTTTGCTTTTTCAGGTATAGCTGATAAACTATTGAAGTTAGATGAAAAAGTTAAAAGGCAATTTTATTGCTTGACTGACAGACTATAAGAAAGTTCTAAATTTATTTTTTGAATTGTCAATACTTGAAAAGTTACAGGCATATAAAATCGTTATTTTTGTATTATTAACTTTTTGTAAGTTCACACAAAAAACCAATAAAGAATAAAAAAAAAAAATTTTGGGAAAATTGTCTTTAATTTTTTTGATATTGTCACCCATTAGAAGTTACTGACTTATTTAAGCTTATAAACAAATTATTACAGATTGTACACTGCTTGGCTTCAAATCTAATGTAACTTATTGAAAAATTCTTTACTGTAACTCCAATAACTCTTAAGCTATCCTGCTATTGGGCTTTTAACCATACTTGCATAAAATATTATAATTCTCAAATTGATTTTTTTTCTCTTTGTTTTAAAAATATATTATGAAGCAATTTCGAGGTCCAGCGTTTGATAAACAAGTGAGAAGTATCCTTAGTGTAGCATTATTAAATGAGATGGCATATCATATGACTTATACAGGAGTAAATGATACAATTAAGGCTAAAGATTTAAAACATATATTACTTTGATAAAAGATGATTTCTTTAACTGTTAAATTATTCTTACAGTAAATTCATGACTATTAAAAAAACTATATTTGCATAATAAATTTGTTTTTTTGTTTTGGTGTATTGGTGGTGAAAGACCTTAACTGTTGTTTCATTTCAGAAAATGGTTAACAAAAATGGAACTATGCCGCCGATCCAAAAATAGAAGGAGGGATGAAGCAATGCCTGAAAATGCTGGAGATGGTGTCAAGTCAATAAAGCAAAAATTTACTTGTTATTTTTTAAATATAATGATTTATTTGGATTTTGTCATTTTTTATATTATAATGTATAAAAATACAGTTTTGTACCCTAACACCAGTCAATCTCATTTCAACAATTTTAAGTTGTCATCTTCCTGTTCCTAAGAACTTAGTAAGGTCTGTTATTTGGGCTTTTGGTACTTATAAAACTTACACTTTGTTATAGATTACTGTAATTTGCATAATAGTATTCTCATTTAAGTTATGGGTAAGTGTAAATTAGCCAAAATTGTAGATGGATATAGTTTGGTTTACTCTATGAAGAAGTCAACTTGAGTTGTTGAAATGGCGTTGAATGTTTAAATGAAGTTTAGTCTTAGGGTACAAAACTGTGTTTTTATACAACTTCAAAAATGTATCTAATTAGTGCATCTAAAATATTATATTTCTGATACCATTTCGGAGAGATCATAAACATGTCCAAATCTTGAGTATTGGATATCCTTCATCTGATATCGTTCTGTTATCTATATTATGATTCTTAAAGTTAATTTATGTGCTCGTTGCGATAACTTTTTGCCAAGCGGAAATGTACAAAGAATAGTTTTATTGAGTTAGAGAAAGGCTTATTTACTTGGCCAAGTTGCTTCAGAGTACAGAAAAAATATATAGCTGACATTGAAAATAGCTCCAAATACATTTATGAAGTACAAACAATGTGAATGTGCCGCCAGTTAAAGGTCCTAATGCACATTGCGCACTTGTTTGTGTGGTTTTTAGAGCCCTTAATGAGATTTTGAAAAATAAAAATACCACTAGGCAAACTTGTACACAGAAATTAATAGCATTCCAACAAACACCAAAATATAAAGCATCAACAATTAAAAATAAGGATTTTACATTAAGTTTTGCATTAATTTAAAGAAAATTAGCCAATTTTGATCCAAGACCAACTGAGTGTAAAAAATATATTCGAAGATTTAAATATTAATTAAATAAAAAGTTTGTAGAAATCAAAAAGTAAGTGTAATATTTGAATAAATAAAACAATAATTTGATTAACAAATTATGCATAGGAGTTAATTATTTTCTTTCGGAAATTAGCTAACATGAAGCAAACAAAAATTATGTCTTCAGCCAAAACTGTTTGAACGGAATTCAATGGGCCTTTTAATATCTTAAATGTTTTTGTTAATCCAATAACTCGTTCTACATTAATTCTCTTACTGGCAATCTTCTTATCTTTTATTTTTGCTGTTTCTGATATCTGATTTTGTTTATTAAAAAAGGTTGGAATGTTTAGGGTTATTCTATAAGGTGCTAAAATGTCTTGGATATCAAACCCTTTATCTGCCATAAGAGAATCTCCTGGGTTACACATTTGCAACAAGTTCGTTCTTTCGAGAATTTGGCGATCAGTAGCAGATCCGCCATAAACAGGAGATATATAAGAAGTCAACCCTCCAGGTGTTGTAACTATCATAGTTTTAACAGTTGATTTATTTTTGTAAGTTGAAAATGAACTTTGCTGAGCTGTTGGATTACCAGGTTTACATATAGGGATTTCAGTCCCATCCAAAATTCCTCGAGTTTGTGGGAATTTTGTACTGAAGTCAAGAGGAGTAAAATAATTTACAAGTTCTTTGGATGGCCATTGTGAAATTTCATACCATTGCAGTCTCATGAATCTAATCCATGTTATAAATATGTTTCCCACCTGCTTAATGCTGATACCAAAAAATATGCCTATTTCCTGGTAAGGTTGATGCCGTCTTAAAATAATTAAAGTTAAAAATAATTGGTTTAATGGGTTAATATTATTTGGAGGAGTACCATAAATGTACTGCAAGTGAGTTAAAAACAAATAGTAATTTTTCATAATTTTCCAATCCTGTATAGAAATGAAGTATTTTTTCATCATGCTCCAAATTTTCTATTCTTAAATTAAAACTAAATGTTGACTTCCTGATCTCTGAACTTTTCATATTACTTTCATCTGTCTCACAGAAATTGAATCAGTTTCATTTTCACTATAGTGAAAACTTCCACAACATTTATAAAGTTACAAAAATCTTCAACATATTCTTGAGGCAGTTCATTCATTAGTGGATTATCTTGGTTCAATTTAAAAGGTTTTTCTGTATTAGCAAAACTGATTGTACTACATTTAGCTTGTACATCTTCTAAAAGTTGTTGAATTATTATTTTGAAATAAATGCCGGCAATAGCTTCTTTATAGAAGCTATTGCCGGCATTCTATTCTTATGAATAGATTGAACGAGTTTACTTCTTAGTTTTTGCTTTTTTATTATTATATTCTCTTTCAAACTGGAAGGAAGAAGAGAGGGTACTGCATATTTTTTAAGAATATTGCGATGAGATAATCCTACCCCTGCAATGAATAAGATATTTTTTCATAACTGCCTAAATTTTTTTTATTGAGTGTAGTTAAAATAGGTTCAATACATACCAAATTCAGAATGGCCCACAAAATCAGTTGGTTTAAAATGTTTATAACGTATTTTACTCCACTTTTTTGGAGTAAAATTCGTCATCTTCATGGCTTTAAGCCACTTTTTACGGAATTTTTCGTTTTTAGGAAACAAATGGCCTTTCCCTACCGAACTTTTGCAATTTGGTACAGAACAATTTCCCTTCATTTTTATTTTATATGTTAAAAACAATATTAATTTGCAAAACTTTTAGACTGAAATAAAGTGTAAATAATCTTTTCTGGAAATTCTAATATATTTGCATTCAATATTCATCTGTTTTTTTCCAGAAACTCCTACATTTATTTCACTATAAAATATTAAATATCATATATTTAAATTAATATTATATTTTAAATGATTAAAATACTTGACATCTAAAATCAGAATTAATGAATTTCAATCTTATTTTTAAATTATTCTTTTTTATCACCATTGGGACTAGAGATGTTAGAGGTCGCTACAGTCCCAAAGGTTGTAAAAAGCCAATAATTTTAAAATAATTCATATTGATTATGTCTGATTTTAAATTTCAAGTATTTTAATTGTTTAAAATATAGTAATAAGTTAAAAATAATTGTTTTACGAAGGCACACAACTTTACTGGGACATCAGCAAATTTCCACAAACTCGAGGAAATTAGGATGGAACTGAAATTCCAGAAGATTCTCTTAAGGCGGGTAAAGAGTTTGGTTTCTAAGACCTTTTAGCTTATAGAATAACTTTAAATATTCCAACAGTTTTTGATAAACAAAATCAGATACTAGGAACAGCAAATGTAAAAGATAAGAACATTCCCAGCAAGAGAATTAGTGTAGAACAAGTTATTGGGTTAATACAAACATTTAAGATTTTAAAGGGCCCATTGGATTCAAATCAAACAGTTTTGGCTAAAGCAATACTTTTTGTCTGCTTCATGTTAGATAATTTTTTAAAGAAAATAAATAGATTCTATATGTGTAAATATTTTTTTAAAGTAATTATTGTTTTAATTTATTCAAATATTAGGTACACTTATTAATTTCTACAAACCTTTTTATAACTAACAATTTTCCTCTAATGATACTTATGTATGTAATTATTTTAATTAAGTTTATAAAGGAACTTGTTTATGATTGCTTTTTTAAAATACCTTTCATAAAAATGTACTAACTTCTCTACCATTTTTTCAATAAATGCATAATTTCTATCTATGCTTAACAGTAACATTTCCTTAAATGTATAAACTACAAAAATACACCTCTGTTTGTTAGCACAATACAATTCACCCTGTACTTGAAAATAATAGTCATGCCTTTCATCCAGCCTGTACACTCCTTCTTTCTCACACAAGTAAATATAGCCTACTGTTTCTGGGCATATGGCTTGGTCTTTAGCACTAAAGGGACATTTCACCTCAATACAAGTAGAATCTCCAATTAACCCATCTGGAGAGGAAGCTGAAAATGGATATTTGGCAGAAATAAAGGTCCCACATTGAATCACTTTCATATTTTCAGAAACTTCAAGTGTTTTTATTGCTTGAATTTCATGCTTTTTTCCATGCCTAATAGCGGGAATCATTGATAAATCTTTTGGATTCAATAACTCATTCACAAGTCTCTTGGGATCAAAAGAAGAACAAATTTTGCCAAAATAAGAACTATTAAGACACGTATTCTTCTTTCTTCTAACCAAAATTTATTATTAGACTGTCCTCTAGTATATAATTCAATTTCTGCTATTTTATCCTGAGATACATGATCTAAATTGTTATTTTCTAAAAACTTTTTTTCAGCATGCTTCTGACAATAATCATGATCATTGTAAAGGGCAAATAAAAATGCTGCTTCAAATAGTTCTAACTCTGGGAAACGTTCTAAACTAATTCCAGCATAATTTATGCAATGATTTCTAAATATTGTTGGAAAATTTGAAATTTTTTTATACTTAGCTGGTCTCGGATCATAATTTATTAATTTCCTTTGCATACTTTGAATTCGTGGCAAACCAAAATCCTTACTTTTAATTGGTTATCCTTTAAATTTTAATTTCTGATGGAATGCTTGTAATTTTTCCGTACAAGTTTGTCTGGTCATAATATTTTTTATTTTTCAAAAAATCTTTAAGTGCTTTAAAAACCACAGTTTGCAATGTGCATTAGGGCCTTTACCGGCAGCATATTCACATTGTACTTCTGATATATATATATATATATATATATATATATATATATATATATATGTGAAGTGAGTTACCTTAATATCAACAGAATAAATAATTGTCTTTCTATATTCTGAGGCAACTCGCCCACGTAAATAAGTCTAGCCATCGATAGAAGCCTTTCTCAAACTTAATAAAAAATTTTCTTTGTAAATTTTTTCCGCTTTTTCTTTATGTATTTTTCCCTCAACGGCTTCAAAAAAACTGTTTCAAAATCCCCGTCTAAGGAAATGGCATGAGATGCATTCAAATCTTTATAAATGATACTATCAGGTATGGTAAATATATAATTTTCGTCTTGTTCTGCATGATTATTGATAAATAATTTGTCATAATGTTGCAACCTATAAATTATATAAATAATACCATCAAATTATTTCTAAAAATGTCTACTACCTCTCAACAAGTTCAGCTTTTTTTCCTGCTGACTTGGCTTTTCTTTTTTTTCAGCTCTTCTATTAATTCTTTTAATTTCCATTTACCATAATCATTCCCACTCATATTTCCACTCATATCATTTAAATTTCGCGGGCTCGTACCCCTTGGCCCACTAGCGACACCAAGTGACGAAATAACGCCTATTACCAGAGCACAAAGTGATTTTGTGTCGCACAGTGCGGCAATTTTGGGACGTTAATTGAAATTTTTTAAAACCAACCGGTAGAGTACACTGATCACCATAAGGTTAAAAGTATTACTCATAAGTTATCAACTGAAGTTTATGAGTACGTAAATTATTTACAGAATAATGCAATAATGACTGTTTTCCAATTACTAGAGCACAAAATGTTTTTGTGTCAGCCTTTACCGTAATTTTCGGGCGTTAATTGGAACATACTTCATGTTTTATGATAAAGTTTTATGTTTACTAGGTAAACCTACATAAAACATCCCAAAAGCACAGTTATTTCTTGTGCTCATTTGCGCGAGCCAGTGCTGTAATTGCAACACTCAGTGCTAGCACTGTGCCGCACTGTGCTCAATTGTGCGCTAATTGGAAAACAGCGCGTGTTTGTGTGTATGTGCTGACGCTGACATCTACTGGTTTTGTTGGCGGCGATTTTTTAAAGTTGGCCTGTTAAATTACATGTTTGTTCTTTAATAAGACATACTTTAAAAACTTTGGTAGTAATTTTAACTGAGTTAAAATTAGACGGAATTATTAAACGCAACTTTAACCTAACTAAATGATTTGTAACTAAAATAGATAATGTTGAGAGGAATTTATTATTGAAATTATGCAATACTAAAGAGAAGTTATATAAAAATATAACTTATCAAAATGGAAAATTAAGATATAATTATAATTAAAATGTCATTGGTTTGAAATATGAAGAGAACTGCACATTTATAAAGCCAAGTCCGGTTTTTATATGTCTGTAAACCACTTTGTTTTTTAATAAAACCCATGCATTATCAATTTACAATTAGTTTGTCACTGTCAGTTTACTAAGTTATTTAAATGAAATAATAAAAATAAAATATTGTATATAATTAGCATATACAAAAATACTAAGTTTGAGTTGTCATACAGATTTTGGATATTGACGAAAAAAAATTAGGTGTTAATAATAAAGGTAAAGTCTTCAAATATTTTTTTAATTGTATGGACAGCGTCGACTCCTTCGGCATAACAGCAAAATTGGTCTCAAATTTTTACTGGTAATCGGCTATAATATTGTTACGAAATTTACCCAAAGCCGACCCTGTGTCATTTCAGCACGACAACAAACACTTTAAGATAAAAAAATACGATTCTCGAAAAGACTCGACAGCGGAAGGAGCGATGATGATTTCTACTGGAGAATTCTACGCTGGTGATATAAAAGAAGAACGCCACGATCGCCAGGCAGTGATACCGCGACGACTAGCTTATATGGGATTGTTATTGTATTTTTGAATCAGCTGTTTGAATGTAAATAAAGTTCTAGAAAAGTGACAGTGAATATTAGTTGTTATAATTTTAAATTGAACCGACGAAGTATATTACATTTGGTGATCAGAAGTAGAGGATTATAAGTGCAGTTAAAATCCTAATTTGATTTATGGAAACCCGTAGTATGGACGAAACTACCAAAAAAATAATCAAGCAGGTTACAGAGGGACTGGACGAAAAAATTGCACAGATTCTAGAAAAACGTGACAAGAAGGAAAAACAACATCAACAAGAAATTCAACAAAGGTTAGTAAAATCTTTAGATGAAAAACGTAAAATAGAATTAGAAAATCTTGTCACTACGATGAAAAGCGAACAACAAAATCTAGTTTCCACGATGAAAAGTGAACAACATAATTTAATTGAAGGATTGTTCTCGAAATTTGAAGAAAAACGAGAAAATGATTTTAAAATATTTGAACAAAAACAAGATCAACTTGAATTAAAACGACAAAATGAATTTAAATTATTAGATGAACACAGACAAAATGAATTTAAATTATTTGAAGAAAAACAAGAACAAGTTGAATTAAAAAGACAAAATGAATTTAAAATAACTGAAGAAAAAAGACAAATGCAATTTGAACAACTAATGCAAATAGTAAGACAAGTTAATGAAACAGTTAATGAAAGAATGCAAATAGTTGAGTCAGATATAAAAGAGATAAATGATGACATTAAGACCATAAAAAATACCGTGGACACTCTTGAAACCAAAGTAGATGACCTCGATTCCATCCAAAGCCAGGTAAAAGTTGAAATTAGTTCAATTCAAAACACAGTTCAGGACCAAATCAGTGCCATCCAAGACAAGGTAGAAACAGAAATTAAAAAAATGAAACAGGACTTACAGCGAGGAAAATACCAGAACACCGTGAGTACCAGAGGTTCCGTTAGTAAACCACCCACATTTGATGGCAGTTCATCTTGGCCCATGTATAAACGGCAATTTGAGGCCGTGGCTACAGCTAATGGATGGGATAACCAAGAAAAATCTACTTCTCTGGTAATTTCGTTAAGAGGTCCGGCCCTAGAACTCCTAGAAAGCATTCCAGTTGATGAACAAGGCAATTTCGACAAGATCATCGCCATCCTAGACAAACGTTACGACAATCAATCCTTGAGCCAGGTATACCAAGTCCAACTGAGTGGAAAAACACAAAAATCCGGTGAAAGCCTGCAAGAATTCGAAGCTGAAATTAGACGGTTAGTTCACTTGTCCTACTCAGACCTGCCAGAGGAAACGAAAGACCAGTTGGCCACACAGAGTTTCATAAACGGCATCAGAGATGTGGAAGTACAAAGAAATCTGAGACTAAGTGGCGTCAAGAAAAGTAATGAAGCTCTACTTCGGGCTTTGGAAGTAGAGGCCGTCATGAACATGTCCAAGCCGAGGGTCCGAGCAGTTTCCTTCAACCAGGAAGAGTCAGAGTCACCATTTCAAGCGCTGCTGGCTGGTCTGAACGAAATATTAGACCGGTCACAAAGAACTGGCACCAGAGGGGCATGTTACCGTTGCGGACGGACAGGGCACTTCCAACGTAATTGTCGAGTGAGGCCACCTGAACGATCACCGACCAGGGGTAACCAACAGAACAGCCACATGTCCAGGGACCGTCAGTCAGTCAGCATAGGTGGGAGTATGCTGACTGTCCCTCCACCAGCCCCCAAAACGTTATCCATCCGGGGATTTTGCCGAGATAGCGGCAGCCTAGTCATCAGAGGCACCATCGATACCGGCGCCGCTGTGTCCATTGCCAAGTCCAGGGTTTTGAGAGCATCAGAAATTCGGCCAGTTACCAATAACATCCAGCTCAGAACAGTCACCGGCGAGTCCATGTCAATACAGGGTGAGGCAGATGTCGTGCTACAGATAGGGGACAACATGATCCGGCATAGGGTCCTGGTAGCGAATATTGAGGACGATTTTATACTGGGAATGGACCTAATTAGCCAGCATGGATTTATGTTCGACCCGAGATATGATGTTCTTCGGTTCCTGAATGAGGAATTTGTATTGACACGGCCCGTCAACACATCAGTCACGCCCATAAAAATTGTGGCAAAGTCTTCAGCTAGAATTCCCGGTCGAACGGAACAGATTATTCATGGGCAGCTAGACAGCAATCCTGGGAGCTGCGTTGGAATGGTGGAGCCCGTACACTCAGCTCGTGACTACTTGGTTGGACGGGCTATAGTTAAAACCGGACGAGATATACCAATCAGAGTCCTGAATCTGTCCAACAACGACATCAGAATTACCAATGGTCAAGAGATAGCTTGTTTCGAGCCAGTAGAGACCATCATCAATTACGAAGAAGAGTACCAGACGTCGGTGAAGGAGACAGGGCCCGATAAAGAGTTCCTACAACAGTTTGCTGACCATTTGACACACCTGACACCAGAGAACCAGAAGAAAGCCAAGCAATTTATCACAAAGCACTGGCAAATTTTTAACAGTCATGGAACCACCGGTCGCACCAACATCATCCAGCATCGAATAGATACCGGAAAGGCTCAACCCATCAGAATACCACCTAGACGGCTACCATTGGGCCAACAACAGGCAGTCGAGGAAAACATAGAGTCCATGTTACAAAATGGAGTTATTGAGCCTTCCATCAGCCCATGGTCTACTCCCGTCGTGCTAGTCAAAAAGAAGGATGGAACCACCCGATTTTGTGTGGTTTACAAAAAGCTGAATGACGTCACGAAGAAAGACAGCTATCCACTACCCCGAATCGAGGACACTTTAACCACACTAGCAGGCTCCCGTTGGTTCTCCACACTAGACCTAAAAAGTGGATATTGGCAGGTTGGTCTACACGCAAACGACAGAGAGAAGACAGCGTTCTCCACCAGTAAAGGGCTGTTTCAGTTCACGGTCATGCCCTTTGGGTTATGTAATGCACCCGCTACATTTGAGAGGCTAATGGAGTATGTACTGAGCGGGTTAACATGGAGGACGTGCTTAGTATACCTCGACGACATTCTAGTCATGGGCCAGACATTCGACGACCATCTGAAGAACCTGGGCGAAGTATTCTCCAGAATTAATAATGCCAACCTGAGACTCAACCCGAAGAAGTGTTCCTTGTTCCAAAAAGAAGTAGAGTTTTTGGGCCACGTCGTGTCCGAGTCAGGAATCCGCACCAACGAAGACAAGATAGCAGCCATCCGTGATTGGCCAGTCCCAAGAGACAAGCATGAATTCCGAAGCTTTTTGGGCCTCTGTTCATACTACCGGCGTTTTGTTGAGGGATTTGCCACCATCGCCGCCCCTCTACATCGGCAGACCACTGAGAAAGAGACCTTCCATTGGAATCAGGATTGCGAAACATTATTCAGGCGACTGAAGGCAGCACTATGTTCCAGCCCAATCCTAGCCTTTCCTACACAGTCCGGCAAGTTCATCTTAGACACCGACGCCAGCAACACCGGTTTGGGGGCCGTCCTATCCCAGGTGCAAGATGGTGAAGAGAGGGTGATCGAGTACTACAGCCGTGGATTCTCGAAACCAGAAAGAAATTATTGCGTCACCAGAAAAGAACTTCTTGCAATAATAAGGGCTGTAGACCATTTCCACAAATACCTCTATGGTCGCCATTTCTTAATCCGATCAGATCATGCCGCACTCAAATGGCTGCTGGACATGAAGACACCGGAAGGACAACTGGCCAGATGGATGGAGAAATTACAGCAATACGACTTCAAGGTGGAACACCGTGCCGGCCGGTTGCACAATAATGCCGATGCCCTATCCAGAAGACCCTGTAGAGCGGAATGCAAGCATTGTCTGAAGACGGAACAGCGAGAGGTATCTCCATCAGGCAGATCCGAGTGCAGGCCAATGAAGACTGGACAACGGAACAGTGCATCCAGGACCAAATGGCTGATCCAGACATCGAACCAATCTTGTCACTCAAAACGAGAGGGGCACCCAGGCCACGATGGGACGAGGTAGCTAGATACTCCGGCGTGCTAAAATCATTATGGGCTCAGTGGGACTCTCTAAGAGTAGACAATGGAATGCTCAAGCGAGTTTGGGAAAGCGCTGATGGACGAGAAACCAAGTCCCAACTGGTAGTTCCGAAGAAAAAGGTACCAGCCATCCTGACCGAAGTACATGATGGAATTACCGGAGGCCAGCTGGGCATGAATAAAACCCTAGACAAAGTTCGCCAGCGGTACTACTGGGTGAATTACTTCGAAGACGTCAGAGCTTGGTGCCGCAAATGTGCCACCTGTGCTGCCAGCAAGGGCCCGAAGACCCGGACCAAGGGCAGAATGCAGCAGTACAATGTGGGCGTCCCATTTGAGAGAATTGCCATCGATGTCGCCGATCCGTTTCCCGAGTCTGAGAGGGGGAACAAATACATTCTGGTCGCAATGGATTACGTCAGCAAATGGCCTGAGGCATATGCGATACCCAACCAAGAGGCCACCACGGTAGCGACGGTGCTAGTAGAACAACTATTTAGCAGGTTTGGCGTCCCGATGGAACTACATTCAGACCAGGGGCGTAACTTCGAATCGAATGTATTCCAGAAGGTCTGCATGATGTTGGGGATCAGGAAAACGAGAACAACACCATTACACCCACAGTCAGACGGAATGGTGGAAAGATTCAACAGGACCTTGGAACAACACCTATCCAAGGTCGTCAGCAATAACCAGCGTGATTGGGATGAGCATATTCCCCTATTCCTGTTGGCATATCGCTCTGCTGTACATAATAGTACAGGCCTGACCCCAGCCAGGGTCCTATTCGGAAAGGAGCTGCGATTACCATGCGACTTGGCATTTGGCTCCCCCGAAGAACCTCCCCAAGACATCGACGATTATGCCGACCAGCTCCGACATAACACGCTGGCAATACACGAATTAGCCTGAACGCAGATGTTGGCCACCAGTGACCGGATAAAGACGCGATACGACCTCAAGGCCAATTCAGCCGGGTTCCAGGAGAGGGACAAAGTCTGGCTGTACAATCCCCAACGGAGCAAGGGTAAATCCCCAAAGCTTACACCCGCCTGGGATGGTCCATACGAGGTGGTCAAGAGGCTTAATGACGTCGTCTACCGAATCCGTCGAAACCCCAAGGCTAAATTGAAGGTGGTTCATTTAGATCGACTCGCTCCCTACCATGGAGGGGATGTTTCTGATCGGGACGATCAGAATTAAAGGGGGGGCAGTGTTACGAAATTTACCCAAAGCCGACCCTGTGTCATTTCAGCACGACAACAAACGCTTTATGATAAAAAAAATACGATTCTCGAAAAGACTCGACAGCGGAAGGAGCGATGATGATTTCTACTGGAGAATTCTACGCTGGTGATATAAAACAAGAACGTCACGATCGCCAGGCAGTGATACCGCGACGACTAGCTTATATGGGATTGTTATTGTATTTTTGAATCAGCTGTTTGAATGTAAATAAAGTTCTAGAAAAGTGACAGTGAATATTAGTTGTTATAATTTTAAATTGAACCCACGAAGTATATTACAATAATAACGCCCGAAAATTACGGTACAGGGCAACACAAAAACACTTTGAGCTCTAATAATTGGAATTGAATTATCCTGTAAATAATTTACGTACACATAAACGTCAATTGATAACCTATGAGTATTACACTTTTAACCTTATGGTGATCAGTGTACTCTACCGGTTGGTTTTAAAAAAACATGTTCCAATTAACGTCCCAAAATTGCCGCACTGTGCGGCACAAAACCACGTTGTGCTCTGGTAATTGGAAAACAGCCAGTGCTAAGCAATGAGTGTTCCAATTACAGCACTGGCTCGCACAAATGAGCACAAGAAATAACTGTGCGTTTGGGATGTTTTATGTAGGTTTACTAAGTAAACATAATACTTTATCATAAAACATGAAGTATGTTCCAATTAACGCCCGAAAATTACGGTACAGGGCGACACAAAATCACTTTGTGCTCTAGTAATTGGAAAACAGCCATTATTGAATTATTCTGTAAATAATTTACGTACACATAAACGTCAATCAAATTGCCGCACTGTGCGGCACAAAATCACTTTGTGCTCTGGTAATTGGAAAACAGCCAATAATTGTAGACAATAGGCGCTAGTGGGCCAAGCGGTACGAATCCGCGAAATTTAAATGTCGAGTTGAAAAAATATTATTTATGGAAAATGGGCATGAAAAAACAATAGTCAACAGGAAAAAAAGCGGAAGTTGTTGCGGTATAATTTATATAATTTTGCAGGTAGGTTACAACATTTTGATAAGTTATTTATTAATAACCACGCAGAACAGACGAACATTACATATCAATTATAGAAATTTCAATGCATCTCATGACATTCTTTTAGATGCCGGTATATGGAGACAATATTTTTTCAAGCAGTTGAGGGAAAAATATAAAAAATGTGGCCGAAATGTACAAACAACAGTTTTTTTGTGAGTTTGAGAAAGGCTTGTATTAAGAGCGTGATTTATTTACCTGGGCGAGTTGGTTCAAAGTATAGAAAAGCAAATAGTAGAATAGTAGATAAGCAAAGAAAGTTCTGGGGCGGAAGTGGGCATAAAGGTAACCAGTCATCGAGTTCTCGCCGGGAGCTGCTGCCGAGCTGTTGGTAGTTGGTGTTTGGATAAGATGAAGAAGCCCTTGGGGGTGGTCGTAGGGGTGCGCGAAAGACATTTGGGTGTGTCGCAGAGGTGCGCGCCATCTGTTGTTAATAAATGAAAGCCATTGTATTATGGGTTGCGTGTGTTGCAGAGGTGCGCGCCATCTGTTGTTAATAAATGAAAGCCATTGTATTGTGGGTTGCGTGTGTTGCAGGCGTGCACGCCATCTGTTGTTTCTGTTGTTGGATGTGGTGGTTAGCAACAGTGAGTAGTTACTCACTGATTCAAACTCATTTTTTTGGCATCTCTTGTTGCTCTTTTTTATTTAATGGTTCATTTCGTTTTTCGCAAGTTTAGTTGTAGTTTTATAAGATGATTCATTTCACGAAGATTTCTTTTTTTGGCAGCATACAATGAAATGTTATAACATTACTATTAATTGGTATTTAGAAAATGTATGACAAGAATTTAAATTGAACAATGTAAAATTTGCATTTTTAACTGATTCAAAACTAACATCAATTTTTTTTTGTTAATAATTAAGGATTAGCTATTTCCATAAGCACTTTTTAGGGTTCCGTATATACAATATACGGATACCCTTATAATATCACTCAGGATTTCTGCCTCTGTCACATCACAGCCATTTTCTCCTAAACTACTGGACGGAAGAGGTTGAAATTTGGTATCAATGTAAAGTTTGGTGGCCCGATCAGGAGTACATATCGTAAAAGAAAAAATTTTGATTTTAGGGGTACTTCTGGGGGGAAAAACTAAAAAAATCGACGGTCCCTCCCCTGATCACCAAAACTACTGAGCCTAAAATTTTTTAAAAAAATAGGAAATATAGAGCGTTGCCCAAACTTTAACAAGAAAATTAAGGAGAAACCATTAATGTTAATTTTGGGGGGCAAATTATAGAATTAAATAAAAATTTAAAAATAAAAAAAATTTCAAACGCCTCATGTAATATATCAAATGGAAGGTCTCATTCTGAGGAACACAAATATATTTTTTTCATATTTAAAAAAAATTATTTAAAAAGATATTAACGAAAATATACCAAAATTTACCCATTCCCTCCCCTCCCGTATCTCAGAAACTATAAATCGTACAGTTTTGAAAAAAAAATAGATTTATAGGTTCTGACCTGAAGTTTACTGGAAAAATAAGGAGAAACCTCTACTTTTAATTTTGGGGGGCCAATTACAGAATTAAATGGAAAATATAAAATTAAAATTGTTTCTAACCCATCATGTTATATATCAAATGAAAGGGCTCATTACGACGAAAACAAATATGTTTTTTTTCATATTTTTAAAATAAATTAATTAAAAGATATTAACGAAAATATAAAAAAATTTACCCATTCCCCCCCCTTATCTCCCAAACCATTAGCTTGAAAATTTTGAAAAAAAATGGAGGTATAGCCCCTCACCTGAACTTTACTGGAAAATTAAGGAGAAACCCCTAATATTTATTTGGGGGGGGGGGCAAATTATAGAATTAAATGGAAAATTAAAATTGTTTTTAACCCATCAATTAATTAAAAGATATTAACAAAAATATAAAAAAATTTACCCATCCCCCCTATCTCCGAATTTTGAAGAAACAATGGAGGTATAGCCCCTCACCTGAACTTTACTGGAAAAATAAGGAAAAACCCGTAATATTTTTTTTTGGGGGCAAATTATAGAATTAAATGGAAAATATAAAATTAAAATTGTTTCTAACCCAGCATGTTATATATCAAATAAAAGGGCTCATGATGAAGAAAACAAATATATTTTTTCCATATTTATTCACCTGAACTTTACTGGAAAAATAAGAAGAAACCCCTAATATTTATTTTGGGGGGCAAATTATAGAATTAAATCGAAAACAAAAAATTATATTTGTTTCTAACGGGTCATGTAATTTATCAAATCCCAGGGCTCATTATGATGAATAGGTACAAATATATTTTTTTAATTTTTTTAAAATGAAAATTTTAAAATATATTTAAAAAAATATTTTAAAAAATTACCCATTCTCTCCGTTATTCCCCAAACTCTAAGAACTCATTTTTCTGTTTATATTAAAAATATGAAAAAAATACCTAATTCTATTATTTAGAGGCCAAAACGGAAAATAAATTACTAGAAAACCCCCATAGTAATTTTAGGGACAAATTATACAATTAAATGGAAAATAAAGATTTAATTTTCAAACGCATCATGTAATATATCAGATAAAAGGCTCATTATGTGAATTACAAATATATCATATTTTTAAATCATTTGTATAAAAGATATTAAAAATATTAAACATCGACTTAATTCCCACTTTAGAAACTACACTATTTAAAATTTGAAAAATATATTTTATTTATATTTTTAAATAATTTGAATAACAGATTTAATCATTTATAATTTAAACTTTGATCTATTTCGCCGTTTTTCTTCCAATCTACAGAGCCTCAAAACTCAGACAGTAGATTATAAAAGGCATTTCTGAAAGTTTATTAGTAAAATAAAACCCTAATGTTACTTTTTGGGGGCCAAATTAGAAAATTAAATACATAAGTATTGTGATAAAAATCAAGCGAATCCTAAAGCAGATAAAATAAAAAGTCTATATGTGGAAAATCAAAGTTTATATTTTTTATAAATTTAAAACGCTTCCTTTAAAAGATATAAGGGTAAGTATAAGAAAATGCACTCATTCCCTGCTTGTCTGAAACTGGAATATTCGAATCTTGAAGGTGGTACGGAACCCTAAGTATGCGAGTCCAACTCGCACTTGACCAAATTATTTATACACAATTTTTAAATATATATCATAACTTTATAAGTTAAATGTAATAAAAAAATGGTTTACTGTAAATTTTTGGTGAACGACTTACCCAAACCTAAAATCCGCTAACTTCTTCAACTTAAAATTCTGAAAATTATGGTTGATTAGAGCAACTATTTTACGTTCCAACGGTTTCTGGAGGCTATTAGGTCGATCATCCATATTTATTGTGCTTTGCCTGTACCCATGTTTAGTAAATAGATTAACAATCAATAATGAGAAGATCTACACCTGTAGTTCAAATATATGCATTTTTTAAAGTTATTTATTTATGTGTTAACCCAGAAGGTATATCTACTTCCTGTTTAATTTAATCTATTTTATTTGATTTAATCCATTTCCTTAAAACATGGTTATAAACTTATATCACAACTTATATATAAAACTGCTCAAATATTTTTCACTATTATTGGCGAATGAACTCTTTCACTTGGACTGCCCTGAAAAGGCTGAATATTTTCAGACCTTTAATTCCGAGGTCTGTGTTTATTCACAATGATAATCCGGTAATTACATTAAGGTAATAAGGCCCTTTAAACAAAGGTATTCCACAGATTTCACTGAAAATCTCCAAAAACTATCGGGGATCCAATTCTTATTTTTGGAACATAGATTGGGTTAAAGTTAACCTACCATTTCATTTAATAAGATTGGTTTAACTGTAAAATAAAAAATATATATAACTATATTTTTTTGTAATTTCAAGTTTGTGTTCTACTAAGTAAGGAACAAATTAACGAAGTTAAGGTCTTTTTGTAGGTTTTTTATTTTTCTACAACGCCAATAGTAGCAGACATGATTTCACGGGTAGATTCCATGTAAAAGGTAAAAAGCTAAATTGTTGATTTTTAGGGGTAATTTGGTCAGTCAGGTTTTCTCCCAACGGTGATTTCTAAAAATGTACAACTTTGTAATACAAAAGCACATATTTTAAAGGTCCACTATTTGGGAACCTATCTTACATGAAGTATTATTATTTAATTCGTCACTTAGCAGTACGAAATTACAGACACTCGTTGGATTTCTTAATTTTATGCTCTTTATTAGGAGTATTACTCGGTCTACATAAGCAGTTCTTAATTTAACAAGGTAAGATATTAGATAAAAAGACCATCTGTGAGAAGCGAGTATTTAAGACGTATAAAAAGGCTTATTTTGCATGTTCATTAAGGTTTCTTCTCCTCTGGGCCCTGGTACCGAAAATATGTGGATAGATGACGATGAAATAAAGGTTATAGATCTAAGCATTTAAGGAATCTTAGTATTATGTAGGTAATACTTATGAGGAGACCTTTCTGATGCAATAAAAATACGAATTTATAATACTAGCATTTTATCTTTCTTAAGAAATCAAAGTTCAACATTCAAAGACAAATATAATAATAAAAAGAACATCTGATACCTTCATTTTTTATTCAATTCTCAAGTTCTGAATAGACTTTTCCAAAGAATTCAAATCCCATATAACTAACTGTCCATCAGCTCCCGAAGTTGATATTTTTGTCGCTTTCGCTTTCCCACCAGCGTAAATACAGAGACAAGTTATAGCGTTTTGATGAATCGAGTTCAAATTAGTATCAGTTGTTTCCAGTCTGGCCTGTTTGTCCAACGAGTGAAACATGCGCATCGCTGACAAACCTCCAGTTTCTTTTTTTTGAGACGCGTCCAGTTTTGCTACAAACGACAACTGACCGTTGTCATTCAGTTTGTATAAAATGGGAATGCAACTATGACCAGCAGCAACAATTGACTTATTTGATATCCAAGTGCAGCTGAGAAATGGTAAAAACTCGGTACGTAGTTTAATAACTTCGTTACTTTTAGTGGCATCAGCAACGTTGATGGAAGCATCGTGTGACACCTGAAAAATATGTAAATAGTAAAAAGTAATTAAAACAATCTCGTTTGACAATAATTTTTTGATTTATGTGATAAACAAACTTTAAACAGTGCCAAAAATAACCTGAATTGAGTGGAATCTTCGCGCCCTATACAAAACAAATCGCCAAATTCTTTTCACAAATCGTAATTGCTGCTGAGATAAGACTCTTTATATAGGAACTAATTGCCACCATCACAGTTAATTGTAATTAAAAGTTTGAGAAAATACATGACTTTGCTGAGTCAATCACATGGAATATATGAAAATTTACGTAACCACTTTAGAATGACAAAACATATATAAAGAAGTGTGCTGTAATATTATCAATAAATACACAGTAACAAAATTATATTAGCAATACAAATTGAGCTGACAAGTTGATTAACAATAACAATGCTGAATGACAATTATAGAAAATCTAAATGTGTATTCTGAACAATTTCCAAATATAAAATAATATCTAATAAATTTAAATAAAAACCAAAAAAAAAGGTTTTGTAACAATTTGCTGTGAAGAATCATAGTAGCAATTTGGAGCAATTCTGAAGTTTTGGTGTCTATTTCACAGCAAAAGTAATTTGAATAAAAAAATTGATTTTTCCTTTTAATATAAGTTAAAACATCCATCAAGGAGGTAGATATCAGAACCCATAAGTACCAAAAGTTCTTCTCTAATATCACCATCTTTGATGGTAGTTCTTCTTGGCCTATGTGCAGACAACAATTTGCAGCAGTGGTTACCATTAACAGTTGGGATAGCCAATAAAACTCTACACTTTTAGTAATTTCTCTAAGTC
The DNA here is from genome assembly GCA_034190945.1 of Octodonta nipae. Taxonomy (NCBI): domain Eukaryota; kingdom Metazoa; phylum Arthropoda; class Insecta; order Coleoptera; family Chrysomelidae; genus Octodonta; species Octodonta nipae. The sequence goes on along the minus strand of CM067216.1, from coordinate 91,719,146 downwards.
CAGCATTAGAACTTCTTTAGTGCATCCCAGTGGATAAACTAGGTAAATTTAACAAGATCACTGCAGTTCTGGATAAGATATGACAGGCAATCACTGAGTATCCAGCTACAACTAAGTGGAAAACCAGAAATCTGGTGTAAGTCAGAATTTGAAGCAAACATTAGACATTTAACACAAACAGTATACCCAGAGCTGCACAAAGTTTTATAAATGGTATTAGAGATTCCTCGATGTTTCCTTGGACTTCCATCATTTTGGAATGGTTGAACTAACATTTCAATACCTTTGTATCTGCTACTGTCATCAGGTCATGATGAGAAATTCAGATTATCCCTCATATTTATACCTTTAACCAGTCATGCGTTGCTCATGATCATTGTTAAAGGTGTAATTTGCCCAAGATGAGATTCTAGGAACAACAAAAATAAGTTTTTGCAGAAAAATTGAGTCAATAAGTTTATTGTTAATAAGTTTAAACAGAAAAATTACTGAATGACTGTCTCTCTGAGGGTTAGTCTATCTAGTTTATGTCAAGAAAATAGTTCAGTTTTGTGATATCAATTGGCAGATAAACATGATCTATTCTGAATGACAGGAGTTTTTAGAATTAATTCTAATTTTTGAATGTGAATTAAATAAAACTGACCCCAGATTATATCAGCATACTCAATTTTAGACCTAACGTAAGCAAAAAATTACTTTTATAATGTTTCTGGTTGTGCTAAATCTTGGGAGTTAACCACAATAAAGCCATACATCTTGTTTGCAGCAGAGAAAACAGTATTAATGTGGAAAGGAAAGCTTAGATGTAATGAAGTGGATCAACAGATATGCAATTGCCTGATTGAAGTGTTAGTCTATGAAAAGTGGTGTAAAATATTTAGTGTGAAAACAAATATTATTTTCTGGAGGAAAGTATTTGAATCCACAGAAAATTTGTAATTTTGTGCACACTATAAATTCACAATGTTGAACTTGCATTAAACCACTTTTTCTACACCCCCACCACTTACTTAGGAAATTTTTCATTTTTAGTATAGCTATATTGTATCCTATACAATATGTTAGCAGTAATTTGTGTTACAAACTCTAAAAAAGGTTTTTTGCTTGTAATCTACTGTAACTAATTTGATATTTACCCAGCACACTTTGTTGCCATCTGGAGAAAAACTAACACTATGCACCCAACCACCTCCAGTTGCAGAATTAACAAATTCAGCCATTAACTGCCCAAGCGGCATCTTTGATCCCCATGATGTTGCTTCTGGGGTTTTCTCAATATCTTTTATGTAAGCAGAAAATATTCTCAGTTTAAAATCAGTTGAACCAGCTGCAAGGAGAACACTGTTAGGGTGCCAATCTATTGATGTTACCTGAAGAACATTTAATAAACATACAGTTAATTTATTTTTGTAAACAAAATCTTACTGTAGATCTAATAGGTTTCTTGATATGTTTTGAGACCCACCAATCATTCTCAGATTCAAAGTAGCACACTGAAATTAAACGTGCTCCAGAGCCAACAGCAAATTTGTTCTCATTAGGTGACCATTTCACACAAGTGGCTGCTCTGTTAATTCGCAAAAGCACCAAAGTTGGCTTCCACTTGAGGTCTTTGTCTTGTGTCCATACATAGGCATTACGATCTGCAGCACATGTCACAATACGATTTGTATTGGGGGCCCAGTCTATACCCATCACCCGTAAATCATGTTGATTAAGTGTATCTAAGCATTTCCAATCAGAAACAGTACGTTCATAGACTTGAACTTCCTGGTTATTACGAGAGAGAGCAATTTCTGAAAGTAAGTCAAATTACCAAAATCATATTTTTAACTGATATGAACTAAAATAAACATACGTTTTCTGTTTTGGTTCCAGGCATGGCACGTAATGGGGCTTACATTGTTTCCGAATCTATGTTGTTCAGTCATCTAAAGAGGGTGTGGTCATTAAGGTAATTTTAAATTCTGTAATAGAAAAATAGGACTATACCTTTAAAATTGCAAACCAATTCGTGGACTCTGGTCAGTCTACACGAATTATAGGTTCAGGTAATTTTAATTAGTTTTCTTTACTGGGCAGGATATTTTCTACACTACACACTACACCACAGATCATACAAAGAGACAGATCTATGAAGTGTAGAGTGAAAGGAGGACAAACCAGTGAGTAAATACATCTGGAGGGAGCCTTAGCATTAAAAAATGCGAAAAGTAGGCGTGATCTTGGTTCGCCCAATGGGCTTTCGGCACCGAACGACCTTCATCCAAATTTATATGATAGACTTTCCATAGTTGCCAGGTCGCAATTATTTCATGCGTTCTTAAAATTTATCCAAACTGAAACCTCATTATCGATGAGTTCTATAATTTTAAATTTTCATTCATGCAATGTTATTAATAAACCATGAAATATTAATCATTTAGAATTATACAGCAATTCACTTGTAACATTTTAAGTTAAAAGATTATAATTCCCTTGCAAGATTAGTTATATTTAGTTAGTCAATACCACACAATTTTATAATTTTGACAATATAATACATAATGTTTAACAATTATTATGTTTAGTCGAGTGTTGAAAATTAATACAATTTAAAAAAATTTTAAATTACCGAATTATAAACTAAAACAAAAGTTGGTAAAATCTTGAAATTTCTCAGTTAATAGTATTTCGTTTTCACAATATTCAAGTGTGAATATTCAACTAATATTTTCACAAATAATTTAGGACAAAACAGTAATTATGAATAACCTTCACCTTCAACTCAATAGAAACACATTATTTTTTTATCTTTATATTATATATATATACATTTTTACAAGTTTATTCGTAAAAATGTTTATTCGTGTCTATATAAAATACTTTTATGTAGTAAACGGCGAGTTCTTCTTTCTAACCTATAAATTTCCGAAACATACCGTTTCAGTCGAGCATTTATATACTCTGAAATTATACTTTTTATTATACAATTTCTGTGCTCGAACGCATTAATTTTTTCCATAGTATGAAAATTTTGAAAAATCGTTTTAAAATAAAAGAACAGTTCTTTTTAATTAATTGGTCTTCAGAAAAATGTTTTTTGCACACAAAGTGGTGATTTTTTGGAACATCAAGAAACGTATTATTTTTTTTTCAGGACATCAATCCACTTCTGCTTTAGGGAATAGGCTTTGAGAAATCTAGAGAGTAGAAGAATAACATCTTAAAATATTTCATTCGTTAACCGTATAAATATTAAAAAAATAGATAACCAACAAACCTGTGATAACTTAAATCTTTAGTATCCTCACTATAATCCGCTGACCGACAATTTTTTACACAGCACCTTCGAACCATTCTGAACACAATTTACTAAACAAAAAATGTATAGAATAAGATATACGAACGTTCGTAAAGAAAAGTAGATGATTACTAAAATCAAAAATTCTCAAATATATCATATATGTTTATGAATACAAATTAGGTAAATTGCTATTAATACCCTGGGTTTTTACGCTAATAATCCGGAAATGTGATAATTATGAAGATACTACCGGAGCGTCAAAATCCCCTTAAAAGTGCACTAAATTATATTAAACAAATACTGAAGTATGGGTATGGTAATATTGTCCCAGGAAGATTAAAATCCCATAATTTAATGCAATTTGAGTTCAATAAAGCTCACGTTATATCTCCACAATAGTCACAATTATGGTTTATTAATCTAAAAACCCAGAGTATTAAAAGTAATTTGCATATTTTACATTTAAATAATTAACAATATATATATATATATCATCTCCCCTTCTAATAATTACATTTTCCTTATGCCAGAGGGCAATATACATCGTAGTTTCTTTCTATTTTCACTTTTTTTAAATGAAGCTCATATTGTAATACATTTATGTTAAATATGAAAATAACGTAATACCCTAACAAACTATTACAAATCTAATAGCTATCCCAGCACAGCACTGGTTTCTTCATGAATATATTTTTATTTTTTTGGATCTGGCAACGGTGTATTTCACTCGGATTATTGATCGACTATTTCGACCGCAAGACAAAGAAAGTCACGTGATGATCTGAAAGAGCGCAACCCAATTACATGGGATTGTATACTGAGGCTCCCTCCATGTATAGTTACTCACTGGGACAAACTTATGTGGGAATAAAACTGAAAAAGTGTCCAGCGGACGGTTTCAAATAAGAGGTTCAAGAAATGACCAGAATGGCGCAAGTGTGACCACAGGGTATGTTATGAAGTTAATTGTCAACGGATTGAAATACACAAATCCTACATTTAGAAGTGAAGCGGCTGAAAAAGTGAGAATGATGTAAAATTATTAGTAAAAATCGTAAATAAAACGTAGAAAATCTGTTATGTGAACTTCTCTTTGTAAATGGTTGTCTCCGTTTTTTGTAATCTCTGCAAGTGATGAGTTTATAGTGTGTTAATTGTGATATAAATTAATAAGCGTGTGCCCCAGTTTTTGACTTTTTATAAAATGGAGTGATTTTATAATTGTTATTTTCTTATAAAACTTTTTGAAACAGTTAAACATTGGGAAAAATTTGTATATTTGTAAAATTTTTATACTTATTAACAAATAGATGTTGGTGAATTAGATGTAAATAAAAATTATTTATTTTTACATTCTTGTGTTCATATTACATATTTATTTTAAAAAGTTGGTGTTTCTAGTTCCTTGTTCACCTTTCTCTGGATAAAAGGTAATTAACAATTCTTTTCATCACTGAATAAACTGCTATAATTAAGTTATCTCTTCTGTTATCATTATGGAACAAATTTCACTTGCATTTTATGCTAGAATAGTTTCTTTTTCAATGATTCTAACATTTTCACACACTGGTTTTCCATATATTTTTTCTTGTCTCCATTAACTACAATTAAATGACTATTTTTGGCATCTTTCTGCTGTAGGTCTATTTTAAATATTTGCAAAGGTACGCCTGGTGAACGGCCCTGGAAAAATATCTTCAGAAGTTTTTTGAAGTTCTCGATGGACAATGCCATAATCAGTTTAGTAATTATATAATAATGGGTTCTTCAGAGTTTAATTTGTGTAGAATATTTATCTTGACTCCTAAAAAAATGTACAAATAAAATTTTGCTTGCAATCATTTTTATCTATGTACAATGTATTTCATTGACTGAATACATTTATTACTATTAAATACAAATTTTACCAATCATTTTAAATCTGGTTGTTTAACTATGATGTTTAAATTTGCAATTTTTGGATGCGTACTTACTTTACAAAACATTTTCAAAAAAAATTCTGTTCTAACTGCATAAACTCTTCTTTCCTATTAATATTTAACCAATCTTGAGCGTCAGTTTTTGGTTTTAATGTTAGCTCTCAGGCATGTAACAAAACCATCTTTTCTTATTTACCCACACATTTTTGGTTGGTTTATTTCGCAGATCATATGGAGAGAATATTTTGTGGGAATATAACTAACTGAAAATAATTTTCAATTTAATCATGTCAATAATACTACATTTATAACAAGTAAATAAAAACTTTACAGCATTTATTTTTAGAAATACTTACTTTTCATTATAAAAAAAACATATTATAATCTGCTGTTGTAATTTGTAAAATGTATAGGGATGTATAGCTTAGAATTTTTAATTGTCTTTTAAATATTATTCTACGAACAAATTACCCCGTCGTCCCAGTGGCGCCCCCAAATTGATATCCTTTTGTGGACACTTTTTGTTACACAGAGTGTGTCCTCCTTTTACTCAACACTCCATAGACAGATCATACAATAAGGCAATAAAGACACAAAATAAAGACACTACCATAGGGTGCGTTCAGCAGATACAAACTGTTGTCAACGTTTGCTTACGTTTCATGTTTTGTGCTGCACAAAACATGAAACGTGCAGCACAAAACATGAAACGTTAGCAAACGTTCACAACAGTTTGTATCTGCTGAAATCACCCATAGATAAGAGATTTATATATGTATAGACACTACCACAGATCATTCAATAAAGCTTAGAGCACGTACCTTCTGGAGATAGCCTGCAATGCACAAAATTGTATCAAGAGTAGAAAGAGAGGGCAATAGAGAGAGAAAGAGGCTAATTCACTCCATTCGGAGCTGCTTCCAATGACATTCGTCCAGCATGTAGGTCATTAGCTGCTTCAACCCAGCAAGTGAAAAAGGCTGTTACCCTCTCTATTGCCCTCTCGTTCTAATCGTGGACACGAGCTTTTGGTAATCCTCTAGGTATTTGGCGTATCCTGAAACGACATACGTCCCAAATGGCACAAAACTGCAAATTTTGGGAGCAACATTGCCATAACATTTGTGCATATTATCGGTGTTTTCCAATTACCAGAGCACAAAGTGATTTTGTGCGGCACAGTGCGGCAATTTTAGGACGTTAATTGGAACATGTTTTTTTTTAAACCAACCGGTAGAGTACACTGATGACCATAAGGTTAAAAGTTTATTATTCATAGGTTATCAATTGACGTTTATGTGTACGTAAATTCTTTACAGAATAATTTGTTACGTTATATTTTTGCCCTAGCTACTCAGTATAAATGAACGCGTTTAAGACCGGTCAAAATATTCCTTTTAGTCGTCCGTCCCGTTAGCGATCGATAACCTACCGTTTGCGCGCTGATTTCGTCGTATTTATTGTTTTTCGTTCTGATTTATTTTTGAAGGATGTTTGAATTTGACCTGTTGAGACGAATTGATTTATCGAATATTTTTAGTTGGCATTGTGTGTTTCTTGACAGTTGTCATTGTCGTCGACAAGGCGGGAAGTCTGTGCGTGTAGAAAATTGTGTGAGGTTAACTGGAGAAGTCGTGCAGTTGTTTTTAAGGGATTTTCCACTAGTATACTGGCTTAAGATAAGCCATCCGAGTTCGGGAGTTATATGGAAATCCCTACATTGTGTTCCAGGATATTGTAGTACTGTTGATTAGTTGCTGGAATACTTCTCTCATTGAGGATTTGAAAACTTCTGTTGTTGCGTAATTCTTCGGAGTGGTCATGGTATTTGGGGCCACCCTCACGATGGAACCTTTGCTATAAGAACCCCTTGGTTGATAGGGTAAGTGATTTTTGTTTGTTCATTAGCCGATTTCTCGTATTGTCAGACTATTGATAGATATTTTCTTCTTTTTTTTAGGGTTCTTGTCTTCCTTCTACTTCTTTTTCTACTGTTGTCGTATTTCTTCCATTTGTTTTTGTTTCTACGTGCGGCGTTCCTGTTTTTGTTCCCCATCCAGCGAGATTGGGGTTATATTTTGCTGTTCTATTACGACACTAGAACACAGACCTGGTTTGGCATTATGGTATCATGCCGATCATGGACTTAGCATGCAGATGAACTAGTTGATGGTGCATACACGAACACTGTATTTCTGGTATTTCTATCATCAGAGATCCAGAGGTGGAGTGAGCGCAAGGGACTTCAGCTTCAGCTGTGATTTCAGATAAGTGACAATTTGTGTATCTGGTTACTGTTTCATTATCAGTTGTTTTACAATAATAATATAAATCTTCGTATTTGATTTGAAATTAGTAAAATGGAATTTGTTAACCAAAAGTAAAGACCAATAGCCTACTATCGTGTTTATTATTATTATTCTGATCGATTGCACTTACCCTCGAGCTCGAGTATTGTATAGATGACACCAACGACGGAATTCTGAATTTTATTGAATGATAAATATCAGGTAATTATGATCGGTTCCCATTAATGTAGAATATTTAACTAAATCGTCAATATCAATTCTAATGATTAGAGTTATTGTATTAAAGGAATATTTAAATATTTGTATCCAGGTTATTCAGGATCTCAGATGTTTATATGTACAGTTTGAATCTCTGCCCATAAGTGTATATTTGTTTCATTTCATTTTTTACTTAGGTATATTTAACCTTAATATTCTAAGACTGTTTGCATTAATAGAGTGCCCTATGGCATATTTTAGCGCCTTGTACTAGTCAGTTCGCGCAAATTAAACTTATATTTTGGAACTGTTGTATGCTTATCATTCCTTTTGATTATAACATTTATTTATTTATATTTAGAAATCTAGCGCCCCCAAATTAGCAAAAATTACTACAGCAGATATTGTAGGACGGGTAGGTGTCCTGATTATGTGTATTTAGAAGGTATAGGGGAATCTACCTGGCGCCCTTATTTTCTCTCTTTATTTATATCCGCCAAGTAAAATCTGGCATATACGTTCAAATAAAACGAACCCCCCCGTCTTCACTGAGACTACCGGACATACCTTCTTCTGCCCTTAGCATAACTAGGTAGGGTAGAAATTTGGCGTCACGTAACATTTTGGTGTGGCATTTTAGCACCAACGTGTAGCGTGGCAAATTCAACAATGGCTGTTTTCCAATTATTAGAGCACAAAGTGTTTGTGTGTCGCCCGCTGTTTTCCAATTAGGGACCGTTCAAGTATTACATAAGCAGATTTATTACAATTATTTACCCCCCTTTCCCCCTTGTCAGCAAAAGTCAGCAAAGCTCTTACCACCCATGTGATCAAAAATATCAAAAATAAGCAAGCATAGTGCTTACGTAATACTTGAACGGTCCCTTAGCGCACAATTGAGCACAGTGCGACACAGTGAGTGTTCCAATTACAGCACTGGCTCGCACAAATGAGCACAAGAAATAACTGTGCCTTTGGGATGTTTTATGTAGGTTTACTAAGTAAACATAAAACTTTATCATAAAACATGAAGTATGTTCCAATTAACGCCCAAAAATTACGGTACAGGGCAACACAAAAACACTTTGTGCTCTAGTAATTGGAAAACAACCGTTATTGAATTATTCTGTAAATAATTTACATACACATAAACGTCAATTAACCTTATGGTGATCAGTGTACTCTACCGGTTGGTTTTAAAACAACCATGTTCTAATTAACGTCTTAAAATTGCCGCACTGTGCGGCACAAAATCACTTTGTGCTCTCGTAATTGGAAAACAGCCGTAATTTTCGGGCGTTAATTGGAACATACTTCATGTTTTATGACAAAGTTTTATGTTTACTTAGTAAACCTACATAAAACATCCCAAAGGCACAGTTATTTCTTGTGCTCATTTGTGCGAGCTAGTGCTGTAATTGGAACACTCAGTTGCTAGCACTGTGCTCAATTGTGCGCTAATTGGAAAACAGCGTATGGCTGTTTTCCAATTATTAGAGCACAAAGTGATTTTGTGCCGCACAGTGCAGCAATTTTAGGACGTTAATTTGGAACATGGTTTTTTCAAAACCAACCGGTAGAGCACACTGATGACCATAAGATTAAAAGTGTATTACTCATAGGTGTTTATGTGTACGTAAATTATTTACAGAATAATTCAATAATGGCTGTTTTCCAATTACTAGAGCAAAAAATGTTTTTATGTCGCCCTGTACCGTAATTTTCGGGCGTTAATTGGAACATACTTCATGTTTTATGATAAAGTTTTATGTTTACTAAGTAAACCTACATAAAACATCTCAAAGGCACAGTTATTTGTTGTGCTCATTTGTGCGAGCCAGTGCTGTAATTGGAACACTCAGTGCTAGCACTGTGCCCAACTGTGCCGCACTGTGCTCAATTGTGCGGTAATTGGTAAACAGCGTTATACGTAGTTCAAATTGACTTAACCTCAACTCCATCTCAATATTCAATATAGAATGTCAAATGTAAAAGTAAACAGTATCAATATTATTAATTGCCTGCCGATTGTCGTGTTCAAATCTCCAAACCCGGCCGACGCATTTATGATTTGTGAGTCACCTAATAATTTAACCAAAACTTAATTCGCATTTATATTTTTTGTAGTCTTGTAGTATAAAGTAATTTGTGATTCTGAATGTAGCTTAACAGACGATAAAAGAAAACTGTTGGGCTTTGCTTGTGATATGTGCTAGAGAATTAAATGCAAAAAATGTAATAAAACCAAAGCTCAAGAAGGTAGAGTGATACCTAGTTATAATAGTTAGTTGCATTATGTCATGAATGCTTTTCAGATTTTAAGCACTCTTTAACGTAACTGCCTAAATTTTCTGAAATGTGATTGTCTCAGAAAAAGACTAGATTAATGAAGTGTGAGTCAGTGGGCAATATGTTTAAGCAATTTAAGGTAGCAGTAGCTTCTAACATTAAAGACCTCAAAGAGGAAATCAAGTAATTGAAAGATAAAGTTGGTAATAACGCCTTTATCACCTATTACACTGGGTAAGCTGTCCAGAATGCTATAAGACTGGTCAAGATTAAAAATACAAATAGTCTGCCAGATCAAAGACAGCAAGCTCCATTGACTCCAGCAAAATATAACAAACAATTAAGGGTACAAATAATCCATGAAAAAATTTATATGCAGCTAAAGGTGATAAGACAATTAGTCGATTATTTAAAAGATAACTATATTCCTGTACCACACTATGAGAAATTAAACTCTAGCAGCAACATGTAGCATCATTTAAAATAACATGTGATAAGTTTCAAGATGACCAAACTATTTCAGATCCAAACATATCGCTAGTCAATATAATTATAAAACCATTCATTTTCCCATGTAATAAAGGTAAACACTATAGAAAAAATTTTCAGTCACCTAGAAAGCAAAAATGGGATTATTGGAATGCTATTAGCAAAATGTAAGAGGGCCAAGAACAAAAACTGATGTTTTTTCCCAATCCCCCATTGCTGAGGATCATGATATTGCTATAAAATTTATTCTAGTCCATCCCTGACGAAAACAATGTAAAGCATTATTCATCTCAATTAAACATCAATCGCTGGGATAGAAAAAAAGAAGAGCTAGAAGGTTCTGATGGAAAAAAAAAGTGAATCTGGATGATGTGCCAACAAAAGTAGAATTACCAGAAAATTCTTTGTAAGCTACCTATATATAAAGCCATATTAATTTCCTTAGAGTTAGTTTTGGTGTGTTCAGATTATTTTGTTGTTATGATTTGGATGTAAATAATATTAGAATCAAATGTTGGAAATATTTGATGTTTTATGTGTAAATAAAAGTTTCTAGAAAGTGACAGTGAATATTAGTTTTTTGAAAATAATTAAATTGAACCCACAGAGTATATAACCATATTGTTCTTTTAACTGAGATATTAAGTAGTGATATAATTAATACTCCTTCTCTGGTGGTGGTGTGGTGGCTCTCATTAAAAGTGGCTTTGCAGTAAGGAATATATGTAACCCAAATATAAATGAAATGTTCTTACATATATGAAATGTACTGTGAGGTTCATTGAATGTGATAGACTCTCTATCCCTAGATAAATGTGATGTGGTATTTTGTGGTACAATTAATCGAGAATACACTGGATTCTACTCCACAAGATAGAATTACAGAACAGGTTAACAGCAAATGTAAATAATGGGTTTTTAGATTTGATATTTACCACCCTAAACCCTTGATCAGTGTGTCTTTTAAAATATTATACTTATCATCCACCTCTTAAATTTAATATTAATCCTGTATGTGATAGTAGTCAACTAAGCTTTAATTATTATATTACAATTTTTACCTTGATAATTATAGAGATATTAATTTACACTTGTCTTATGTTGACTAGGATACTGTTTTTAATTGCACTGATGTAAATGTTATTGTAAGTAGGTTTCATATTTTATTTGATGTTATTGACATTTTTGTACTAAAGTTTCCGTCTAGATATTGAATATTTCCTCTGCAGTTTGGCAATGAGCTTAAAAACTTATAGAAAAAGTCTAATGGCTATCAAGATTTTAATTGGCTTAGTAGATGCAAGAATCTTTGTAGTAAAAGCTACCATAGCAAGTAATATTAAGAGTCAAAGATTAAATCACTCAAAAAATCATCTCTCACAGACATTGTGGAATTTTTCTCAAATTATTTTTCAACTTCATATATATGTCATAAAATTCCTAATTACGTTTTAAAACTAATTTATCCATAGACATTAGTGTAGTCATAATTGACATGAGTGATTTTTACATCATTGATGAACTTAAGAGGCAACCTTGGCATGGGACAGATGGAATCCCAGTGACCTTTTTTTTAATTATAAACAGTGCCGTATGTGATGTATGTAAAATTTGTCTAAAAGTACCTTTCCAGATTGTTACACCCATGATGACTGTTTCAGTCTTCACTTGATGAAAAAGAAATCTTAAAAACGAATGTTACACCCATCTTTAATATGGAGATCATCCTAATGTCACTAGAGAGCAGTAATAAAAATGTCTATTATTCCCAAACTCTGCGAGCAAATAGTCATAGCTATGGTTATCCCTCTGTTCAGAAATATTATAACTGGAGGAGCCACATGGGTTTATAAAATAACCAATCTTTTATACTATATACTAGATGAAGTGGAGTAGGGTTTCTTCCAGGCATTTGAACGGATAAATTCATTCATTCTTATCAAATAGCTTGAGAAATTGGGAGTAAGAGTTTTTGAAATGGCTGCTGAATTATCTTGAAAATAGTTATTATTAATAACAATCTTCAAGATAATCCAAAATAAAGAATTATATATCAAATAAATTTACATCTGGGGTGCCGCAGGCAGGTCATATTTCACCATTTCTATTTATTTGTTTTATAAACGACCTCCAGCAACATTTAAATTACTCTTTAGTGCTTGTGTTTATGATGTAAAGATGTACAAGGTTGTATGAGAGGTTGCTGACAGCATTGAACTTAGGTCAGATTTGAACTGTTTTTGTAAATGGTGTGATAATAATGATTTGTAACTCAATATAAAGAATGTAAATTTCTTACTTCCCATAGTACTAAACAGCCAGCGATATTTGTATAAAGTCTTGATAGTCCTTAGATAGAGTTTGTAAAATGAGAGATTTGGGGTTATTTTTCATTGTAAGTGTCTATTAAAAATAACGCTATGCAAATTACTAGGTTTTGTTTTAAGAAATATAAATATTTCTATAGTAGTAATTTGCATAGCGTTATTTTTCTTTTCTTTCTGTTAAGATTTTCTAATTTAAATGTCATAAAAAACATTTATTGTGCTGTTGTGCCCTCTGCAGGTATAGGAGTATCTGTTTGGTGCCCTTATTATTTATAAGGTATATGTAGATTCATTGGGCAAGGTGCATAGTAAGTCCTTTAGGTTGCCAGCCTTTAAACTGGAAGGTGTAAATTATATGGACTTACACAAATCACACAATATCAAGATTATGTACGTTAGCCACCAGGGGCGTGACGTCACTGAAGGTTGATTTTAGCACGATAAACACGAAAAAAGTATACCACTCAGATCCTCAGTCCACCCCCTGGGTCCGCCAGTGTAAGCCGCAATGGTTTACCAGAAAAAGTAGACTTGTTTAACATGTCCTTAGCACAGTTTAAACATATGATCTGAAGAATTAATATATAACTGTGAGGTAATTTCTTATTTTATGTAATTAATTCAGTAAATATTATTCTATTCTAAAAAAACAAAGGCTTGTTACTGGATCATTGGTTCATCTTGTTTCATGAGAGCCTACTTTGTATACATGAAATACCTCAGATTTGTTTGAAATTGATTTTGGTATGTAATTATTCTAGTAGTTTAAACTCATCAGATGATCGGTGCTCCTCGGAACTAATATGTATTATATTTCACCTATTGTATTTTCGATGATATGGCCATTAATTATAAAAAAAAAAATAAGTCCAGGCATTTAGCGCATAAAAATTAGCAGTGGGAGTTTTAGTGTTTGCAAAATAAAGAATGTATAACAATAAGATCTTATTTACAGATGTGTTTCTTTGCAAAGTCCTAAACTTACCTACATAAACACAACACAATTAATAAAATGTCAGTTATAAAGCTGAACAATTTGATTACAAGATTCTACAGAAACTAAATTGTTACTGTATTAAACTTGTTATACACATTAAAGGCATTTGAAAGCTCAGATTAAAAATGTTATAATCTCCGATGAAGTGGAAGTATCAAACATGAGTATGTACTGTGTAATGCATCTTTATTTGCTGATAGTGGCCAGTATTAAGTATTCTTCTGTTTAATTCTTGCACTAGCAGTCTAACAATGTTTACATTTTAATTATGTCATATTTTTTTATCTTCGGTCAAAAATTAAGAAACCACATCTTGTTCTATATATTAGTCAACATGCATTGAGTTGATTGATACCTTAGTTAAAAGAGGTTCAAATAATTATTTATGCTAATATTGACTCACTATATGTTGGTTGGTACCTATTTATTACTTACTTATTTAAGCTATATTAGAAACAACAATGACTCATTTTTAAAATAATTTAGCAATTGTGTCAATTTCATAGTATTACAATTATTTACGTATTTTTCTCTATTATTGGGCGGATCTAGAAGGCAAATTTAGTTAAAACTTCCTTTATGGAACAATTAGGTAAGGTAAACAATAAAACAATAAATGATTATATTTATTTATTTCAACAGGAAACCTCATACAACTTATAGAACATATACATTTTAAGTAAATAACATAAATATACAATAGTACCTTATATTTAATCAATAATTATTCACAACATAGTACAATCTTTGATAACTTTTTCATAGTAAGATGTGAAGTATTGTTAAAATTCAACCGGTTAATTTCATTACAAACTTTAGATAATCCAACAATAATAAGTTGTATGTTTTTGACTTTGCTGTAACAGGATTTTCAATAACTCTATTTCTAAGCATTCTACTCGGAACATTAAAATCAAATCTAAATACAAACAATAAATCAGCCCTTAACTCTCGCTGCCTGCAAATTTGGAGTCAAAGCTGTACCTTAATTTTCTGGCCTTAATTGGAACATACTTCATCACGGTGTAATAAAAAGGTGGTGTAGCGCCTATCCTATCGCAATAGGCCTTTTCATCAGGTGATTGCGCAAGCGCTGCAGCCATTTTGAAATAGCCGTAATTTAAAAGTTTCGTACTGTTTTAGTTAACAATGGCTGGGAATGCAATAATATCTCTGCCAAATAATAAATTACTTGAAGAATTAATTGATGGTGCTTCACTTATTTATAACTCTGTGGAAGCACATAGCTGTGAGCAATTAAAAAGATGGTTAAAATGTCACGGACGTTCACAGCAAGGAAAAAAAAAGTGTGCTGGTTGAGAGGTTAGGTATCAATACTTGTATTTACTCTTGTAAAAAATCAGAAAAAATAAATAAAAATCATGATTTCATTCGAATTTGCATGTAAAAGCACCTTAATTAATATAAAAATTAACAAATATAACTAATGTCATAATAAAATATTTATAAAATCAACATGACATTTAAAAAGGAGTTGAAAATTCTAAGACTAAAATAATGTTCATATATGCAAGCTAAATTCAATAATTGTCATTAGTTATATCTTATAATTAATTAAATCGAAGATGTATTCAATAAAAAATAAGTATGTTGAATATAAAATATTAAATATTATTTTCAGGGTAAAAATTGGTATAAGAAATAATATACCTGTCGATCCAAATGTTGATAAAGGATCAGGATTTTGTTCACTTGGACCACTTTCTCCAGAAAAATGCAATGAACAAATATAAGTGTCCTTAGTAACATCATCAATAGATTTAAATCCTCTGTCACTTCGGCCACATTTTTTCACCCACGAATCACATTTAGAACATTTTTGACATGTTTTAATATGTATTTTTTTGGATGACTTAATTACTTTCTTGCGATATTCCAGGCAAGGCTTTGGAAAGTTTATAAAATAATAGGTATTTGTTTTAAAAGATTTATACCGTGTATCACTTTTGCATACTCCATAACAACACCGCTTTGTTGTACCTTTTCGTACAGACAACATAATTATAGTTTACAGCAAAATTGCTGTATTGAATCCTGACACTTACTACTTTACTTTTATTACTTTTTTAAATCATAAACACATTTATAATAGTATTTATTAATTTTAAGTTTTAGTACGTGGGCACTTTAACACGTTTGTTTACAAATAACAGTACGAAAAAAATGGCTGATGCGAACGCATGCGCACTGAAAATGAAAAGGCCTATGCTACGACTTGGTTAAAAAAGACGTATTAGTTGCGCTAATAACCGACAGGGGCTCTGTGTGTCTGGTCCCATTTGCTCTCTTGTCATTGGTCATTGTGCCATTGTTGTCATCACAAAGCATCCTGAATAATTTGTGGTTGTCATCACAGATCATACAATAGAGAATAGATAGGAAACTCTGTGTTAAAAATTGTGTCAACAAAATGGCGGATTTAGCCATCTATGATTCTTCCGGGTAAATAAAAATGTGAATTTGAGTTACAGTAATCTGCATTTAAACAATTGCCGATAAAGAAGGAATCTGTACACCAACTAGCTGGTGTATTTCTCTGCTAGTTCTAAAACCACACTATAGATGTCGGTATCAGCGAAATAATAATCCCCATATATATATTTTTTTATTTACAAAATTAATTACAAATTCAATTAAACATTGAACTATTCACACATAATAATAATAACAAAATTGGTACAACCATAATATACAGTTTACAAATATTTGTTGTATATTTAGTTTCCCTGTTGTTTACGGTATACATTTGTGTTTTTACTCTAGTCGGGATGAAAAAGTTAACTTATTGCTTCGGTAAACTCGCATTTAACATATTCAAAGGTAAGATTTTGAAATTAACTTTAAAATATTGCCTTCAGAAATGACAAATATGAGTTTACTTAAATGTTAGGTTAACTGTTGCGTCCACAACTTAAATCTAAAAAAACACAGATGTACCCCAACAACGAGGAATCTACATATATTTATATATATATATATATATTGAAAGCAATATGTGATGACTGCTTCTTTATGTAATATTCTGTATATTTGAATT
This sequence comes from Octodonta nipae, assembly GCA_034190945.1. Classification (NCBI taxonomy): domain Eukaryota; kingdom Metazoa; phylum Arthropoda; class Insecta; order Coleoptera; family Chrysomelidae; genus Octodonta; species Octodonta nipae. Next base: position 91,702,271 of record CM067216.1, on the reverse strand, counting down.
TTCATTTTCTACCTTTTGCATTTAGAGTATGACACTATACAATACAATATAAATAATACTTAAATATTAGTAAATACATTTAACTCCCACAAAATACTCAAAATACTAAGTAAATTGTACATATTTAAAAAATAGGGCCCTATACAAATGTCATACAATAATTGTTATCAAAATATATAATACTCACAATTACATCTAAAAAAAACAAGAAATTTTTCTTTGAATTTTGAAAAATATGCTCATTGTAACAAATAAAGAATGCTATTTACAAGATTACTTAAGAGTTTTTAATAAGAAAAAATCTTGATGATAATTTATAACTTTTGGCACTTTGTTTATATATTGATAAGTAAAGCAAATATTTTGTCATTCAATGAACAACATTTGCCCTTTGGCTTTAACTGTTGATTGCACATTTGAAAGAAATTAATAGTCGTACTGTTTATATTTTTTAAATACCTTCAATTCTCTTCCATTGTGATAGTTCACTCCTCACTCTTGTCTACTGAAAGTACAAACTTCTTTCTCACCACCTTTTTGTGTGCTGCAAAATACATAAAGAAATTATGAATAATTTGAAAACCAATATTAAATTGGTTACCTTGGAATCCCAGTATAATTTGGCATTCAAAACTGGTAGACTCTGATGCATGGTGATTTCTAAATACATACTGAAAAGCCTCTTCTTACCACCATATACTTTTTCAGGAATTTTCAGTCATTTGGGGGCTGCAAATGGTAACAGGACCCTTTTCTGGTGAAAACCATGTAAAAGTATCTCCCACAGTTCTCTCATTACTTAAAATGAAATAATATATGAACTACAAGAATATATGAGAAATGTGAACATACCGAGAAATTTATTCTTGCCAATGCACTTCTCAGTAGTATGCTATCCTCTCCAAGGCACCCTCCTTAGAATGAGCTTCACAAATTACCGAATGCCGGGCATTTGAAATACAGTTTTTTTATTGTTGATTCGCTGAAGCCGTATTTCTTGCTTTTGGGGATAGTTTACTTGTAATATGCTGTCAAAAAAATATAATTAATAAATTACCTTCTAAATACCGTAATTCATTACCTTATAGATCATTAATTGGAACATTCAGAAATCGAAAAAAGAAATGCTCCAATATTATGTATTTTTTGTTTGATGCACGATATGTTTTAAATGTTTTAATTAGATATTACATTACTATATAACAAAATGGACGACAACGTCGACAACCGATCACCAACCGATAACAACCGACGATCTGACCACAGATCATACAAAGAGAGATCTGACAATCTTCAAACCACCTTCAAACGATCGATAATAACTATTTCGCCATCTGCATGTAATACGAGCAACCGTCAGATTTAGTATTCGGGAAGAAGTCTAGATGACTCGTCGAACTGTGGTACAATGTTGTGTATTTCAGTTCCCACCCCCTGGTTGTCATTAATTGTTGTCTTTGGATATTTGATAGTATTTTTGGTTGCTTTAGTGCAGTGTTAGTATAATATATTTTGCAGCACATTTTAATAAATGGTTTGGCATTGTGCGGTACCGAATTGTAACATTAGAGAAAAAAATAATCCAGATAAATTAGCGGGCTTTCGTATCCCAAAAGACTTAAAAAGAAAAATATACGGAATTGTGACTTTAAAGGAGCAGCACGCATTTGCGAAAAATATTTTTCGCCACTTCATATTCGAAGTGGATGTTATCGTGAATACAATGGTGCGGGCGTTTTAAATGTGAGTACACATGTAATTTTTACATAAAAGTACCTTCACGATTATGTATAAATAATAAAAACGCTTATTTGAACGATGGAACAATCTGAATGACTGAAAATAGATGTATAACTGTATAAGATATATTTTGAGTCTTGAAAAACATTGAAAAGTTGTATAAAGTTCATTAAATTTTTTTTTGTAGGAATTAATATGTATTACTAGATTACATTTTGGATATTAATTTAAAAATGCCACTGAATTATTTCATTGTCAATACAAAAGAAAAATATTTAAAAAGGAGCACTTCCAGCTTGTTAAAGTGAGGAAAGCAATGTACAGAATGAAGTCCCACAGGAAATTACTTAAATGCAGCAGTACAGGTGTTGATGTTAGGATGCAAGACAGTATTGAGGTATGTTTTTTTATAATCCAATTTCACTTCATTCATTCCAAATTCCTGGTGTCATGTAAATGTATTCATATTCCTGCAGCTTTGAATTCAGTAACAAAATGTACCAAAACCAAATACTCTTTCAATTTAATAGAAACACTAAAGTGACAAAAGATTATTTACACCTAATAGATTAATATTTCATTATTATTTCAGTACTGAAGAAACTTAGGATATGGATGAGAGAGGTTTAGATATTACAGTTAATAATTTCCGTCTCACTAATGAAGATATGAGTCAAAGCACTTCAGAAACTAGAGATAATGAACATATGAACTCTGTTAATGAAGAAGATTTATACAAAATTTTAAGAACAAATCTTATGGAAGATAGTGCAACTATTGAGTTACCAAATATTGCATGGTGTATTAATCGTAATCCAAAGTCAGGTGCTCTCCTTGTCTTGTATGCAGATGAACTAACAAATCCTTTTGACGATAATAAGTTAAAGGGTTTTGCAACTAAAATAGTAAGCTTAAAAATATTACATACTAATACAATTTTTGTTGCTTAATGCATTATAGATATTACACTATTTAAATTGTAGGTACAATGAAGAGATGATAAATTAATTGTTTGTTTCCAAGAGAAAAATCTTCAGCTGGGATGTAATGTAAAACAAAGCCATATTGAAGAATTGGAACGGATCTTGTGCAAAGTAGATACTTACATTATTTGTGCTGGAGGACCACCTGTTACTGTATAAGCAGATACAATTGTACATGCTGCTGTTAAGGATAAATATGTTTGGAGACATAGAAAGTGTGCAATATTTCTAGAAAACAGGAATGTGTGCATTAATTGTGTCAAAATATACAGAATTGAAAGGAATCTGTATATTTTAGTTTGGGGGAAATATGTAAGAAATAAAAAAGAACAATTTGGCTTCTTGCCCTTAAGCCCAAGAGCTAAATCAGCTTTATCAAGATTGAAATCTGAAAATTATAATTAAGGTCGAACACATTATTATATCAAAATCATGAAATCTATTGACTAAATACTATTTCAATATACTTATAGACTGTGACTCATTGTGATTGGTGCCACTCATCTTAAATCTTTACATATTGATTAATTTTTTATGTGACTTTTATAGATGTATAAACACAAAGTTTTGTACCTTAACACCAAACTTTTATTTTTGCACTTGATGTATGTTTCAAGAGTGAAGCTGTCATCATCACCAAGTATTGGTTTACTCAATGATGATGACAGCTTGATTTGAATGTTTCCTTATGAAAATAAAGGCAAACAGGATGGCATTTTTGAACAAATAATTTAAAAAGCTGTCCAAAATTTTTTTTATTCAAAATTTGAACAAAATGTTGTTTATTGGACTTTGTGGATTCTAATGATGGGTTGTAGAAAAATGATTTAGTTTTATATCATCAATTTATTTAATTATGAATAAAATAAACATAAAAACATTACTAGTATCAGGAACACTGTCATTTTCAAACAGAAAAAAATTCATGAATGCCAACAAACATTTTGAAACAGACCTGGGGGTCTTAATAGTAGGTACATATTGAATTCTTGGAAGGATTACATAAATATCGGATTTTTGTGTACAAAACTATTGAAATAGAAACAAAGTGAGAAACCAGTTAAGAAAATTTATAAATATCATTTTTTACTATTAGTTACTTCAAAATTTCAAATAGGGTGCTCTTTTGATGCTCAAATTCCGTTTCTTGTAATTTACTACTTAACAAGCAGATAAGAGTTTCAAGAGTTCATCCCATTTGAAATTTTTAATTAATTAATCGTCAATGATATATTTAAATTTTCTCAATGGATTTCCCACTTTATTTCTATTTCAATAGTCTTGTACACAAAACTCTCATATTTATGTAATCCTTTCAAGAAATCAACATGTACCTAGTGTTATAGACAAGACCCTCTGGTCTGTTTCAAAATGTTTTGTTGTCATTCATTAATTTGTTAAATGACCAATGGGATGTCGTGTTTGAGTGCCAAATACAAATTTGTTAAAGTGGCTATGTTGGACATATGAGGCTCAGACGATTTCGACGTGATAAGACGAAATTCAGATTTGGCTGTTGTATGGGAAGTAGATCACCTCTCACCTAGGGCAATCTTATGACTGTGCTCAATATGACTGCATAAAAAACCCTGGAGGAGCTACTCATTTTTTTAGATTAATATGCTAATTTGCTTAAAAATTCACTGATTACTACAAATATAATATATTTTTATATAATTCAATAATTTAAGAAATATTTGCTCTTCAACGTCTTGTACGTTTACATTCTCCAATATATATTGCACTCACGACTCTCAATATGGTCTTTTACTTTAGTTCTGCAGAAAATTACATCCATTTATTTGTTGCTCTGAATATTTATTGACCAGAAAACTGGGAATACTTTCTGTTTGGGGTATGAAACTCTGAACTATGTGATAAAATAACTACTTACAGAATATCATTTAAACTGTTTTTGTTATTAAAATATTAACTTTCTGAATTCAATTATACACATTTCACTCTTCCGACACACCAATGCTTAAACCCCCCCCTTTGTTAATTTTAATATCTTGCACCAATATCCTGATTAATATTATAAACTTCATCTGCTATTTGAAATGGCTTGAATAAGTATAATATATATAAATCTTTAAAATATTAAGCAATTATCTATACAAAATAATGCTTTAAAACTACTTTCCGCTCTTATTATGAAACTTCATTATATACATTAATTAATAGATCCATGAATTTGAGTTTACATTATGCTAAAATTAAATGGACATAAATAAATTATAAATTAACATCGTAAATAAGCGCTGTCAAATTTAGGCATCTGAGCTGAGGTGATGTCGCTATTTTTTATCATTTAATGGAAAAATAGTTTTTATACATACTCATACATATTTATATGAAGTTATTTTTTATTTCTTAATATTGTAAACATAAATTTATTAAGAGTCATGTAATACTATTTCAACATGAAAAATTTTGATCCCGGCGTGATTCCGCTGTTGCTAAGGAACGGGACCAGCCAGTTGGAGGCCTCTTGCGGACGTTTAGTTTACTAATGCGGCATTCTTAACCACTTCAACTGACTCCGTTGCATCACCTTTTTATTACACCGTGGGCTATACCAATCCAATTTTAAACAGTCGTCCAAATCTCTAACTACTCTTGTATCCAGGAAAGGAACGCTAAAATGCTCGTCTTCTTCTTCAATGGTAAATTGTATAAATTTATTTTGACAATTAAAAATGTGTAAAAGTTCTGTTTCACCTCTCTTAGGAATACAACAAATGATGTCGTCAACGTACTTCTTCAGAAAAGGAATATTATAACTTTATTTTGACAGAGATTGATAGACAAGGTCGTCCATTATATATTGTGAGATAATCGGTGACAATTTTGAACCCACAGGGGAACCAAAAATCTGTTTATAGTAGACGCCATTGTAAGAAAATACTACTGAATCGAAAACAAATTTGACAAGTTTGTAAAAACTGTTTTTACTAATTTTAATATGAGATGAGATGGTGTTCCAATGTTTGTCAATACTTTGTATGACAAGATCAATAGGAATATTTGTGAAGAAGGATTTGACATCAAGACTAACAATCACGTAATTAGGTGGTAATTTGAAATTGTATAATTTTGAAAATGTACTTGAATCTTCTATGTAATAGTAATTATTTTTGTCATATGATAAAGTTAAAATATCAATTAGTAAGTTGGCAACACCAGAGCTAGGAGCATCTATTGAAGGGACTATGGGACGTAAAGAGAGCGTTGGTTTATGAATTTCAGGTAAAGCCTAGAATTTTGAACATATAAAAATGTAAATAGAATATTTTTTGGAAGATGTTTCATCAATTTGTCCACACTTTTTAGATCAGATATAAGTTTAGAAGCTTTTTGTTGTATTGTGGAAGTAGGCTCTCTATTTATAATTTGGTAATAACAGTCATCATTAAGAAGTTCATTGCATAGAGTCATATATGTATTTTTATCAATAGCAGTTGTTACATTGCCTTTATCTGATCTAATAATTAAAATATAAGGTAGTTGTTATGGTTGGTGTTACTGTTAAAATGATTACTTAGTATATTTGTAACTTTAGAGGCATACACGTTTTGAGACTTTTTATCTTTGTATTGCAAATTCTATATCAGCTAAAAAAATTTTTATTGATATATCAGAAAAAGTTGGTGGAACACAAAACTTTGGTCCAAGTGATAAAAGATCGATAACTTCTTTTCGAAATGGAATGTTAGTAATATTTTTAAAACAACGAATTTAATATAAAACTGTCTGTCCAACTAACGAATCTCTCTCTACTTTGTTCGTAATTTTAATTTAGCTTTGAAAGCGAGTTTTTATCACCGAATGAAGTCCTGGAAGTGCATTTAGGATGTTGCTCAACCGGACTTTTTATTTTGTATTCTATAAACATAAATATAATTAAAGTGTCTGTATTTTTGTCGGGGATAATTCTGACGGCGTTTTCACAAGTAACTATTGAACATTGTAAGAACGACTACTTACTCATCATCCCCGAAATACTGAAAACTAATTCCTGGGGAAGGAAATATTGCATTTACCATATTACAATAAATGAAGGGATAACTTACATAAAATTTTAAATGTGTTGATGAGAAGACAACTGCTAGTAAAAACAACAGATATTTTTATTGCAGATTATGTTGTTTCACATTTCACAGTGCTTTTATATTGCTGATGGTATCTAACATAGTGAATGAATAAATATACAGGTTGCTGTAAGAATATCCTTATAAATTCAGTCCGGTGTCCGTCTGTCTGTCTGTCAGAAAACTGTATGACATAGAAATTTGGAGAAAAAAAATATGTTTTTTATATAAAAAAATTATTTAAAATATATTAACAAAAATACAAAAAATACTCATTCCCCCTACCTTATCTTCGAAACAATAAGCCGTAAAATTTTGAAAAAAATTGGAGATGTAGGGGCTCAACTGAATTTTACCGGAAAAATAATTAGAAACCTCTACTATTAATTTTGGGGGCAAATTACAGCATTAAATGAAAAATATAAAATTAGAATTGTTTCTAATACATCATGTATTATCAAATAAAAGGGCTCATGATGGCGAAAACAAATATTTTTTTTCATATTTTTAAAATAAATTATTTTGAAGATATTAACAAAAATATAAAAAAATTTACCCATTCCCCTACCTTATCTTCGAAACTATAAGCCGTTAAATTTTGAAAAAAAAATGGAGATGTAGGGCCTGAGCTGAATTTTATCGGAAAATAAGGAGAAAACTCTACTATTAATTGGAGGGGGGGGGGGTAAAATACAGAATTAAATAAAAAATATAAAATTAAAATAGTTTCTAACACATCATGTAATATATCTACTGAAAGGGCTCATTATGACGAAAACAAATATATTTTTTCCATGTTTTTAAAATTAATTGTTTAGAAGATATTAACAAAAAGATATAAAACATTATCATTTCCCGCTATATTTCCGATTACCATACTACCTAAAATTTTGAAAATAATTAAGGTACTGGGGCTGACTTGAAATTTGTAAGAACAATTAGTAGAAACCCCAAAATTAATTTTGGGGACAAATTATAGAATTAAATGGAAAATAAAAATTAAATTTTCAAATGCATCTTGTAATATATCAAACAAAAGGCTCATTTTGTGAATTACATATATATCATATTTTTAATTCATTTGTTTAAACGATATAATAAAAATCCATGATTCGCTTGATTTTTAAAAAAATATGTATTTAATTTTCTAATTTGGCCCCCAAATAACATTAGAGTTTTATTTTAGTAATAAACATTCAGGGAAGCCTTTTATAATCTACTATCTGAAATTAAGGCCCTCTAGATTGGAAGATAAAGGGGAAAATAGGTCAGGTTTTAGGAGATAGATATAATAAAAAGTCTATGTGTGGAAAATAAAAGTATATTTTTTATTAATTTAAAATGCTTCCTTTAAAAGTTATTAGGGTAAATATAAGAAAATGCACTCATTCCCTGCTTGTCTGAAACTCGAATATTAGAATTTAAAGGAGCTACGGAACCCTTATAATCCAGTCAAAATAAACATTTGACTTAGCCAAAATTCGCATAGAGCTGAAAATTGGCAGAGACGTTAAATACATCATTATAAAGAAAATGTCAAAAATCCCCTTCGATCCTCCTTCTGCAAAAAATTTGATTCAAGGCCAAACATACAAAATTAAGGTTTTTTCCATTTTTCTCGAAAACGGTAAGTTTTATCGTGAAAATAGGCCAGACCAAAGTTGTAGATCATACAATTCTCTACAAAAATAGTCCAGTCACTTTTACTCTTACGACTCATCATTCGTGAGATATCGCGGTTTTAGTCATTAGAAAATTCATATTTTACATAATATGCACACATTTCCGCACCACCTATGAGGTAATGTACTTGGCGCATTTTTTTTAACGTGGTTTCCCCAGTAGGTATACTCCACGATCTATTGTAATAAAGAAAGTTTGATCAGATCGTATCCTATTGATTGAAAGAATGGTAATATTGCTAATGATCAAAGTGGAATAGGTTGTTTTCGTCTAAATGTTATATTAGATAATTTTCTAATTCTACTTCGACAATTATTTCTTCGTCTTCATTTTCTTCTTCTTGCAGAATTTCTGTTCGCTGTTCTAAGAAAAGAGATGCATCAGTTATCTCTTCATTAATATCATAAATATTTTCATCTGTTGTATTTGTTTCAATATTGGAGCAAGTCTGACCCTGACAATTGATGCATACTGGCGAACAAAATAATCACACTTTTTGACAGCCACAATTTTTACTACAATCCGTCTTGCATTTACAAAAAATAGTACTAAGCAGTTATTCTGGAGCAGGCGGGAGTAGAGTTTGAATTGGCTCCAAATAATTATCTGTTAATTTCCAACCCCATCCTTCTGGGTCTAGGTCATTGCCTTGCCACACTTGAATTTGATAATACACACGATACAAGTGTTGAAAGGCAGAAGCAGATGTTGGAGGCAGACAAGACAACTGTACTGTTTTATTGTTCCATGCAGATTTTACAAACCTCAAATATCTATATTTGTCTATGGAATCAAGTTTTTTTGGAGCACCATACATTGCAAGAAGAAAACGAATTCCATTTGTAACGATGTCGTGTGGAGAAGAGTCAATTTTTGTAAATACTTCTGCGCAATCAATTAAATCATTACGTGTTTCGAACAATTTAAATACTGCTATTTTACCTGTTTTAAAAATTGCTGATGTAGTATCGCAACCAGTTATTGCATGTAAAAATAAAATATGAGCTTGACATTTCGGATATGCAGTCAGACTTTGTGATGAATATATTTTTGATTGTACTTGACCTTCCCCAGGTTTCAAAAAGTAAATAATTTTATCATTTGGAGTCCGCGCGGTCAGTAATATCAACAAATCAACATCTTCCCCAACAACGACAGTTGTATTTGAACTTTTCCATTGTTCTATTGCTGTTTCAGTTATAAGGACATCAGCATCATTATCAGCTTGTTTTATTAGAATACCAGCAGTTGTAAATTCTTCACATAACATTGAAATGAAGCGAGACTTATTGTGAGTATTTGCAAGAAATTGTTGTTGGTTCGTTGGAACTTTCATAGATCGATCAAAAACGATATCAACAGATGAAGATGTTTTTGTAGTCCGACTTATCGTGGATGTACTACCTGGTTCTGACTCACGCTGTCTTTTAGCTGTAGCAATACTATTTTTTCGAGTGTACATTTTACGACACTGCACGTGGACTGTCACAGATTGCTTGTCTTTCAAGTATTCAAAAAACTTATCATTTCTTTCAACACTTGCATCAATCAAAGTCTTCATTCCACGATCAACAACAACAACTTCACTTTCTTCAAAGGTTTATCACAAATGAAACAAACTTCCGACATTTTGTTAAAATTATTTAACAGCACAAATTAAAATTGAAAATATTACCAATAAGCCCGCCTGCTCACTGCAAAGGAATTTTCAAAACTAACAGTATATACTGAGTTATTTCGTTCACTTCCTTCAAAAATAGGGTGGTATGTCACCCTCCACACTCGAACAATGACGTAGCTAGCAGATGTTACTCAAGGTTACCGACGAAGGGAATTAGGGACTGACAGTATAGTCTTATATTTTAAAATACTCATTCAATTTATACAAGTTTTATTGTGTAAGTAACACAAACTAATAGTTTCTTATTTTCAGTTATATTGAACGTCCGATGACGTGTACAGGCTGCATTTTAGTGCATATTATGTAAAATATGAATTTTCCAATGATTAAAACCGCGATATCTCACGAATGATGAGTCGTAAGAGTAAAAGTGACTGGACTATTTTTGTAGAGAATTGTATGATCTACAACTTTTGTCTGGCCTATTTTCACGATAAAACTTACCGTTTTCGAGAAAAATGGAAAACACCTTAATTTTGTATGTTTGACCTTGAATAAAATTTTTGCAGAAGGAGGATCGAAGGGGATTTTTGACATTTTCTTTATAATGATGTATTTAACGTCTCTGCCAATTTTCAGCTCTATGCGAATTTTGGCTAAGTTTTGACTTATTTTTGTCTATTTTGACTGGATTATTAGTATGCGAGTCCAACTTGACTTGAATTATTTGGTGTTCCGATCTCTCAGTAGTTCTTGAGGTATCCGCGAAAACGTGACCCCTGCTTTTTATTACTAAATTGTTTTTAATTTTTGTAATTTTCGAGCAAGAGCTGTTTTTTTTTCAAAAAGCAATAATGATATCTTAATCATAATTGTCGAAGCAGGCAAACTTGAATTCGAAGAACTGACACTTGTTGATTAGACTAGTATGACAAATTATATTGTCAACAGAAGAGAAACATATTTAACTTATTTATTGACGACGCAAGATTTAAAACAAATGTTTTTTTACCCAGGCGATAATTTCTACATTTAAGTCCGATTATTTAATATAATTTACGAAACAGTGGCATTGAGTGCTACTTGAAATGCCAATACTTGCTAATGATAATACAAAAATGAAGCATGGCTCATGGAATCTAGTTTGGTTTTTTGCATGTAACTTGTAAATTTGTGAAATTGAAAATATAAATTCTTAAAAAGAATGAATTTCCAGTAATAATATCCTACCCCTAGAACTCAATACATAAGCCATTTAAATTTAATATTGAAAATATGGCTCCATACGGTAAGCATGCAGCTGTTACTATGCTTCAACACTGACAGCAATAAGTACCACATTTGTTATGCTGTTAATTATTAATTTAAAACTGTTGAAACATTAAGGTAATATTTTGACACTTGAAGAATACAAAAGATCACTAATTTTTCATAAAATCAGCCTACTGTTAATGAACATTCTTTTAATTTCAAGTACGATAATTGTTAAGCAAAAGCTTTTAAAATTATTTCACTCGGCAATTTTTTTGATTTCCTAAATTTTAAAAACTTTTTTTCCAAAAAAATAAACATCTTTGGGTTGGGTTTTGATACTTCAGACTTGCCAAAAATGTACTTACATTCCAAATAAAATTTTGAATCTCTAACGGTATAATATGTGTCACCTGAGCTAATAAATTGTAAGAAAGTCGATAAATAAAAAAAAAAAAATAAAATTCGTAGGGACATTATGAAAACAAGTGATTATGTAAAAAGACACGTAGAATTCCAAGGTAGTTGAAAACAAATCTGTCATAAATTTTAAGGCTAGTCACTCCCCAAAAGTACACTGGAGAATGGGAGTTCAGAAATAAAGTTGAGAAAATTTATTTGCGTACTTGACAGATTATACTAACCAAATTTCAAAATTTTATTTTGAATGTAAGTACAATATTAGAAACCCTATTGAACTTTGTTTTTTCAATTTATTGATTTTTTTTCAATTCAAAATTTTGCAGACTTTTCTAGACGTCAGTCTGAATCCAATAAGCCCTCACTCATACGTTAACTACGAATAATTTCTAAAATAACAGTTTATCTATCTACTAAATAACTCCTACTGCCGTCAGACAGAAAAACACCATACCAATATGTGATCTTTTCAATATCGAATTTTTTGCATGTTCTGGTTTGTTAGCTCAAACTCTGCATAAAAATTCAATTTCTAAAACTGTTGACGTTAAAAAACAATGAAATTAAAATCAGCGTTTCCTTAGGTTGCTCGAAAACACAGTCGGTCTCATTTAATAAACAACTTATGTGACAAAATTTACCTACGGTGTGTTTCGAAGTATGCCCCATAAACTAAAAAACACCGTAAGTTGTAACAAACGGCTTGTAGGTATTAAAGATAAGAGGATTGATATATTTGTAACTTTTACATTTTTTTATGAATAGATACCATTGAAAACAAAAATTGAAAACAACATGTGTGAAATAAATTGTTTTTAATTAAATCAATAAAGACAAATGGTAATATCTTAGATAAAAAAGTTTCGGCTCTTGGGGCTAGGGCGAAAAACGTACTTCTATTGAAGATAAAATTATGAAATTCGGGCAGCCCAATATGCACCACCTAAACTAACAATACCTTTAATTTGGTTAACCTATCCCAGTGCAGAGGGGGTTGGGATGGGGGTAACTACACCCAAAAATCAAGATTGTTTTTTTAACAGTTGCTATCGAATTCTATGTATTTTTCTACTCCGACACTCAATTTTCATAATTTTCCAGTTATTTTTAATTTTCCGATTTATCGACTTCGAAAAAATTTCGACAAAAAGTCGATGATTTCGGATGTTGGGACCAGGCTAAAACAATGTTTAAGATAAAATTATGAAATTCGGGCAGTGCAATATGTACCACATAAACTAGCAATACCCTTAATTTGCTTGACCTACCCCCACTCCAGAGGGGTAGGTCTATCACAAGCACTTCAAAACACCATAACAAACGTTCTTTTAAATGGTGCATTCATGTCTGCCGATTTGTAGCGGTTCTTTTAAATGGTGCATTCATGACAATCACATTCCAGCATTATTTCTTCTCGGGTAAGTTTCATCGGCTATTCGTTGATTTCGGGGTAAACCCGAGAAACATCCCGAAAAAATCTTTCGATTTTATGGCTGGTTTATACTTGTTGCTCGTAGAGATGTTGTTTGTTGACCGGAGTAGACGTTTCAATTCTCTCCAAGATCTTTCGATGGTCTGCGTATGATCTCTATACGGCTACATACCAGGTACCGGTGGTACATGCTGGCCAGCAAAATCCAAACATTCCACATTGAAGCGACCAGCTGGTGTCCAGAATGGGGGTTCTTCTTTTGGTAAATAAAATTAACAGAATGATTAATGAGACCGTGACCGTTGAAAATGATAACAAAAACTTGTTTATCACCCTTGAAAACAATGCTGGACCAAATTTGAGTTCAATATATAGAGCCGTTTGTCATATATCACAAATTTTCAAATACCCCCTTTAGAATCATCTTTTACTACAAAAAATTTTTTTAGTAAGGCTTGTTTGTGTTAATCGATATATTTTCACCCGCAATACAACAATTTAAATTTCAAATTTCAACAACCAACTTTCCCGCCGTACTGGACCTAGTCGTGGCGTAGAAATAACTTTGTTCATCTACTGTTATCTATTCTGAGAGCATGTTGTTCAGGTGATTCATTTTCCGTTTTCTCTGTATCATAGGTTGTCGCTAGTGGACATCGGACATCTAAACATCTCTTTCTTGGTGTAATAGTTTCCTTTTTGTTCACGTAGTTCACAGGAGGACAAAAACTGTCCATCCCCCAGAAGTCCATTGCAGGGGGATGAGGGCTTAAGTACCAAAGGGTTCGCCATGGGCTCCGATTCTTGAAACCATGTGAACGCTCTATCCCTCTACGGATGACGTCAGTCGAATGAAACTAATAGAAATCGGTATTCTCGAAGATCGTGTACGATCGAACCAGTTTGTTTTTCAATGGAGTAAATTTCGTGTACGACCGCAGGGGCGCATATGACCGTTTTTGTCTTTTTGTCACATAGTATGATTTCAAAAATCGGGCCCCTGCTACCATTCAGCCCTTGGTACGTGCTTACCTTGGCATTGGGTGAACCATCTAATACATCTAATCAAGGTCAGAATCCACATTCTTAACAAACGTCCACCACACCACCACCACTCACCACCCATTAAGAACGGTCCACCCATCAAAATTACTGAGTTCCTTTGGCCACCTACCAGCACCACCATCAGACCCTGGTTACCATCAAACACAAAAAAAACTCGTTAAGACGAATAAAACGAGCCCAAACTCGAAGGTTATATCGTTTAAATACCAAGTTCCTATGGACATTTTCCAGCTTCATCATCAAACTCTGGTTACGACCTATCACCAAAGGACTCGTCAAGAGGGATCAAATGAGTCCAAACTTGAGTTCCTATGGCCACTTTCCGGTTCGATTATCAGATCAGCTCCATGTCATAACAATTTTGCATTGTCATCCGATTTATATACGCATGCAATATTTCAGCTCAATCGGTAACCGGGAAGTGGATCAAATTTAACTTGCAAGATTTGATCTCAGACAAACATCGGGACAGGTGAAACTAAATAAAAGCTTGTAAAAACATTTTATTTTAATTTTCCCCCAATCATCCAATCTTAAGGAATTTTATCACGACATTTTCGAAGATGTTTTCGAAGAAGTCGCTGAATTCGAAACATTCAAAAATTAATGTATTCGCCAGCAAAATCGTAAGCAATACTTCATAATCCCACTTCCTACCGCTCATCCTTACATGATATCATAACGGGAAAAATAATTTGTACCGCGGCATTAACGAAACCGTCCGTCGTATTAAGGATATGTACACCTGGCGTGTCGCAAAAACTTAGACAATCCTCTCGTCATTACGGAAACGCCTAAACACCGTTTGAACGAATTAATATTGACATGTTAGAAATACCTAACAGGAACTATATCTTATCTGTACGAGACGAACTGACGAAATACTCACAAATTATGCTTTGGCAGACAAATCAGCCAAATCAGTTGTCAGTACTATGATGTTATACTTCCAACATTCTGGTACGCCACTGCGTATCCATTGTGACTATGGTAGGGAATTTGACAAGGCCATATTCAAAGATTTGTGTAAATTGTACGACATTAAACTCACTTATTCGAGCGCAAGACATCCACAAACAAACGGCTGTTTAGAACGATTTCATTCTACTTTGTTTACAGGTTTCTAATTTCATGACACAAGTACGTTCCGAATTGATGTGCAAACTCACATCAGTCTCTTATTATAAATTTCAGATTCAATCAAAACTAAATTCTCAGAAATATTCATGGACACTAGAAAATCCAAACGAGGACTAATTGACGGTGTAGGAACTAGCTTTAAAGCCATCACTCGAAACCTTGACGCAGTCGATGGTGAATTCTTCACAGATAGGATTAACAAACTTAACCAGTCACAAGTAGAGAATCTCCTAAAAAACCAGATAAGTGTAACTACTTTTATTATCAAAACTTTTTATGAAACCATTCAAAAACTCAATATTTCGAAGTAATCGAATTAGAAGCGTTTCAAACTAATTCAGATTTAATCTCTATTTTGAAAATTCCTCTAGTAGAGCAACAACACCGCCCACCACTTATATCCTATCCCGATTTTAGATGACAGAACTGGTTTTCATCATATTCTTTCATTCACACAAAAATATATCGCGCGAAACGATGATTCTCTAATATACATACCCATTAAGGACTTGAGTGTATGCAAGCCACTAACTCCACAACAAAAACTGTGTTTTGTGAAGAACATAATACGTGGATAGTTATAGTGTCCGCGCCCTTATATGTGACATATAATTGTGCGGGAATACATATCTAGACAATAGTTTTAACAAACAATTCCATTATTCGCTGCAGTGCTTTCGTGAGAATCACAAAATTACAAGCGAAACCTAAAAAACTTATAAATATTTCCGACAATTCATACCCTTACAACTGTTGCAGTTCTCACCCCAAAAACTAGATATCCCAGAACTCAATCCCCTAAAGCTGGACGACTTGAACATGGAAGGAAGAACTCTCCATAGTCAGCCATAAGTTAGATCAATACTCCAGGGATCTCGACGACCTTATCAACCAGCCATTCGTAAACAGTAACATATCCTGGTTTACATACGCTACGATTACAATAATCATAATCACTGTTGTTGTATACATTTCAGTTAAAATCATAAAACACGTTAAGAAACTACTAAAAACTCCACTTCAGACAACCTACGGACCTTCTCAACACCACTGTCCAGACTCGTGCCAAAATTGAGGCCTGTGATTCAAGATGGATTCCACACGGACAGCCCAACTTAATTTAAAAGTTGATGTTGTAACTTTTCTTTATAAAGGGGAGCTGTTAGGTGTACACACGTGTATGATGCTATCATATTATGCTGACAGCTTCCTGGTACTTCGATGTTAACGCATCGTGTGAACATCTTTTCGCTGACTTCAGCTTTTAGTAAATTATAAATACAAGCGAAGCGATCCCAAGGTTGTCATTATAATACCTTATTTTGTCCAGTTAGTTTTTTATATTCAATTTAAGTTCAATTATAATTTCAAGTTTAAAGTGTTAATTTTTCAGTATATCCAACGATTAGATGATGCTAGCGTAAAGGACACGTTTTTATATCCGAAACTAAAGAGTATATAATTTTTGAACTTCATGTTGTCTGTGAAATAAGTTTTTTACATTTTGCTATGATTCTGCATCCTTTCATTTTTATAATAATTGAGCGTCCGGTATACATATCCATTTCGCTATTTTTTCTGCATCTAGAAGTATATTTTTTACAGATTACATGTTTTCGGCGTCCGCAGTGTTGCCAGATGGAAGGTTAAATAACTTATCGGTTAAACATATGTTTTCTTATTTCCAACTATAGCGAAGCCTCTACCTTGTTACTTGGGAACAAAAACAAAACAAAGTAATTTATATTTTTAAGGCATATTTTGTACGACTGAACTGAAATAGACATTTAAAGCCATTTGTTAATATATACGCGGCTATTGGAATACCAGAGGCTTAGCCTCTAAAAAAATATTAGCCCATCTAAAAAAAAACTGGAAGCCTTAAAGGGAACGATTGCCGTTTCCAATCCTATGATAGTGTTATAAAATTTATTTTGCGCCGCTAAAGAGTAAAATTAAGACACCTTCTAATTAATCGTTTCGATAAAAACAAGGTAAACATAAAACCGGCTGAAATAATAAAAAAAGCAACAATAGCTATGCTTATATATCGATGGTTATCTAAAAAAGGAGGCTCGAGAAGGGTCTTGTAAACGCTCCGACAACAAAGAAATAATCATGGCATTCATTTATGTTCTGTGCTCGCTATTTAAAAGGACAAGTTAAATAGTTTAGTTTAGTTAGTTTATATTCATTTGATTCAATCGACAGAAGAAGTCAGCTGTAGTATTACTCATTGTTTCTAATAATATTTGTGTACATTTGATTTGAACCCACATAATCTATTGCAATTATGTGCCAGCGTTGGGATTAACTGAAGTTAACATCCTAAATTGATTTATGCCTACAACTCGAAGTATAACGGAAATGGACGAGACTATAAAAAAATCTTCAAACACGTTACTGATAAACTAGACGAAAAAAATACTAACATCCTGGAAAAACGTGACAAACAGGAGAAACTACTTCAAGAGGAAATCCAACTAAGATTAGTGAAATCTTTTGATGAAAAACGTAAAACAGAATTAGAGAACCTTGTAACTATTATAGATGAAAACCAACAAAACCTTGTTTCTACGATGAAAAGTGAACAACAGAATTTAATTTGGGGTTATTTTCAAAATTTGAAAAAAAAACAAGAACAAACTGAATTGAAGAGACAGAACGAATTTAAAGTAATTGAGCAAAAACAAGAACATACTAAATTGAAGAGACAGAATGAATTTGAAATATTTGAAGAAAAACAAGAACAAACTGAATTAAAGAGATAGACAGATGCATTAAAAAGACCACAGCAATTTGAACAATTAATGTAAATAGTAACGCAGGTCAATAAAGCAGTTAATCAGATAATGCAAATGGTGGAGTCAGACTTAAAAGGGATAAACGATGACATTAATCCTAAAAAATACCGTGGATACTCTTGGAACCAAAGTAGTAGGCAGCGATTCCATCCAAACCAGGTAAAAGTTGAAATCAATTCAAACAGTTCAAAGTGAAGTACAAGATCAAACCAATACCATCCAAAACAAAGTGAACGACTTGCAGGGAGGGAAATACCAGAACACCGTGAGTACCAAACCACCCATGTTCAAACTGCAATTCCTAAGTATTCCAGTGGATGAACAAGGTAACTTCGACAAGATCATCGCAATCCTAGATAAAAGATACGACAATCAATCCTTGAGTCAAGTACACCAAGGGCAACTTAGTGGTAAAAAACACAAAAATCTGGAGAGAGTCTTCATGAATCCAAAGCAGAGATTAAACGTTTAGTTAACTTGTCCTACCCAGACCTACCAGAACAAACTAAAGATAAATTTGCCACACAGAGTTTCATAAACGGTATCAGAGATGTTGAAGAACAAAAAAATCTAAGACTTAGTGGCATTGAGAAAAGTAATGAAGCTTTGCTCCGGGCTTTCTAGGTAGAGGCCGTCATAAACATGCACAAGCCGAGGGTACGAGCAGTTTCCTTCAGCCAGGAGGAGTCAGCGTGCGTCGGAGTAGCCAACAAAACAACCTCACCAGTCAGGGAAACTCCGATCTGTCAGCAGAAGGGAGCGAATGCCGAGATAGCACCATCAATGGCCAAGGAATCACCATCACCTTTGACAAAGGCGCCGCTGTTCCATTGCCAGGTCCAGAGTTTTGAGGTCATTGTAAATTCGGCCAGCTAACAACCACATCCATTTAAGAACAGTCCATGTCAATACAGGGTGAGGTAGATGTGGTGCTACAGATAAGGGACAACAGAATCCGGCGTAGGGTCCAAGTAGCAGAGATTGATAACGATTTTATACTGGGTATGGATCTAATCAGCCAGCATGGGTCGATGTTCAACCCGAGATATGATGAGGAATTTGTATTGACACCCCGTCAACAGCTCAGCGACTTCCATAAAAATTATAGCAAAGTCCTCGACCAGAATTCCCTGTCGAACGGAACAAATTATTCTTGGGCTGCTAGAGAGCACTCCTGGAAGTTGCGTTGGAATGGTGGAGCCTTCACATTTAGCTCTTGACTACTTAGTGGGACGGCCTATAGTTTCAACAGGACGGGTCAGACCAATTAGAGTCCTGAATATGTCCAACAACGACATCTGAATTTACCAATGGTCAAGAAATAGCTTGTTTCGAGCCAGCAGGCACCATCATCAATTGCGAAGAAGCGTATCAGAGATCGGTGAAGGAGACAGGCCCAGTAAAGAGTTTCTAAAACAATTTACCGACCATTTGACACACCTTACACCAGAGGAACAGCAGAAAGCTAAACAATTTATCTCAAATTACTGGCAAATTTTTGATAGTCAACTTGGTACTACTGGTCGTACAAACATCATAAATCACCGTATAGATACTGGGAAGGCTCAACCCATCGGCATACCACCAAGACGACTATCATTGGGGTAACAACAGGCAATCGAGGAAAACATTGAGTCCATGTTAAAAAATAGAGTTATTGAACCATCTCTCAGCCCATGGTCTGATACCGTTGTTTTAGTGAAACAGAAGGATGGAACCAACCGTTTTTTCGTTCACTACACTCCCCCGAATCGAAGGCACACTGACTGAGCATACTAGCAAGGTCCCGTTGGTTCTCCACAATAGTCCTATAGAGTTGATATTGGCAGGCTGGACTACATTAAAACGATAGAGAAAAGACACCGTTCCCCACCAGTAAAAGACTGTCAGTTCACGGCCATGTTTTTTGGGTTATGTAATGCTCCCGCTAATGGAGTATGTATTGGGAGGGTTGACATGGAGAACATGCTTAGTATACCTCGATGACATTATGGTCGTTTCTGACCACACAAACGAAGACAAAATAGAAGCCATTCCTGATTGGCCGATTCCGCGAGACAAGCGTTAGCTAAGAAGCTTTTTGGGTTTCTGTTCGTACTACAGGCGATTTGTGGAAAGATTTGCCACCATTGCCGCAAGGCTAAGTCACAGATCACTGAAAAAGAGACATTCCAGAATCAGGATTATGAAATGTCGTTCAGACAACTGAAGGCGGCACTCTTTTCAGCCCAATCCTAGCGTTTCCTAGACAGTCTGGCAAGATCATCTTAGACGCTGACGCCAGCAACATAGGTTTTGGGTCGTCCTTTCCCAAGTGCAAGATGGTGAAGAACGGATAATCGAGTATTACAGGCGTGGATTCTCGAAATCGGAAAGGATTTATTGCGTCACCGGAAAAGAACTTCTTGCAATAAGCAGGGCTGCAGACCATTACCACAAATATCTCTATGGTCGTCATTTTCTAATCTGCACCGATCATGCCGCCCTGAAATGACTCTTGTACATGAAGACACCGGAAGGACAACTGGCCAGGTGGATGGAGAAATTACTGCAAAATGATTGCAATGTTGAACACCGTACCGATCGTTTGCATATTAATACCGATTTCCTGTCAAGAAGACCCTGTAGGGTCGAATGCGGACATTGTCTGAAGACAGAACAGTGAGAGTGTATTGCCATCCGACAGATTCGCGTATAGATGAATTAAGGCTGGACAACGGAACAATGTATCGAGAACCAAAAGGCTGACTTAGACATTGAACCAATCCTGTCACTCAAGAAGAAAGGGGCATCCCAGGCCACGATGGGACGCAGTAGCTAAATACTCGGGCGTCCTGAATCGTTATGGGACCAATGGAACTAAGAGCAGATAATAGATTGTTAAAGAGAATTTGGGAAAGCAATGACGGCCGAGAAACCCGAGGTAGTCCCTAAGAAAAACTTACCCGCAGTCCTGACCGAAGTACATAATGGGATTACCAAGAGTCATCTGGGCATGAATAAAACCTTGGATATAATTCGCCAACGGTACTACTGGGTAAATTACTTCGAAGACGTCAGGGTGCAGGAAATGTGACACACGTTCAGCCAGTAAGAAACCGAAAACCCCCACCAAGGGCAGAATGCAGCAATACAATGTGGGCGTCCCATTTGAGAGAATTCCCATTGGTGTCGTCGGTCCATTTCTCGAGTGTGAGAGGGAGAACAAATACATTCTGGTCGCAATGGATTACTACAGCAAATGGTCTGAGGCATATGCTCTAATCAAAGAGGAGGCAACCACTGTGGCGACAGTGCTGGCGTAATTTTGAATTCAATGTATGGGAATCAAGAAAACGAGAGCCACATCTTTGCATCAACAGTCAGACGGAATGGTGGAAAGATTCAACAGGGCTTTGGAACAAAATCTATCCAAGGTCGTCAGCAATAACCAGCATGGGATAAGCATATTCCCATATTGCTGTTGGTCTATCGCTCAGCTATGCATGACAGCACAGGACTGACTCCAGTCAGGGTACTCTTCGCAAAGAACCTGAGATTACGTTGTGATATGGCTTTTGACTCACCAGAAGAACCGCTTCAAGAAGTCAACGATTATGCCGACCAACTCGGACAGAAGAGGCTGGCAATACATGAAACAGCCCGAACACAGATGTTGGCCACCAGCGATAGGATGAAGATTCGATATGACCTCAAGGCAAATTCAGTCGGATTCCAAGATAGGGCCTAGGTCTGGCTGCACAACCCCCAGAGGAGCAAAGACAAATCTCCAAAGCTTACCCGAGCCTGGGTTGGTCCATACGAGGTAGTCAAGAGAATCAATGACATTGTTTATCTTATTCGCCGGAATCGAAGAACTAAGATGAAAATGGTTCATATGGATCGACTCGCTCCTTACCATGGATAAAATGATTACGATCGGGCCGATCAAAATTAGAGGGTGGCCAGTGTTACGAAATTCATTTTATGCCACTAAAGAGAAAAATTAAGAAACATTCTGAATTAATCGTTTCGATAAAACAACATGAACATAAAACCGGCTGAAATAATAAAAAAAACAACAATGGCTATCGTGAAACTTCGATGGGTATATAAAAAAGCTTCGAGCAGGTTCTTGAAAACGCTCCAACAACAAAGAAAACATCATGACATTCGGGTATCTTCTACGCTCGCTATTTAAAAGGCCAAGTTGAGTAGTTTACTTTAGTTTTAGTTTATATGCGTGTGATTGAATCGACAGAAGCAGCCTGCTGTAGTATTACTCTTTGTTTATAAACAGTGAATTTATTTGGTTAAAAAAGGGGTCGAAAGTGAAAGTTAATATTTGTGTACCTTTGATTTGAACCTACAGTATCTATTGCAATAACTTTTTGTACTCTTTCTATCTGTATTTTTAGTAAAATTAATGTAAGATGTAACTAAGTAAGTCTATAAGAATATACATTTTTTAAAAGTAGTTCTCAGAATAGTGTAACATGTGCAAGTCCAATAAGTAGTATATTATAATAACAATTACATAAAAAAATCATGTGCTACATGACGTTAGAAGCAAACTTATAATTATTTTCTATGAGGTATGAACAATTAAAATTTTGGGATCCATGCTTTCAACGTTTTTTCTTCATTTGTTTTTCTTTGTGAGAAGATCCTCCAACACGTAATACATTTCACTTTTTTGATATTGGTGAGACGGTTTTTCAGCTCATATCGATATGTTCTATACTATTATAAAATTGTAGTTGTCTCTTTGTTTGTTCGGGCATAACTGCTTTTGCTGAATTTTTTTTGTTGTAAAGGACTTGAATAAAACTCTATGGGGTGGCCTACAAGCGCTTTGAGCTTGCGTGAAATACAGGGTGTTCCTAAATTGGAGGTACAAACGAAAAGGGGAGATTCCTTGAATAGTGTTAGGAAGAAAAAGTCCCATAAACATGGGTCCGCAAACGTTTCGTTTTCAAGATACAGAGTGTTAAAGTTTGAATTTTTTTTCTCATAGTATCTGCATTTCACAAGATATTCAAATGAAATTTGTCATAGATATTACAATTAAGAGTTTACACCTTGTGACATGCCAATTTCGATTGCAAATCTACAGGGTGATATTTTTTCGGGAACACTGTCCACTGTTGTCCTTCAGAACTTTTTTTTGGTGAGCCACTGGTACTTTCAAAAATTGTAAAGAAAAGCTTTGTTGTTATACCAAACTTTATGTTCTCTTGTAGTTTTGTCGTATCTACTACCGGTTTCGAGAAAAAAATTTTGAATTATTCTCTTGAAAAAATTCCGAATTGTCATAGAAATCTAGTTACCTACCTAGTAGGCTGTGGTGAATGAATAAATTTATTGTTAGTTTTGACACATCAAATTAAACTCCTGTATTTTGAAAATTAAAGATGGCTGCATTTTAATATCAAAACATGACGAATTTTATGAATTCCGAAATGGCTGACATGCATTTCATGTATGGTCTTGCAAATGGTAATTCAAGAGAAGCTAAGCGTCTTTACATGGAACGCTATCCCAGTAGAGTGATGCCTGGTTATCGGATGTTCTCTAATATTCACAGGCGTCTTTCAGAAACTGGATCTTTTTCTGCGAAAAATATTAATGCAGGTAGACCACGAAGTGTGAGAACACCACGACTCGAAGAGGCAGTGCTGAACGAAATAGAAGAACATCCAGGAACCAGTACAAGAAAAATTAGTGTTACCTTAAATACAAGTCATCAAGTTGTTTGGCGGATCTTGCGGGATTCTTTGCTCTTTCCTTATCACATTCAGAGGGGCAGGCGCTCTTGCCTCGAGATTGTCATCCAAGAATTATTTTTTGTCAGTGGTACCTCAACAGACTATTGAACAATCCTCATTTTGATTGCCAAATCCTATTCACTGATGAAGCCTGTTTCTCAAGGACTTCAATCATAAATTTTCATAATGAACACATATGGGCTGAGGAGAATCCACATGAAATTGCAGAGGCTTATTTTCAAGAGGAATTTTCATTAAATGTGTGGGGTGGTAATATTGGCGAAAATTTGATTGGTCCTTTCTTCTTGCCAGGGCGACTTACTGGTCAATCATACAGACATTTTTTAGAGAACGATTTGCCCTTGTTATTGGATGTTATACCTCTTATGATGCGACGTGAAATGTGGTTCATGCACGACGGTGCTCCGGTTCATTTTTCACTTTTGGCTAGGAAGTATTTGAACGAAAATTATGTAAACAGGTGGATTGGACGAGGTGGACATCAGCCATGGCCCGCCAGACCCCCAGATTTAAATAGTTTAGATTTCTTTCTATGGGGCCATCTGAAATCTCTAGTGTACATAACGCCAGTGAATACCGTAGACGAACTGAGAAATCGTATAATAGGCGCGTTTGATATAATTAGGAATACTCCAGGAGTGTTTGAAAGAGTTCGATCGTCTATGAGAAGAAGAACAGAAGCTTGTATAAGGGTTGGGGGAGGACATTTTCAACAATTGCTGTGGTTTAGTTCCTTTGTTGTTATTTAGTTTTTTTATTATGATTAATTTTTGAGTTGTATGTTTCTTGCAGTAATACATTTTTTTGATGATTATACCAGTTTCTCGAATCTTTAAGAATCATTGCTAGTTTAATAATTCAAATTTTTTTTCTCGAAATCGGTAGTAGATACGACAAACCTACAAGAGAACATAAAGTTTGCTATAAGAACAAAGCTTTTCTTTACGATTTTTGAAAGTACCAGTGGCTCACCAAAAAAAAGTTCTGAAGGACAACAGTGGACAGTGTTCCCGAAAAAATATCACCCTATAGATTTGCAATCGAAATTGGCATGTAGGTGTAAACTCTTAATTGTAATAAAAATGCCAAATTTCATTTGAATATCTTGTGAAGTGCAGATACTATGAGAAAAAAACTTGAAAAAAATTGAAACTTTAACACTCTGTATCTTGAAAACGAAACGTTTGCGGACCCATGTTTATGGGACTTTTTCTTCCTAAAACTATGCAAGGAATCTCCCCTTTTCGTTTGTACCTCCAATTTAGGAACACCCTGTATATTCGGGTGGGTAGTTTTATAGTTATCTGGGGTTGTTAAAAAAAGTTAGAAATAAATGTTGCTATTTCTTTTTGCTACGAATTCTATATTCCATACCCGGGTTAAACCGAATAAATAAAACAAATTATTTAAAACACGAATTATTTTGAAAATAAATAATTGTATAATTTCAAGTATATTCCACTAAAAACTTACCGCTTGACGTGTCAAAATGGGAAAAATTCATATTTTACAACCGTACAAATTCCCGGGATTCGTCCATTAAAGTGTTTGTTTATTGATAATATAAATAAGATTGTTTATATTATCCTATAATCAACAGCTTTCTTTTACCTACATTTCCCCATCGATTGCCACCTCTTAAAAATCGGTTCGTAAGATAAAATTCTAGATATTCGTTATAAAGTGTAAATTTAAATTCGAAAATCACACCATTTCTTTATACTAATTAGGTATCAACTCTGCGAAATTATTATTTGGAATTGACAAAAGCGGTTCGAACAATAGAACCATAAGCATACAAAGTAAAATATTGTGAATAGATTATATATCGTCGTCATTAGTCGTCTGCATCAATCACATAATCCAGAAATCTAAGAAGTTTATCAAACAAAAAATATCCAAAGTATGCATTGAGACTTTAAAAATAGTCATACTAAAATACTAATGGCAAAAAATCAAAACTAAAATTTAGAATTAACAACACATAACCATCAATCTCACCCTGAACAAAATATCTAATGAACATTAAATATTTATTTTTACCGGAAAATGCGTAAAATGTTTTGGTACTGTTGGACTTCCCATGACGACATACTTATAAGTTGTTTGAGTCACAATGATTAAAATTTTGGAAATGATGTGTTTTATTTGGCGAAATCTCACATTCAGTGAGACTGCTACAATATTTCTAACCTCTTTATTATATTAATTTCATACAATATATTTTAATTTTATCTAATATATTTTTGGTATTAAGTATCCCTATAATGAGTTGCGTAATACTTTTTTCTATTATTAGAGGGATAAATTATGACACATGAGTATTGAGGGAGTGAGTATATCAAACGTCTTAATAAAGAGTGGGTAAATACCGTGACAAAGGTGGAGGAGTCCTAAAAAGTAGATATTTAGCATGACGCAATATGTGGAGAGCACCTTATAGAATTAGACTTATAAAAAGTTTCAAATATATGTGAAGAATCTATGAAAAGTTTAATACAACGGATCCAATTGAATTTGTAGGTTACCGATTAAGAAAACTCCCAAGCGGAACGGGAGAAAAAATATACTACAACCACACAATAGAAGTGAAATTAATACATATGGCCTCCAAAGAAGTATTAACATTAATTATCATATTCTTTGTATAACAATGAGCACATTTACATAAATTTTGAAAATATTTCTGCAATAAGTTCAGAAGCAATAGTAGAAGTACTAAGTTTTTGAGATTTTTCAATCCATTGAAGGCAAGACAATATATTATTTCTAGTCGAGAACCTTCATCAGTTGCGCTCCACATAACAATTGAAATCTCTAATAATTATTTATGTATTTAGTAGATATAACTGAATTTAATATTTTAACCTGAAATTCCTAAATGTCGCAATTTATTTCGCGATAAAACAATAATAAAAGTGTCAACGGGTTTATAAAAAAACAGAATAAGGGTTTGGTTTAAATAATTTGAAGAAAATGGAAAATCAAAATATTAAACCCTACTATTAAAATAAAACAAAAAAAAACGAAACATTTTAAAGTTTAAGTAATAAGTAATAGATAAAATAGCACATCTCTTTCTAAATTAAAGGGTAATAAATAGTCCAGTCATTAAAGTAAGTTCACCTCGGAATTCGAGATACCCAGCTGTAAGTCTGTAAATACTTGTATATCGTCACCCTATAAGTTGTCTCAAAATCTACATATGGTAGGGTGTACGCAACTATTAAATTTCAAGCTCAAAGGTCACAAAAATCGGTTTTTGCGCTTTTTTTGTAAATATCTCATTTCCTATGGGTTCTTTGCTATTTGTATTTGTTATCAATATTGTAGAATACAAAATTCTCTACAAATTTTGTTTAAAATTTTTTTTATACGGTGAACCGTTTTCGAGATAGAGGGCGGGGAGCGCGCCGTCACAGCATCACTTCAGGTCAATCGGTGCCTCCGGTCGAAAACGCGCCATATACAGTTGATGAACTATCGATAAATCAATGATTATAAATATTTGTCAATTTTTATTAACTATTATATTTTATTTTATCATTTTTTTCCTAACCTATCTACTTTTTATTCAGTATTAATTTATTCAACAACACTTACCTGCCGATGTAATTGCAGAATTGTTAATGAAAATATAGAAATTATATTTGAATTTTAACCTAATTAATATTAATAACTTATATGATGAAAAAAAACAAATAAATTATTATTAATCTTTTTATTAAAAAATATCAATTTCTAATTTCAATTCAATACATTTCTTTTTATTAAAAGTAAAACTGGAATAAAGGGTATAAAAACTACAATTTATAATTTTAATCATCTTCTTCCTCTTCTTCGTCGTCTTCCGGCTGCTGGTAAATTTCAAACTGGTCTTCATTATCGTCTTCAACGACATTTGTCTCAAGTTCTTCCATGATTTCGCGGTCAAAGGTTCCATTTTCGTTAATGTCGCTCTGATATGGTAGAGCATTAAGACAAGCTTGCCCATTACATGGGCCACAAGCTAAAGAGCATTGCAAGCCCGCTTTCCTGCATCTCCATCGCGAACCACAACCACTCTTGCAGTTGCAGAAAATTGTATTTAGCAAATCTTCTGGAGCAGGTGGTAAAATTGTCATGATTGGCTCCAGAAAATCGTTTCGCATTGTCCAACCTCATACCTGGGGTTCCAAATCATGCCCTAACCAAGTTTGAACTTGATAATATACACGTTTGAAATGTTGATGAGCAGCTGCACTTGTTGGTGGAATATTTGAAAACTGCACAGGTTTATTAAGTTTTGTAGACTTGACGTAATGCATATAACGAAGATGATCGAGACTTTTCATAGATTTCGGAGCATTATAGACTGCCAATAAGGTTTGAGTTCCACTCTCTAATAATCTCTGGCTGAACAATTTTCTTCCTCAAATGCTGCAGCTAATTCCTCCAAATTTGTCACTTTCTCAAAAACTTTTAAAAATGATTTTTTCCCTTTTTAAAAAGCGTAGAAGTTGTGTCACAGCCAGTTAATGCGTGCAGAAATAAAATATGTGTTTTTAAGTGAGGATAATTATCAAAACTTTTAGTCGAGTATATCTCCGTTTTTACATTTCCTTTCCCAACTTTTTGAAAGAAAATTTCTTGTTCGTAAGACAGTGTACGCCCAGTTAAAATGACAATTAAATCAATGTGAATATAATTATATTATGATTTAAATTTTTCCCTTAATTATTTTTTAATTTTAGGAAATGGTTATCAGTATTATTGAATAGATATAGATTTAATGCACGAACAAAATGATAAAATATAATATAATAGTTACTAAAAATTACAAATATTTATAATCATTGATTTATCCATAATTCATCAACTGTATATGGCGCGTTTTCGACCGGAGGCACCGGTTGACCTGAAGTGATGCTGTCACCGCGCTCTCCGCCCTCTATCTCGAAAACGGTTCACCGTATAAAATTTTTATTTAAACAAAATTTATAGAAAATTTTGTATTCTACAATATTGATAATAAATGCAAATAGCAAAAAACCCATAGGAAATGAGATATTTGCAAAAAAAGCGCAAAAAACGATTTTTGTGAACTTTGACCTTGAAATTTAATAGTTGCGTACACCCTACCATATGTAGGTTTTGAGACAACTTTTAGGGTGTCAATATACAAGTATTTACAGACTTACAGCTGGGTATCTCGAATTCCGAGATTCTTACCTAATTTAAGCTTAAATGACTGGACTATAAAGTAAAAATGATGAAGGGTTTACCTGTTGAAAAAATAAATAAATAAATAAACAGGCATATTCAAATTACTAATGTGTACTAAATGTTTGAGGCACATTTTTGAAAAAGATTACATGTTTATTTTAAGCGAAAATTATTTCTGTAACAAAATTTATCGTTAAGGCACACAGCCACATTCAATACTATCAGTTATAACAAAATTAACAGTTGGTAAACTGTTTTTTCGTAATACATTTTTTACATGTTTAGGGCATATCATCGTCCTTTTATGGCAACATATATAAATTCAAAACTCTTTTTTCGGTAGTTTTTTAGATTTTTTAGACGCGCATTTCTAAAGTAGAAAAGAATTATACAAAGAATTTTCGTACAAAGGCTTAATATCGGGACCGTTATTTATGTGGCACACATCCAACCCAAAATCAAATTCTGTCCACACTTGGGTCAAGGAATCCGGAGTAATGGAAGCAATTGCCTGTTCAGTTCTGTAGCACAACTGTAGCGTAAATTATTAGGTAATAGAGGAACGAAGACACGATCAATTATAAAATTTCAGTTTTTCCCGAATTTCACAATTTTCTCTTTCCCTGAAAACCTTAATTAGACACTTAAAAAGTTATGCAGTTACCAATAAAATACCAGTTTATTTTTATTATATAGATTATATAGATTTTTAAACCAAATTTTTCACTTTTTCTAACAATTTTTCAAGCATATTTCTTCAAACTAACCTTGTCCTAATAATTACCAACACAACATTATTAATTATTAGATTATTAGAAAATAGGTACCGCCGTTTTGAAGTGTTACGTTGACATACAGTATTTTTATTTATATATTCCGGTAAAACAACGGAGATATTTCCGTTAATTTCAGTTCCTGTTATAATGTATGACAAACAACCTTTAATCTCAGTAATTGAACAAAAAACTGGGCAACATATTAGAGACACTTGCGTTTGCGACACAGTATCATATAGTGTAGGGAACATAGCATTATTTTAATACCATTTTTGCAAAAAAAATCCACAGGGTTTGAATGTTACGCCGTGTAACACAAAAATAGTTTTGTTAACAAATTTGTACTCTTAGTTAATTATACTAGGTGTTTAAAATAACAAAAACCCTAATTTTAGCAGTTTTTGTGACTTCTCAGTAACAGAGTAAAAATTTAAAGAATCAAGGGTAAGTGTGTTGTATGTGCATTTTCAGAACCTAATAAACGAGATGTTGATCGATAGGTTTGGTTAATTAATAAATGAGTTATTCTCGAAAAATGTGAAAAAGGCTCATTTTTCAATCACTTGTAACTCTTATCTAAAAAAACCAGAACGATAAAACTTGTTAAGAAGTTTCATTTGTCTATCTAAAACAACTGTTCAAAATTTTAACTTAATGACTTTGAAGGTTTTCTCGCAATTGTAATTTTTTATCAAGAGCCCTTTATTTTTGGTGATGTTTGCAACGCTCCCATTCTGCATCAAATTGCTTTTTGATACATCTGACTGGAACATGTTAATTATCTAATCTTTCGGTACAACTCATTATATATTAATATTCTTTTGGGTTTGTTCCATTGTCTGTAAATTTAATTTGAAATTCTGCATTTTGGTATTCGCCAACGCATACATATTAGTAAAGGGGGATCCTAATTTCCCCTCACGGTAGAATAAAAATAGCATGTCACCGAATTGACATGACGTTTAAAATGCTTTTTCCAAGCAAATTACGTTATATACGAGGGTAAATCAAATATATACGGTAATTTTGCTATTCTGCTTAGAATGCAGTTTCGAGCTAGATTATGTTGTTTGGAGTAGATGTTTGGTTTATGGACACTGGGGAACCTGCCGGGTACGCGCGTATGCTTGGCTTTGTCCTTAATACCTATTGCATGATGTTTTGTCAATTCAGAATACAGCCATGACTAAGCAAAAGTTACATTCGCCTGTTACGCAACAGATTATTTATCATAAAGTTTTAAACCAGTAAAAGCGTTAAAGCCTGAACAATTATAACTCATTTGAAAGCACAGTTTGGGCATAGTACCTACACTGTTTCGGAATCGTGTGTATATGTAGGTGGGAAAATTTTAGGGTGTACGAGAATGATAACCATGATCGACGCACAAGGACAAGCCTTACAGCTGACAATGCCAATAGTGTTCGACAGCTTATTGAACGTGAGCGCCGATTATCCGTGGAGGAATTTCCTCAGAATTGGGTGTCAGCTATGGAAGTGTTCAATCAATTATAGTTGATCAACTTCAGAAAAAATTGTGCTCGACGGGTTCCGAGGTTTTTGACTGTAAATTAAAGATCGTTGAAAGACTTTTAAATAGATTTCAGCGAGAAGGGAAGGTCTTTTTGAAGCGCATCGTCTAAAGTGGCGAAAAAAGAATAAAATTCAAAACTCGCCTCTCATCTGGAAAAGTCCTTGCCACGATTTTTTTTTGACACTGAGGAAATATACTGATTGATTTTCTACGTGCCCAATGTACAGTGAATATGGATTACTACTGCCAGTTGTTACGGTTGGCAAAAGCCGCGTATTTGACACAAAAAACAAGGAATACTACAAGAAATGGGCTGAGAAGCCACCCACCCTCCGTATAGCCCTGACTTGCATATGAAAGAATCACCGGGAGGTAAACGATTTGGAATATATGAAGAAATTGAGGAGCACATGCGCAGTTGACTTGCAACTTGCCCTCAAACATTCTATGAACAGAGAATACTGAAACTCCCAACTCTCGGTGGAAAAAGTGTGTAGATCACGCAGGAGGGTATATTGAAAAATGTTAAATCAATCATTTCTATATAATGTTATTCAATAAATGTATGAAAAAAATTCCGTTGATATATGATTTAACCTCGTAATTGTTTTGCTGACTTTAATTCTCAGAGTTTTGAATCAAAGTCGATCGCAGTATCACAATTTATTTATTAGACAATTTTAAAAGGAAATAACTTTGGAAAGGAAATAATGAGTCGGAAAATAAAAAATTGCGTTAGTTTTACAGTTTTTTCTAAATAACTCAATAACTAATTATCCAATCGGCTATATGAACCTATCATTTAGTCGCTATTGAAATTACGTATAAAACAAACTTAGTTTCGACCCTAGAACTTTTCACTCAGTTGCTGAAAAGTTAGATAAACTGTTAAAATTGTGATTTTTGCAAGTTTAAACACTCCGTATAATTAATTAAGGAAAAAAATTGTTAGCAACAGTTTTTATTTGTTATGCTATATACATTCTTCAAGAAAAGTCAATCAAATATCTGTGGAATTTTTTGCAATTGAAGATACTAACTTCCCTAGAGTAATAAGAAAGTGCAACGAAATTCCCCTGCCTACGTTGTAAATACCAATCGACATCCATTTGTCCAGAAAGGTTAGAGAAGTTTTGTTAAATCATGGTAACCAAAAAAGCAACTCAATAAAGTGCATATTGGGAAGATTGAAAGAAGGACATCAAAGATGGGTTGTCACAACAATCAACACTCACAGACAACATATTTAATGACACCAGAGTGAAATGTTCTGGCTGTGACTGCACAGGCAAATTTAAGAGGGACTGCAGATTGCAGTGCTAGGCTTCGACAACGCTCACGATTTAGAGTTTTAAAACTAAGCATTCACTAGCAAAGAAGCAGTGGCAGTTTAAACCCAGGATTTTGAGGCCAACCGAGATATAGCTTATTGTCGATATCGTCCAGCTGAGAACCATTCCCATCGAGCCAATACGTGAGGCAGAATTAGAACTGCGGTTAGGCAAATCTTGTATCATGCATAAAGATATAGTGTTAAATATTTAAGTTAATTTTGTGCTGAGTATGGATGTCATTAGACAATATTGGGTCACCTTGGCCCGAGAAACAAGATAATGGGATTTTTTAATAAGAACTCACTTGTATGGTTTCAGTACGACTTCGTAGCATCAGCATTATATTGGAGCCGGCTTATTCCAAATTCATGGAGAATAGCGGACGATTGAACGTTAAACCACGAACTACCTATGGGAAATAAGAGTTATAGTGGAACTTGGAACCATTGCCAGTAATTAGGACTGTTTCTGGTTGTAAGTTCTTCATAAGACTTGAATATGCAGCTTTAAAACGGCTTCTCTATATGAAAACATCCGAGAAATATCTATCCATCTATATGGAAAAATTAGAACCGTAGGCTTTCAAGAACAACTCTTATACAACTATATTAATGCTTTGTCACGAGGACGGCAAGAGTGCGCCTATGATATGAAAACTAAACCAAATCCTAGCTGTTTTTCATACGAATAAAACATTCTAAAATGGACAAAATCCGAATGCGATTTTACTCGATGAACTACTACGAAGATGTCATAGTGTAGTGATAAAAAATCAAGCAGTACAATGTAGGGTTCTCTTCTGCAAGGATTGTTATGTACATAACCGTCTATTCCTGAAATTTGAGTAGGTCAACCAATGCATTTTCATTGCCATTATCCAATTCAGTAAATTGCCCCAAGTGTTAGCCATTCCTAATTAAGAGGCGACCACTGTAGTAACAGTGTAGATGGAACAATTAATCTTAACATCTTTTATATTTCCATAAATTCAATTAATGTCTTCATTCATTTCAAGAAAAATCCAGTTTATCTATGAATATTTGGTACACCTGCTTCATTTTTTAATCATCATCATTAAAGAACTAAAATTATAATTCTCGTTCCTGACAAATAGTGACATTTTCTTAAAAAATACCCAACTTACCCCTATAGGATAATATAATTTTCACAAAATGGTATAACCCGCTATATATTTTATACGATAGATATTTTAGAAGACCATATATATCAACATTTTCGTCCGTATTACGTTCTATTTGGAAGATACTGAATTCTCCTCAAAACAATAGTGACCTTCATTTAATATTTCAATTTTTCCACTATTCCACTTACTCCCATCGGAAAATAGAAATTCCGCAAAATGATATAACCCGCTATATATTTCATAAGATTTAATAAAATAGATATTTTAGAAGACCATATATTTTGCAATATAGTCCGTGGGTTCAATTTTAAAATTATATAACTAATATTCACTTTCATTTTTCTAGAACTTTATTTACATCAAATTATACAGAACAGCTGAGTCACAATAACATTCGAGATACGCTCGTCGTCCTTTCTAATTGAACTCGCTATCGTGGCCTGCTTCCTTTATAAAACCAGCATTGAAAATGCTAGTAAAATCAACCATCAACTCCAC
Organism: Octodonta nipae; assembly: GCA_034190945.1. NCBI lineage: Eukaryota > Metazoa > Arthropoda > Insecta > Coleoptera > Chrysomelidae > Octodonta > Octodonta nipae. The sequence goes on along the minus strand of CM067216.1, from coordinate 91,667,782 downwards.
AGCCGCCGAGCCATTTCCAGAACATTTTTTATTCCAAAGCGATCGTTGTCGTACTGAAATAAAACAGGGTCGGCTTTGGTAAATTTCGTAACACTGCCCCCCTTTAATTCTGATCGTCCCGATCAGAAACATCCTCTCCATGGTAGGGAGTCAGTCGATCTAAATGGACCACCTTCAACTTAGCCTTGGGGTTTCGACGGATCCGGTAGACGACGTCATTAAGCCTCTTGACCACCTCGTATGGACCATCCCAGGGGGGTGTAAGCTTTGGGGATTTACCCTTGCTCCGTTGGGGCTTGTACAGCCAGACTTTGTCGCTCTCCTGGAACCCGACTGAATCGGCCTTGAGGTCGTATCGCGTCTTCATCCGGTCACTGGTGGCCAACATCTGCGTTCGGGCTAATTCGTGTATTGCCAGCAGGTTATGTCGGAGCTGGTCGGCATAATCCTCGATGTCTTGGGAAGATTCTTCGGGGGAGCCAAATCGCAGCTCTTTTCCGAACAGGACCCTGGCTGGGATCAGGCCTGTACTATTATATACGGCAGAGCGATATGCCAACAGGAATAAGGGAATATGCTCATTCCAATCACGCTGGTTATTGCTGACGACCTTGGATAGGTGTTGTTCCAAGGTCCTGTTGAATCTTTCCACCATTCCGTCTGGCTGTGGGTGCAATGGTGTTGTTCTCGTTTTCCTGATCCCCAACATCGTGCAAACCTTCTGGAATACATTCGATTCGAAGTTACGCCTCTGGACTGAATGTAGTTCCATCGGGACGCCAAACCTGCTAAATAGTTGTTCTACTAGCACCGTCGCTACCGTGGCTGCCTCTTGGTTGGGTATCGCATATATCTCAGGCCATTTGCTGAAGTAATCATTGCGACCAGAATGTATTTGTTCCCCCTCTTAGACTCGGGAAACGGACCGGCGACATCGATGGCGATTCTCTCAAATGGGTCGCCCACATGGTACTGCTGCATTCTGCCCTTGGTCCGGGTCTTCGGGCATTTACTGGCTGCACAGTTGGCATATTTGCGGCACCAAGTTCTGACGTCTACGAAGTAATTCACCCAGTAGTACCGCTGGCAAACTTTGTCTAGGGTTTTATTCAGGTGCCCTCCGGTAATCCCATCATGTACTTCGGTCAGGATGGCTGGTACCGTTTTCTTCGGAACTACCAGTTGGGACTTGGTTTCTCGTCCATCAGCGCTTTCCCAAACTCGCTTGAGCATTCCATTGTCTACTCTTAGAGAGTTAGAGAGTCCCATTGGGCCCATAACGATTTCAGCACGCCGAAGTATCTAGCTACCTCGTCCCATCGTGGCCTGGGTGCCCCTCTCGTTTTGAGTGACAAGATTGGTTTGATGTCTGGATCAGCCATTTGGTCCTGGATGCACTGTTCCGTTGTCTAGTCTTCATTGGGCTGCACTCGGATCTGCCTGATGGATATACCCTCTCGCTGTTCCGTCTTCAGACAATGTCCGCATTCTGATCTACAGGGTCTTCTGGATAGGGCATCGGCATTATTGTGCAAACGGCAGGACGGTGTTCCACCTTGAAATCGTATTGCTGTAATTTCTCCATCCACCTGGCCAGTTGTCTTTCCGGTGTCTTCATGTCCAGCAGCCATTTGAGTGCGGCATGATCTGTTCGGATTAAGAAATGACGACCATAGAGGCATTTGTGGAAATGGTCTACACAGAGGCGGCGTAAGGCGTAGGCGGTGTAGGCCACCGCAGCAAAGGGCTTCGCACCGCCCACGGCCTCGCAGGGTAAAGGGTCTCACACCGCCCACGGCTTCGCAGGGCAAAGGGCCTCGAATCTTAATTTCAAATGATTTTTGATTTTATAGTCCCTTCTTGCACCATCAGAGGGCCTCGCGAAATGTATTTTGCCCACATTAAGTTTACTTCTTGCGCCGCCTCTGGGTCTACAGCCCTTATTATTGCAATAAGTTCATTTCTGGTGACGCAATAATTTCTTTCCGGTTTCGAGAATCCACGGCTGTAGTACTCGATCACCCTCTCTTCACCATCCTGCACCTGGGATAGGACGGCCCCCAAACCTGTGTTGCTGGCGTCGGTCTCTAAGATGAACTTGACGGACTGTGTAGAAAAGGCTGGATTGGGCTGGAACATAGTGCGGCCTTCAGTCGCCGGAATGATGTTTCGCAATCCTGATTCCAATGGAAGGTCTCTTTCACAGTGGTCTGCCGATGTAAAGGCGCAGCAATGGTGACAAATCCCTCAACAAATCGCCTGTAGTAGGAACAGAGGCCCAAGAAGCTTCGCAGTTCATGCTTGTCTCTCAGGACTGGCCAATCACGGATCGCTTCTATCTTGTCCTCGTTGGTGCGTATTCCTGACTCGAAACGACGTGGCCCAAAAACTCTACTTCTTTTTGGAACAAGGAACACTTTTTCGGTTTGAGTCTCTGGTTGGCGTTATTAATTCTGGAGAAAACTTCGCCCAGGTTCTTCAGATGGTCGTCGAATGTCTGACCCATGAGTAGAATGTCGTCGAAGTATACTAAGTACGTGCTCCATGTTAACCCGTTTAGTACATACTCTATTAGCCTCTCAAATGTAGCTGGTGCATTACATAACCCAAAGGGCATGACCGTGAACTGAAACAGCCCTTTACTGGCGGAGAACGCCTTCTTCTCTCTGTCGTTTGCGTGTAGACCACCTGCCAATATCCACTTTTTAGGTCTAGTGTGGAGAACCAACGGGAGCCTGCTAATGTGGTCAAAGTGTCATCGATTCGGGGTAGTGGATAGCTGTCTTTCTTCGTGACGTCATTCAGCTTTCTGTAATCCACGCAAAATCGTGTGGTTCCATCCTTCTTTTTAACTAGCACGACGGGAGCAGACCATGGGCTGATGGATGGCTCAATAACTCCGTTTTGTAACATGAACTCGATGTTTTCCTCGATTGCCTATTGTTGCCCCAATGGTAGTAGTCTAGGTGGTATTCTGATGGGTTGAGCCTTTCCGGTATCTATTCGATGCTGGATGATGTTGGTGCGACCGGTGGTTCCATCTTGACTTAAAAATTTGCCAGTGCTTTGTGATAAATTGCTTGGCTTTCTTCTGGTTCTCTGGTGTCAGGTGTGTCAAATTGTCAGCAAACTGTTGTAGGAACTCTTTACTGGCCCCTGTCTCCTTCACCGACGTCTGGTACTCTTCTTCGCATTTGATGATGATCTCTACTGGCTCGAAACAAGCTATCTCTTGACCATTGGCAATTCTGATGTCATTGTTGCACAAATTCAGGACTCTGATTGGTATATCTCGTCCGATTTTAACTATAGCCCGTCCAACTAAGTAGTCATGAGCTGAGTGTACGGGCTCCACCATTCCAACGCAGCTCCCAGGATTGCTGTCTAGCTGCCTATGAATAGTCTGTTCTGTTCGACCGGGAATTCTAGCTGAAGACTTTGCCACAATTTTTATGGAGGTGACTGAACTGTTGAAGGGCCGCGTCAATACAAATTCCTCATTTACGAACCGAAGAACATCATATCTCGGGTCGAACATAAATCCATGCTGGCTAATTAGGTCCATACCCAGTATAAAATCGTCCTCAATATTCGCTACCAGGACCCTATGCCGGATCATGTTGTCCCCTATCTGTAGCACGACATCTGCCTCACCCTGTATTGACATGGACTTGCCGGTGACTGTTCTCAGCTGGATGATATTGGTAACTGGCCGAATTTCTGTTGCTCTCAAAACCCTGGATTTGACAATGGACACAGCGGCGCCGGTATCGATGGTGATGGTAACTGCTCGCCCATTGATTGTACCTCTGATGACTAGGCTGCCGCTATCTCGACAAAACCCCGGATGGATAACGTTTTGGGAGCTGGTGGAGGGTCAGTCAGCATTCGCCACCTTATGCTGACTGGCTGACGGTCCCTGGACATGTGGCTGTTCTGTTGGTTATCCCTAGTCGGTGATCGTTCAGGTAGCCTCACTCGACAATCACGTTGAAAGTGTCCTGTCCATCCGCAGCGGTAACATGCCCCTCTGGTGGCAGTTCATTGTGACCGTTCTAACATTTTGTTCAGACCAGCCAGCAGCGCTTGAAATGGTGACTCTGACTCTTCCTGGTTGAAGGAAACTGCTCGGACCCTCGGCTTGCACATGTTCATGACGGCCTCTACTTCTAAAGCCCGAAGTAGAGCTTCATTACTCTTCTTGACGCCACTCAGTCTTAAATTTCTTTGTACTTCCACATCTCTGATGCTGTTTATGAAACTCTGTGTGGCCAACTGGTCTTTCGTTTCCTCTTGCAGGTCTGGGTAGGACAAGTGTACTAACCGTCTAATCTCTACTTCGAATTCTTGGTGGTTTTCACCGGATTTTTTCGTTTTTCCACTCAGTTGGACTTGGTATACCTGCCTTAAGGATTGATTGTCGTATCTTTTGTCCAGGATGGCTATGATCTTGTCGAAATTGCCTTGTTCATCGACTGGAATGCTTTGGAGGAGTTCTAGGGTCAGACCTCTTAACGAAATTACCAGAGAAGTAGATTTTTCTTGATTATCCCATCCATTAGCTGTAGCCACGGCCTCATATTGCCGTTTATAAATGGGCCAAGATGAAAGGCCGTTGAATGTGGGTGGTTTAATAAAGGAACCTTTGGTACTCACGATGTGTTGGTATTTTCCTCGCTGTAAGTCCTGTTGCATTTTTTTGATTTCTGTTTCTACCTTGTTTTGGATAGCACTGATTTTATCTTGTACTTCACTTACTTCACTTTGTACCGTGTTTTTAATGGAACTGATTTCAAATTTCACCTGGCTCTGGATGGAATCGATGTCATCTACTTTGATTTCAAGAGTCTCCACATTACATTTTAGGATCTTTATGTCGTCGTTTATTTCTTTTATGTCTGATTCAACTATTTGCATTCTTTCATTAACTGTTTCATTAAGTTGCGATACTATTTGCATTAATTGTTCAAATTGCAATTGTCTTTTTTCTTCCGTTTTGTCTTGTTTTTCTTTAAATATCTTGAATTCATTTTGTCGTTTTAATTCGGTTTGATCTTGTTTTTCTACAAATTTCAAGAACAATCCTTCAATTAAATTATGTTGTTATCTTTTCATAGTGGAAACTAGATTTTGTTGTTTTTCTTCCATCGTAGTGACAAGATTTTCTAATTCTATTTTACGTTTTTCATCAAAAGATTTTACTAACCTTTGTTGAATTTCTTCTTGATGTTGTTTCTTCTTCTTGTCACGTTTTTCTAGAATCTGGGCTATTTTTTCGTCTAGTCCCTCCGTAACCTACTTGACTATTTTTTGGTACTTTCGTCCATCATTTCCATGCTACGACTTTCCATAAATCAAATTACGATTTTAACTGCACTTAATCCTTAACTTCTGGACACCAAATTGCAATATAGTCTGTGTGTTCAATTTTAAAATTATAAAAAAAACTAATATTCACTTTCACTTTTCTAGAACTTTATTTACATCAAATTATACAGAACAGGTGATTCACAATAACATTCGAGATACGCTCGTCGTCCTTTCTAACTGAACTCGCGATCGTGGCCTGCTTCCTTTATAAAACCAAAATCGAAAATGCTGGTAAAATCAACCATCAACTCCACAGCCGCAGAGCCGTTTCCAGAACATTTTTTATTCCAAAGCGATCGTTGTACTGAAATGAAACAGGATCGGCTTTGGTAAATTTCGGAACAATATCAAGATTTTCTCCCTTATTACTTCCTATTTCGAAGATACTGAATTCTGCTCAAAACAATAGTGACCCACATTTAATATTTCAATTTTTCAACTATTCTCTGTGGACATTCCCAGTATAAATATTTTGTGCGAAAATGACATTAATGGGTCAAGACAGATATATATATATATATATATATATATATATATATATATATATATATATTAGATTGTAGTTCTTCACGGATGGAATAATGCGATTTTCTTTGTTGTATCATGTGTACATTCGTTTCTCGGTTTGTGCTCTGAAAAGAACATTTTACCTAACGTTTCGCCAAAATCTCATTTGGCATTTTCAAAGTTGAAATTTGAAAACACAATGAAGAAATTGAGAGACTGGCTTTCTGTTTATACTTTCGTTCGAGATCGTAACCTGTATGATGACTGTTCAGAGGCAGTCCCGTTAGTGGTCTTTATTGCTTTACCAGCTAATCCTCTTGGGTTGTGACCACTCGTCACGGTGTTTATTGTCCTTGTGATTGATTCTCATTAGGATTAGATTTATTACTAAGCGTTTTATGATGGGATTTTTGTAGAAGTGTCTTCCTCGTTTTTGGCAAGTTTAGAGCGTTCTCTCGTTTATTTAATTCTCCGAATTTCGATTGCTTCCCGTATTTGGCTATTTCGGTGATTTACTTGTACGTTTTGAATTCTATTTTGTGTCCTGTATTGAGTTAGTGTTGGAATAAGGCCGATGTCGTCTGCTTATTCCTGATGCTTAGTTTGTGCTCCTCGGTTCTTATAGAAATGCGTCGGTTAGTACTTCCCACGTATGACTTTTGACAGTCTCCGCAAGATATACTATAGACTCCGTGGTTCTCTAACTCGATTTTATCTTTTGGGTACCGAGGACTTTATGTTCGTGTGAGGTTTGAAAATTGGGTCTATGTTGTGTTTTCTCAGTACCCGTCCTATTCTGTCAGTAGTACCTCTAATATAAGGGAGGATAGCTGTATGTTTGTTCTCCTCTATATCTTTGTTGTTTTCTTGTCGTGTGTTTAGTTCTTCTGTTATAATTTCAACTTCTTCGTTTTTGGTGTTAGGGTCTGTTAATCTAAATGATATTGAAATAAGGGTGTTGGCGACTGCTTGGATATGCGCTGGGTGATGGTGTGACGTAGCGTTCAGGTATTTGTTGGTGTCTGTTGGTTTTCTGTAAACTGTAACTTGAAACTGTCTGTTTGGTGTTTTGGTAACTAGAACATCTAGAAATGGGAGACGTTTATCTTGTTATAATTCTAAGGTGAGCTGTATTTTAGGATGTAAGGTGTTGATATATGTCAGAAAATTTTCCAATTCGGTTTCTCTATGTGGCCAGATGATGAAAATATCATCTACGCATAGATCCCATAACGTTGGTTTAAGCTTAGCATTCTGGAGAGCTTCTTCTTCGAAATAAATCATGAAGAGATTGGCTATTACTAGTGACAACGAGGAGCCCATGGGAGCACCATGTGTTTGTTTGTACATTTGTCCATTCTATGTAAAATATGTGTTGTTATCGGCCTTATTCCAATACGAACTCAATACGGAACACAAAATATAGACTTCAAAACGTGCATGAAAATGGCGAACATAGAAAATCACCGAAATAGGCAAATACGGGAAGCAATCGAAATTAAAAAAATCTGAGAATTAAATAAACGAGACGACGCTCTAAACTTGCCAAAAACGTGGAAGGCACTTCTACAAAAATCCCATCACAAAACCCTTAGTAATATATCTAATCCTAATGAGAAACAATCACAAGGGACAATAAATACCGCGACGGGTGGTCACAACCCAAGAGGATTAAAAGGTAAAGCAATAAAGATCACTAGCGGCAACGCCTCTGAACAGTCATCATACAGGTTACGTTCTCGAACGAAAGTATAAACAGAAAGACAGTCTCTAAATTTCTGAGATTTTGGCGAAACGTCAAGTGAAATGTTCTTTTCAGAGCAAAAACCCAGAAACGGATGTAAGTAGATAAGATGGGGCGTTCCTGTCACAACTCGATGGCATGTCCATCAAAGTGTCCACCGTAATAGGGGGGTCCCCAGTTCTTGTAGAATGGCATCGCCAATGTCCAGAGGGTAGTTTGTCACTTTGTCATCAAGAAATTGTCTCAAACAATGGATTAGGCGACAAAAGGACATCTTAGGTGTGACAAAGTTGACAAAAAGTGACAATTTGGCTAGACGTAGATGGTGAAGAGATCGCCAATAACCAGAAGGGTTTGCTGGGAAAAGCGTATCGCTTATTAGTAGTTTTGATCTCTTCTTCTTCGCTAGCAGTTCGTCTATCCTTGTTTAGCGAAGGCTGTCCTTGTCTAGCTTGTACGAGGGGTGGGCTAACCTAGCGTATCGCTTATCAGTAGTTTTGATCTCTTCTTCTTCGGCAGAATGTATATTTTTGTGGTCTTTGTCTAACAAAACAAATTTCATTATGATAAAAAAATATGAGCCACTTACTCTCTTTGTTTAATACATAGTTACCGTTTTATTAATTAATGTACCTAATATATGTATAAATATAAAAACGTAATTTTTTGTATTGACAAATTTTGCTAAAAAATAAAATTTTTGCTTCCTTTCTATAATAAAATAAATTTCATTATGATAAAGAAAAATGAGCCACTTACTCTCTTTTTAATAGTTACCGTATTATTAATTAGTGTACCTAATATATGTATAAATAAAAAACTTAAACTTTTTATATTAACAAATTTTGCTAAAAAATACCTTATTTTAAAAATAATATAAACAATTAAAAACAGCTGCATTATTAATTCCAATAACAAGGTCAGGAATGCTTGATAAATTGAATCATTAATTCATTATCGTGAAAGAAGACCAAACATGTGAAATTTTATTTACAAACATCTAATTATTTACAAGTGTCTATCGCTGCATTGATAACACTGCAAATTTTAATCATTAATTAATTATCATGAATGAAGACCAAACATGTGAAATTTTATTTACAAACGTCTGATTTTTTAGTTTATATGTGTGTATCTCTACATTAATAAAATGTTGCAATGTGAAATGCCATTTCGAAATTATGTGATTTTTTTCATTTATAATTAGTGCTTAGATAAAATTTTGTAAACCTAAGATGTTGATACAATTGAAAAAATCTCTAGGAAATAATAATTTACTACCTATAAAAGGTACAGAACTTGCAATGAAAAACAAGTGAGTTTCAGTGTAAAAAGGTGCAAAAATAACAAAACAATATGTAAGTAAATATTTACTATTTATTATTATTACATCTATTTAATTCTTGTATACAACTTGTATAGTTCCACTGTAATAAAGCAACATAATGATGTGATATATTTTTACTAAAATCATTAGATTAGATGAGGTTGTTGTACACGGTGGAACTCTAAATCTTAGTTCCGCATACTTAGATGCCCATATCTCACTATCTGCCTTAAATCCTGCACTGAGTGAGAGGCATGCTGCCAAATCTGATCGAACTTCAAGCAGATTTGTTCCTGATTCATTTAGCGATTTTTTAGAGCAATTAATTCATTTAAAGTAGCCATATTGTTTCTTCCAACTGTTTAATGGTTGCCTGATACTCTGTTTCAGTTTTCATCATACTAAGGGTTGTGTTCTCGTTTTCAATTAATGATTCAGATACTGCAGTTGCAAAATTATTAGTTTTATTTCTTAATTCTGTTATGTTTCCTTGTCTTGTAGAATATAGCTTAAATTCAGGATACTTTGATAACAGTTTACTAAAACTGATTTGTAAAGAAGTTTGGTTTGCCAATTCATGTGTTATATATAAGCTTCCATTATGTGGTGAGTATTCACAGAAAAACACTCCATTTCCAATAACAATACATAGTGAACATAAATTAAGAATAATGTTTTTAAACATTTTTCTTTACTATTTATTCTTCGTTTAATAACCACAACGTGCACTGTAGACAAATACTACAATATTTGTATTTTGATCTTCTTGGTGTATTTTGAGTGAAACTTCTTGTTGTATTTCTTGCACACTGTAAAGTTACAATAGTAAAGAGTAAACTTTCAGTGTTTTTAAAACAATTTGTACAAGTATAAGAAATGGATACGTTCATACTGTTAATTTAATAGACTGTATTTGATATTTATTTAAGATTCTCCCCTCTTTTAGTTTAAGATATAGAGTTGCGCTGTTAGAAAAAATTGTAATGGCTCTAAATAAATATATTTTTTTATTTATATTACATAATATTTTTACATTGTTCTTACAACATTAGTTAAAGGATTATATTTTACAAGGCGATCATGAAGAATGAGACAATATGCAGTAGTTTTTTCTGGTATATTCTTGATTGTTTCGAATTCTAATCTGACATCAACAGCTCCACCTTTAATGGTATCTATTTGTCGGCTGCAGTCAATTACATATGATGTGGTTTGTTTAGAAAAGTCTTCTGGAGTTAGAGAAACTTGAATGAACTCTCTGTTGTAATATACCGCTTGGAAGTTAGCAAACATTTCATAAAGTGTTGCAAAATTCTTTTGATCAAAATTGAGAATTAAATTATCATATGGGTAAACTTCAGAATTTAAATACAATTTTATATTTGTGATATTAGTATGATCAAATTCTGACATAGTCTTGTGAATATTATTTTTTCGATCAGTATGGAATGCTACAATAACAAAACGAGGTTTTTCCAGTTGACTTGTCGTTTTCACTGCTCAGGTATGTTTTTGACTTTGCTGTAAAAGTGGATACTCTAACAACTCCCAGGAACGAAAGCCGATAGGTAAATCTTTTCCACGTTCTATATATTGCAAAAATTGGATTTTGTGAGCATCAGATAATGACACATGAGGTACTTTCCAAACAACTTTATTTAGGTGAACTTTTGGTTTTTCTGTAGCTACAGAACTGACTGCAGCGTTAGTGTCTGTATTGGCACGTACCAGAATTAAATTTTGACTTGCTGAAATCACTAGGCGACGAAAATCCTCACAAAAGCCAAGTAGTAATTTTAGAGGAATGCATACTGCAAAATTTCCGTTGGCGTCACACATATTTGGAGTGCCTTCAAGATTCCATCCTGCATTATACCATCGAATTACTTCGTTTTTGGAATATGATAGATAGGTCTTAATCGTTGATGTGATTCCAGGATTTCTGGTTCGATCGACTACTGTTCCACCAAGTTCGTAACGAATTTCTTCAAAGAGGAATGCAAAACCATTATTAATGAATCTTAATGTTGGACTGTACTTATTTTCTGAGTTTAAAAGTTTTCCTTCCAGGTACAGAAAACTTTGAGAAGGTAGAGTGTACACGTCTTGAGTTTGTATAGGGATTCTTATCTCATCATTATTGAAAAATGTAGTATTTGCATAAGGTGTGCAGGAATGATATTCAAAATTGGTTATAGCATTGTCCACAAGAACATTATCAGCCACTCGTAGTATGTTAAGCGTCATTTTTTTGTTTAAACACACACCGGAACAAACAGAAAAGTTTTTTAAGTCTTACACTTATACTTAATTTTATTCTGCAAATGAATGCTTTGAATTGTCCTCTCTCTATAGTTTTCTTCTTTTTCTTCTTATTTTTTTCTTCTTTATGTTTAGCCGTTGTTAAGTTCGTACCTTGAATCCCAAAGATACTAAAAATTGCTTATTGATAGGTGTTAACTGTTTCACTTGTTGCTTGATTCTGGCGTTTTTATAGATTGGCTGTAGATATTTTATAGGTTGTTCATGTTGTGATAAATAATTAGATGGATTATCATATATGAAAACCATGTCAATTAAGTCGTTTTAAATGCAATCTTATCGTAACAACTTCACTTTTAAAATTAACCAAATTTCCATTTTGGTCTGTTATTTTAATAATAATCTCATTTATATATCTTGTATTGATTGGTAGATAAATAACGTTGGTGGGGTTTTCAACAATTTTGTAACCAGGCGGGACATTTGGGTAAAACATATGGATTATATCATTATTGAAAGAATTCTGAATTAAATTGCATTCAATGGAAATAGCATTTACTTTTAAAATGCTGATTGGATAATCTGAATAGTGCCATTTTTTAGGTTTTAATTTTCTATTTTTAAATCCTAATAAAGGACCAATGGTGTTCAATTTCTCAAAATCAATTTCTTTGTTACATTTTATTTCACATTTAAATGTGTTATGATTAGCTCTCAATATTAATACAGGTTTTTCTGTTTTTTTTTATTTTTCTTATTATCATCTTTTTCCACAGGTTTCAAATTCTTCTGTATATGTTGTGATGATAATACAGATGGTACAGCTGTCTCCTCTTGTTGTTCTTCATGATCAGTTAGCAAAGAGTGAAGCGTTTTTTCAATATCCTGTATTTCATACGTGCCCACCGGTAATTCTAATTTCATACCGTTAATATAAAACTTGTTGTTGGTTTCATCGATATTTGAGATGGTATTAAAGGTCATAAAATCAATTAACCCCATAACATAAGTAGCATCATCTTCTAGAATAATTGGTGGGTAAATCTTGTTACTGAGAATAGAAGCACGTTCAGAGAACGTAAATGTATATGAAGACATCTTAATCTGTCAAAGGTTACCAAATACTAAAACTATTTGTATGGTTTTATTGAATATATTCACTTAATTATTTTTATTATTTACAATTTTCAACTAAATTATTATTACGTAGTTATTAACAAGTTTCAACTCGCATTAATACTAATGTTTCCTTTCGGCACCTGGTACAATATGAGACCCTTTGAATTCCATAATCTGTACATATACCAGACTTGTAAACTTGAAAACTTGCACCACAATCATCACATTTAAAAGTTAGTATTATACCTCTTCTATTATCGGCCATTTTTTCTAATTACCTCTTGAAGCACAACACACAGAGCAGCTTGAATTTAGCAATTTTCTTTGCATGGGTGTTCCGCAATATAGACAATAAACAGTAGAGCTAGAGCTACGTTTTTCAGTAATTATTCTTTTAGTTCCACACTTGTTACACCAGCAGTCCATAAGAACCGTACACTGATAATGTTCATCGGTAGGAAGAGGCATTTATATAAAAAAATATGAATGTATATTGTTCAAAGGTTTTCAAAGTAATGAGACAAATTTGATTTGTTTACACCTTTTATTGAGATAAAAAATATAAACATAAGTGTCCACAATTAAAACTGTTATAGTTCTGAAACTTATTATAGTTATATACAATTTTACATAGTTCAGTGGAATTAAAATATTTTATAACTTCAAATGGAGGCCTAAGGTTTCCAAAGCTATCAAAATAGGTTACTGTTGAACCGCTTTTCTTATATGCTGTCCAATGAGTTCCAGGACCAACTGTAGAATCTAAGTTGATAATTCCTCTTTCAATTTTATGAATTTTTTTAGGTAAATTGTCTCTCATGAACACTCCTCGGAAATTTGGAATTTTCCAGATTTTTGCATATTTATCTATATCAATATTTGTTAGCGGACGTTTTGGTAGTTTTTTGGAGGGTGTAAAAAAAGACCGAAGCCTTTTTTGTAAGGACGTAAGTATAGTCCTTTGCCGCCTACAGCAATAGACTCCATTTGTCTATTATGTCGTTTAGCTTCCTCTAATTTTTGTTTTGCCATCTTAGCATCATTTATTACTTTTGCAACAGCTGATCCTCCGGCAGCGATCGATCCCAGAGCAGAAAGTCCTGCAAAAATGGGAATATGGGGTAAAATACCACCCTTCTTAGGTACTTGTATGATGCGAGGTGGAGTAGACTTGATATGTTTCTTAATTGATTTAGCAGATTTCAATGCAACTTTTATGGCAGCACCTAAAGTACGAGGTTTATGTTTAAGCACATGTTTCCTTATTTGACTTATAGCTCTTGTAAACCCTAGAAATTTTCTGCTCGGTTTTTTCTTCACTTTTTCTTAACTTTTTTGTTTTACACCTTGACTTTATTTTAACCATACTTCTCTCTTGATTATAGTACGTTTTATATGAATGTTCAGTAAATACTGATAAAATTTTAGGTCAAACTATTTTTTATACTAATTGATTCTGTTCACTTTTGCCACTGGGATAGTGTCATGTTCAAAACCACCATCACTATCATCAAGTTTTCTTTTTCGATTTTGTTGATTGTCAAAAATAAGAGGTTCATCTAAATCAAGTTTTAACTTTTTAGGAATTACTTCTTCATCATTAAGTTGTTGTAATTTTCTTTTACCCACTCGAAATTTACGAGTTTGGGGAGATATTAGACGACGTTTTATATTTTCAGAATTATAAATGTCATCATCACTGGTATCCCTTTTACGTTTTCGGTTATATTCAATTTCCATATTCGTATCAATTTCTTGAGGTTCATTTACAGGTTTTTCTTTTTTGTTTATTTTTTTTATTTGAACCTTTGGTTTTCTTCTTCTCCTTTGTGATGGTATTTTTTTAATGGATTCCACATCATTACCATTCAAAATTGTTATGCCGTCTTGTATATTCTTGAGAGTATTTTCAATCATAAGTTTAGTTTTTTCCATTAACTTTATACACTTTCGAATCGTTTGTTTATTAGTAGGTCTTTTCAAGCCCATACCTAATTTCACTTTAGTTTTCATTGCTCCTGCACTACCGAGAGCTGCTATTCGTTCACCTACAGATGCGTCTTTAGAATGAAATCTCTGAAGAGCTTCTTCAGCTAATATTTTATCTGCCTTATGACGTAACTTTGTATTACTTTCACTTTCATAAAATTTATCGTGTTTTAAACAGCTAGCATCTAGTGGATTTGTTGGTAGACTTCCTTGCAATAGACGTTGTTTGAGTTTTGTTCCAAGCCCACAATAATTATAACCTGGTATATGCAATTCAAACGGTAAATTATTTATAGCTGAATTTAATAAACCTTGACCTGAATATAACTTCATGATGTTATTTCATTAACTATCAACTGAAAACTAACATATTATTTGTTTTGTGAATATTTATCTCATTTTATAGTAATGTGTCAAAGAATGAGGGTGGTAAAACAAAAAACTTCTTTAGCTATTGAAAATGATAATTTCAATAATATACCTGAAAATGGTTATGGTTAATCTAATTGAACACTTGAACGGACTGAGATTTGAGAATGTTTATGTTTATTCAAAGTCCTTGTATCAACCGAAATATGTTTATCTGGAGAAGTTACTAAAGCCAATACAAGGCATCGGTTATTACCCGTTCAATGTTAGCGAAAATACATCCTTCAGAAGCAAAAAAAAATTCAATATTTATATTTGATGATGTGGCTTGTGACAATCAAGATGTTATACGTCAATATTTCTCTATGGGAAGGCACAGTCTAGTGGACTCGTTTTATCTGTCTCAGACGTATGCGAAGGTTCCAAAACATCTCATTCGAGATAACGCAAATTTTTTGGTTCTTTTCAAACAAGATGATTTAAATTTGAAACATGTCTATAATGATCATATTGGTAGTGACGTGTCGTTTGAACAGTTTAAAAGCTTATGCGCCATGTGTTGGTACAGACCATATGGATTTTTATGTATCTCTAAAGACAGCAACATCCATGAGGGACGTTACAGAAGAGGTTTTGATCACTATATATGTTTCGAATAAGACAATTAATTTCAGTATAATCATTAACATCATAAGTGTAAGATATATCAGAAACTGATTGAACCAGATCAATAGCGGATAATAGCAGATAAAAGCGGATCAAAAGCGGATCGAAAGCGGATTGAAAGCGGATCAAAAGCTCATGACAACCAGATACTAACTGTCTAATTAGCAACATGAATCTATCAGAGAAGGAACTAAAAAAAGTCTAGTACAGAAACGTAGAATTGTAAAAGAAAAATTACAGCTTCTCAAACATGGTGAAATTATTAAGGAAAAGTTATTTTCTCCCATAACAAAATATCTAAAGGACATTGAAAGTAAACTGAGTCACAAGGAACATAAAATGGATGGAGCTAGTAAGATGGAAGAAGAGAAAACTTTTTTTAAAACTGAGGATCCTAGTCATGTTGATCGGGAAAAAGATTTTATTTTCAACGATGAACTATACCCATCAATACTATCACATCAAGCTGAATCGCTGTATCAGGAAACACCGAAGATTCCTCGTAAACTTTCAACGAGTATATCCACACCTACAGGTCAGTTACGATTATTGCAAGATGAAAATGAAGATCCGAGTGAAATTAAAATGACAATTCTTCAAGAAATCACATCTGATGATGAGATAGGATCATTACATTCTCCTGCAAGACCTGGACGGTTTGCTGATATTGCTGAAAAATCCTATGTTGACTATTTAGACCAGTATGATCCATTACCCAGAAAATATATAAATGACATGTATTATGATGATGATAATAAGGAATTTGATCATAAGTATGGTGTCAGATTAGATACCGATACTGAGAAACTAATGATTGGTGACTCAAGATTAGATATTGATGGATCTGATATTATCGTTAAGAAGAAATGATATCGGGGTAGTATGGGGTTATATGAATTATTGTTCAAAAAACGGCCGAAAGGCTACTCTAAAGAAGATGGAGATAATTATAAACAAATTGTAGCGAAAACTAATGCTCATAGACGTTATTATAAACCTAACAAACAAATAGATGGTAGCAAAATGAAAAAATATAAAAAAAGTATTGCTCCTATGGTGACAGGGAAAGGAATTTTTATGGAAGTGGATAACAATAAAATTGATTACGTTTATTGGGATGATCCAAATGAACTTGTTGATAGGTTACGATTACTACTCGCTTCACAAACAGCAGGACATACAGGCCACACAAACGAAATAACATCAATTATTGAGGAATTGAGAGAGGCCGGTATAATTATTTAAAAAATGAACTCTGATAGTAGTGTGAAGAGGCAAATTGTTGAAGAAATCCATAAAGCAGCCAGGATAAATTTTAAAAGACGAAAAGTCATAATTAACTCTTTCAAGCTGATTTAGTGGAAATGATACCATACGCTAGAGAAAATAAAGGCTATAAATACATATTGGTTGTAATCAATTGTTTTTCAAAATTTGTTTGGGCCTATTCGATAAAGTCAAAAAATAAGTCTGAGTTTTAAAACAGCAAACACCTAAGAATCTGCAGACTGATGCTGGTACAGAATTTTTCAATACAGATTTTAAGAAGTTAATGAACAAATATAAGATCAATCATTATAAGGTGTTTAGCGAGAAAAAAGCGTCAATTGTGGAACGAGTAAATCGAACTTTGAAAAACATGATGTGGAAAGAATTCAGTTTACAGGGTCATTACAAATGGTTGAATATTCTACCGGAAATCGTGAGAAAATATAATAATACCAAACATAGAACCATAGGTATGAAATCAGTTGAGGTCATGAAAAAGGATTCAAAGCATTTATTAAAAACAGTCTATAATAGAATTAAAGGGGCATCAAAGAAACGAAAATTTCAAGTTGGTGATTATGTTCGTATATCAAAATTACGAGGAGTTTTTGATAAAAAATACCAACCAAATTGGTACACAGAGATATTCAAGATAAGGAAAGTTCAGCTTACAAATCCAACAACATACCTGCTGGTTGATGAAAACCATCATGACATTTTGGGTGGTTTCTATGAAGAACAATTGTTAACAGTTAAATATCCCAATGCATTTCTAATTGAACGGATCTTGAAACGAAAGAAACCCAATAAAATTTTTGTAAAGTGGTTAGGTTTTGATGATAAACATAACAGTTGGATACAGACAGATGACCTTGAAAATTGATATAAAATTGTTAAATAATTATCACTTTCTTTAATATTGTATTATTGTTCAACTTAATCAGTTCGAGTCGTCAAGTATTTGTGCAGTTACAATGTTTATCGTGGATTTGCAGTACTTTCAGTATGGAGATGCTATTTTGTGTAAGGAAATTGCAATCATTAATGTAGAAAACGGCTAGTACTCACACAAATTTGTTACAATGCCTGTCAGTTTTTATCATTTTACTGATACCATTCAACAACACATGGTGTATACAAAAAAAGAGCATCATAGATTAGATTGGAATAATAATGATTGTTTAAGGTATGAACAAATATCTGAATACATAAAAAATTGTATTAAGTGTGATAAGACTCTGGTAATGGTCAAAGGATTAGAGAAGAAACGTTGGCTGGAGAAACTGATTCCTAATAAGGTTGTGGACTTATTAGAAGAAAGCTGCCCTTCCATAGAGAAATTAAAGCTGTTTTTAAAGTCACATCATTGTAATCAACATGTATATAGTAATAAATTAAACTGTGCAGTAGAAAATGTAAATTTGTTAAGAAATTGGTATGTGTATTGTAGGAAATAAAACTCTTAGAAATAGATATATGTTTTATTTTTTTTTATATTTACTTAAATTAGTAAATAAGTAAAACTATTTATCTATAAAAAAATCTTGTCCATGTTGAAATATTTGAGACTCTTGGAATTCGTCTTCGTCTATTTCCTTCAAGTTGGAACACTTTAACTTTTTAGCAGCTGAAGGTCCAATTGTTTCATTTTCTTCTCCTTCATCTTCCTCTAAATTAAAACTGTACCTTTTTACAGCCTTTTCAAAAAGACCTATTTCCTCTTCATTCTCAACATTCATTCTAATATATTTTAGAGGAAGATTACCAAATGTACGCCTTAACGTAACTTCTTTTGGAGAATATGATAAGGATACTAGCACTACATTTTTTTTAATTTTTACTTCCTTCACACTATAACTATAAATATAAACAAGAAATAAAATAAATAACAATTCAACAAAAAAAAATACTTACCGACAAATTTGTTTCATTACTGCATATAGCATTTTCAAAGGAAAATTAATTTCATCTTTGGTGGAAATTAAAAGGGTACTTGGAATTGTTGCCATTTTGATCTAATAAGTAGACTTGAGTATATAACAGATGAATTAATGTTTTGAACTAACATTCCTTATTATTCAACTTGCTTTTAAAGGCTAAGAGAAAAAATAAAACATGCTTATGAAACTTGAATTTCTACAAATCATCAACATTTAAGATATTTTCCATTTGTATGTAAAAATTCTTATTTGTTATTATATTTTACTTTATATTTTAATCCAAATATAGAATTGCTACCATAATTCTCATGGGTGGAGTTACATCTTTACAAAAAATATTATATTATTGCAACCATTTTGTATATAAAATCCTACCCTTTAAGATGAATCACCAACCAAAATATTATATGGGAGGAGCTGTAATTTGTTTATTGACGCTTACAAATAGAAAACCACTTTTAATAGCTTATGTAGGAGGAGTAGTAATTTGTTTATTTATGCAAACAAATAGTAAACTACATTTTCTGCCTTGTATTAATAAATTACATATAATTGTGATAAACAATTTACGTCAGCAATATGGAAACAATAATTTTACATCGCTTATCTGTAAAAAAATTGATGATCGATGCCAGTAAGGCGTTAAAAATGCAATTAACATAAACATAAGACGCCAGTCTGTCTGTAAAAATCGTTATCTCTCGAAAAATGATGTTTTTGTTAACCTTTGGGATAAATCAAAATCACATGATGTTTGTTACATTAATTAAATTTATTAGTTTCCATGAATTACGTATGCACTTTATTTATCTGCTAGTAATTCACTGTATTGCAATAGTCATTGAGAAGATGTTGTATTGTACCATTTGTTTTAATGTAAATAATTTACGTAGTGGCTTTCAAAGTAGAAATGTTTATTGTTTTGATTGCCAGCGTATCACATTCCATGAGGGTGATGATGACCGCAGAGAAGCTAATAAAGAAAATAAAAGGCCGCGTACCTAATAGTGAAGTACAGATCTTAAATTGTTGTTAACCTATAATTTCTTTCGTGTAAGATGGAGTGTATTGTTGCTAATGTAGTTAAGAAAATTGAAACTTGGTAAGTTAGTTAAAACAAAAACAGAATATTTACAGTGGGTTCATTTTTTGGAAAAAATTATACTTCTACTTAAAAAATACTTAAAAAATAAAGAGGGGCCGATAAAAAATTATTCGAAATTAGAAGCTAATTTAACTTTTCTTAAATATTATTATTTGCAATTTAAAAATAAATTAAGGCTTAAAAAATCGAAATCTTGTAAATATGTTAGAAACTTAGTTTGGCAAGATACAGAGTCATGTTTTAAAAATAGGATAAAATCAGGAATCATTGTCAATTTTACAATAAAGGAACCACATGAATTCCTTAAAAAAGCTTTCAAAAGTTTTTCAGCAAAAATTAAGAAGGAATTAAAGAAGTCTTTGTTAAAAGTTAATTGTATATTTTATGCAAACTTTATAAAAACATCTAATGGAGAAACGGATATTAAACATTTTTCAAACAAAAATGAAGTTATAGACGTTAATACTAACTTAAAAGAGTGGTTTATAGAAAATGTTGAAAATAAGATTTTAAGTAAATTGGAAAATTTTCAGGAACGTGATTCTGGATGGGCTTTGTATGAAATATTGCATTTAAAAGTAAATATAAATCATTATAGACCAATAAATGTTGGTATGTCAACTTTTGTGGACGTACCAGCATTTATTAAGAAAACAAAAGCAGTTTTAAATATAAAAAATAATGATGAGTATTGTTTTTTGTGGTCAATTGTTGCAGCATTGCATCCATGTGATGCTAACAAAAACCCATGTAGAATCAGTTCTTACCAGCATTTTAGTAGAGTTTTAAAATATGATAATATTCAATTTCCTATAGCTTTGAAAGACATCCTAAAATTAAAAAAAAATAACAAATTGTCTATTAACTTATTTATGGTTAATGAAAAGAGTATAGTTCCTGTGAGTTTAAGCAAAAATAATTATTCACCTCGTATAAATTTACTTATGTTGTCAACTTTCGATCATTCTGTTAATTCAAATTCAGATGATGACAATGAAAATAATTCTGAACAAAATAGGATTTTCCATTTTGCTCTTATAAAAGACTTATCCAAACTCTTAAACAGACAAATGGGAAATTTTTCTCATAAAAAATGGTTGTGTGAAAGATGTTTAAATCATTTTAAAACAACGGAAAATTTATATAAACATTTCATAAAATGTCAAGTTATGAATCCCTAAATGAAGGAAGAGTTCAACCCTAGTGAACCAACTTCCTATTTAATGTATTATGATATTAACAACATGTATGGGACAGCAATGTGTGAATCCTTACCTTACGGGCATTTTGAATGGGTAGACCCTTATTCAGTGAACATTCAAAATATTTCAGATGACTCTGAATTTGGCTACATTTTTGAAGTTGATATAGATAGGAACTACATGAAAGTCATAAAGATCTCCCTTTCTGTCCGGAACGTATGGTACCACCAACTTCACGTTCTAAAAATAAAAAATTATGAACAACACTTTACAATAAACAAAAGTATGTTATTCATTATAAAAATTTGAAACAGGCTCTTGAAGTCGGGTTGAAAATATCTAAAATACATAACTTTTTAAAACTTAAGCAGTCACGATGGATGAAAAAATATATAGAACTGAATACACAGTGTAGAATGCAAAGCACTAATAATTTTGAAAAAAACTTTTACAAACTAATGAACAACAGTGTGTTCGGTAAAACAATGGAGAACGTAAGAAAATATAAAAACGTAAAGTTGGTTAACATATGGAAAGGGCGATTCGGTGCAAACTACTATATATCTCAACCAAATTTTCGTAGTAGTCATATCTTTGAAGACAATATGGTCATTATAGAAATGAACAAAACGGAAATTATTTTCAATAAACCTATATATATATTGGATTTTCCATTCTAGATATTTCAAAAACATACCTATATGACTTTCACTATAACTATATTCTAAAAACTTTTGGAAAAAAAGCAAAACTTTTATATATGGACACAGATTCTTTAATTTATCACTTCTTTGTAGACAATATTTACGAAGAAATGAAAAAAGAACTCCAAAGGTTTGATACGTCAGACTATCCTCCAGATAATACATATCGAATTCCCCAAATTAATAAAAAAGTCTTAGGTAAAATGAAAGATGAAATTAATGGTAAAATTTTGCTTGAGTTTATTGGTTTGAGATCAAAAATGTATGCCTTAAGAATTTTAAATGCAATTATTAAGAAAGTTAAAGGTATAAAAAAATCTGCTTTGAGAAAAATTACTTTTGAAGATTTCTATCAATGTCTGTTTTATAACTCTGTAAAGGAGGCATCACATAACCTAATAAGATCAAATAAACATCTAAACAATCTATTCAATAGAACAAAAAAAATCGCATTGAGTCCATTCGATGATAAGCGTATTATTAACTATATTTCACCTGATACATTACCTTGGGGATGCATATAATTTTAGAACCCACTGGATATTCTTTTTTGTTGAGACTAACTATAACAGTTACTTTTGCAGAAATTAGTAAAAAATGCATTTCATTTAAGCACTGAAGTATATAAAGATGGTAGAACCCTTTCAAGGTATTTACAGTATCAGATCTGCTTTCAACAAGAAAAAAAAGAGGTCTAACCATTTGGAAGAAATATTGTTACATGATTCTCAACAGACCTATCAATTAACCATCCAAAGAAGACAGCTTCATAATAAAATTATGAATAATGACATCGAGGTTTGAAATGATCACAATAAAACACACATTATGTACAAACAAAAATCAGTTTACAAAATGCCTTACAAGGTAACAGTTCTAATTACATGTCTAAAGTGTAAAAGTTATTCTGACAAAGATGTGATCAAAGATGAATACTACCCGTTTGGAAGACATATTGCTCTACAGTGCAGTCATTGTTCTTCTTTTAACATGCATGAAATCAGAGATTTGTATGGTAAATGGATATCAGAACCAATGTCAATTTCAGAAAAACGAAGTTTGAAGCAAAATTGGAATCAAGACGTCTTTGAGAACAGAAAAAGATAATCTAGCAAAAATTTCTTCAAAGCGCATTACTCCTATACAAATAAATCAAGATGTTAACAATGCAACACATTAGTTTGTCTCAAGATTTAGCCATGAACAGTCTTATTGTCTAGTGTCAGCCTTGTGATGAAGTTTCAGAATTTCCTTGGTGTTTTAACAATGATGTGATATTACAGTCATCAAAATGTAAAAAGTGTTCTGATAGTTTCAAACTGGTGTCACCTACTCAAAAAAGTGAAAACATTATAACGAATGCAGACTTTTTACCATGTAGAAATTCAAAATATTATGATGCTTTCTACTATCTATCAGAGGACAAATTTGCCTACTATCATCTACCTAAAGATGAAGTTTCATTACCAATTCTCTTTCTCGAGATGTCAGTAAACTACCGCTTGGGGTATGGACGACGATTTGAAAAATGTGAAGAAGGACTTGTAAACCTATGTGAAATTGAAAATTTTGTTAACGAATATTCGAATGTATTTTTCTGAGAATAAATTTTTGTTGTTTATATCTAAATAAATTGAATTAAAAATCATAATTTTTTATTTCATGTAGAATAATACTTAAAAGAAAAATAAATGACTCATTAGCTCAGTTGGTTAAAGTGCCATGCTAATCATTAATATGATAGGTTCTAATCTTACATGGGTCATTTTTTTTCTTTTACCTGGTAATTATAAGCTTATTTCAAACTAAAATAACAAGGTAAAGAAATCTGTAAAAAGTGTAAAACTATTAAACAATGAAAGTTAAGTAGTGTACGTGATAAACAAAGACAGCAAAAATATACATTCTACCGAAGAATAAGAGATCAAAACTACTGATAAGCGATACGCTAGGTTATCCCACCCCTCGTACAAGCCAGACAAGGACAGCCTTCGCTAAACAAGGATAGACGAACTGCTAGCGAAGAAGAAGAGATCAAAACTACTGATAAGCGATACGCTTTTCCCAGCAAACCCTTCTGGTTATTGGCGATCTCTTCACCATCTACGTCTAGCCAAATTGTCACTTTTTGTCAACTTTGTCACACCTAAGATGTCCTTTTGTCGCCTAATCCATTGTTTGAGACAACTTCCTGATGACAAAGTGACAAACTACCCTCTGGACATTGGCGATGTCATTCTACAAGAACTGGGGACCCCCCTATTACGGTGGACACTTTGATGGACATGCCATCGAGTTGTCACAGGAACGCCCCATCTTATCTACTGATGTACACCAGATACAACAAAGAAAATCATATATATGTGTAAAACGAGCACTCTTGTTGTTATTTCCCACGGTTTTGGCTGCTTCCCGTTAACTGCTTTCTGATTATATATATATATATATATATATATATATATATATATTATATATATATATATATTATATAACCGCAATGAGGCAGCGTGGTAAGATGTACCACATATCCCCTGTAAAATTCTAAAAATATTCTTCACCTTCTCAATCCTTCGTCCTACAATAAGACCTTAAGCTCTTTATCTGTTTGCTCAAGTGTCTCCGATCAGCCTTCAGCCTTCGCTTTGTTAATACATTTGATCCCGCGTTTAGTTATTCAAAGGCCAATCAACTTCTAGCCTTGAGTTCACGTTATCCCGTTAAACAAACTGCCAAACATAGGTTCTTCATCTCAGTTCCTTCAAGCCAGTTTTTTAATTCTTCAGTCCTACACTCACTTCTTCTTTTTCTTCATTTCGGTTGTCATAAATACCATTTGTCCACCTATCCTCAATTCTCTTCAATACAGTCCTATTCTTCTTCATCTCTTCTCAAGAACTTAAGTTCTCCATTTCCACAGCTCTTCAAGTTCCTCTGCAATCTTTGAATTCTTCAGGAAGGCTACACCATGAAAAATTGGTTGAATCGAGCTGCATGATGATGATGTATATATACATATCTATGTATAGGTTAGGTCAAGCGGAGACATTGGTGACTTGCACGCAAAATTATTATTTTTTTATTTTTTGGTTTTTTAATTTTCCCGATTTTATTAAAAAAATGTAAACCATCCTTGAAGTATAAATGAAACCGCAATAGCCGAACGAACAATTAAAACGTTGAAAGAGCGTCTCTTTACTATACTTTAGTTAGAAGAGCACTCACAAATGGACTGATATTTTGCCAGAAATTCTCAAGGACTACAACCATCAAAAACACTCCACTTGTTGTGGCTGACAGATTTGGGAGCTACTCGATGAACCTCGTTACTTAAACGTTTCGCCACGTAAGACAAGATTTTATTGAAACAACGACCAACAACTCAAACCGATGCCGTGACCGATTCCTCGTCAATTCGAGTTCGATCCAGTTCTACCTTGGCTCGTGTGCGTTCTGTCTGCATCTCAACATACTCTGCCTCCACGTTATTCTTTACTTGTAGTAATATACTTATATTTCGCTTATATCAGCCATCAAGTGCTCGTTTTGTGCAGAGAATAGGTCGTTGTGTGCAGAGAGTTGCTTGAGACACCATTTCTCATAACACTTCTTGTATGTTTGATGTTTATGGTTTGCTTGCAGCCGTAGTCTTTTTGGCCGTTTTTTTTTGCTACTCAGATTGCACCCTAACACCAAACTTTTATTTTAACACACTCAGCCTCGTTTCAACAACTCTAAGTTGTCATCATCAAGGAGTAAACCGAACTAAGCTTGATTTACTCCATTTCTCATTAGCATATAATCAGGTCTGTTTGAGCTATCTTAAGAAGTACAACCAACCAGTCATTTGGTGTATTAACGTAAAACACATTTTTCAATATCAGCATGAAAGTCACAAAATTTGCTTCAAGTGGCACTATTTTTGACGGTACGTATTTAAAAATATTCAGCAATAAACTATGCTGGCTTTATTAAAATCTTTTATATGAGACCAAAAGTTTTATATGAAAAAGTTCCAAAATTGCGCCGGTTTGTCAACGCAGCACACAACCGCTACTTTAACGTATATTGTACATCAGTCTCATAAGGAACAATATATGTGTTTTTCCGAGATCTAGGGAAATATTGACATTCTGACACTTAAAGCTCGGTATGAGCATATCCAAACATCCAAATAATTTATTCCCAAATATCCGAAATCAAAAATCTAAATATCCGAATATCCAAGAGCCGAATTTCATCATGCCATATGCCAACATGCTAAATTTCAATATGCCGAATATTCATGTACAGCATTCAGATACCCATTCATCCAAAGAAACCTATACCAGGTAGCCTGCATGGAGTGTATAGGCGGAACGGAACCTCCCAAGCGAATGGTCCGGGATCGAAATCCGGCCACTAATCTCTGCGAGCGTCACAATATACCGTTTAAAAATCGTCAGTACACAACTCCTTGCCGTAAATTGAAATAAACCGTTTTCCCCCCTAAAAACTCACCCCATTCACATCAATTTCCCGACCTCAGATCGCCCGTAAATTATTTTTCCTTCAATTTTTGTTGTATTCCCTTCCTTTTCCAATGTGTTTCATCCTACTATTTTTTTTTATCATTTTTTACCATTTTCAAAGGCTTCAGTCCTGGTCTATAAAGGGAGTTAATCGAAGAGAGGTGGTATATTTATGACTTATGTTTTTTTAGTAAGATTTCTTATGCAATTCAAGTTAAAATTATGGAATATTTTAAAAAAGATGGAACAAGAAGTCTCTGATATGGCAAGAGACTCAAGATCAAAAATAGAGGAAAAACAAGTAAACGAGTAGACTAACAGAAACTCAAAAGGAAATCAGAGTTTAGAGGAAAATTTTCAAAACTAACAATATTGCTTAATTATATACAGCGCTTTAATTTAAAAATTAGCCACCCAAAATAGCTTTTAATATATCTTTAAAAGATAAAGACACAAATCACGTTTTTTATTAAACCTATCGGTCAGTTTCAACCCTTAAGCTGGTGGAATATCACTATCATCTCTTTTTAAAGGTCTCTTTTTGCCAATCTTTTGAGACATGATTGTTTTGAATCAGATTATTTTTTTACAGAATAATGCCATTTTAAACTTTCAAATTAAAATAATTATTATTTACATTGTAGTAAATAGGCTATACAGGTCTGAGCACAAAATCGACCAAAAATACATGTAATTTCCCATAAGAGAATCTAAGGTTAAAATCAGCGAAATTTCTCGATGACTGCGAGAATCGCCAACGTGAGCGGGCATGATTTTGTGGTTAGGGGTGAGTAATTTTGGCTTAACGTGGGGGTGTAAACGGCATATTTAGGGGTGTATTCATTATTTATAAGGCCCTTTTGGCATTTAGCGGGGGTGAAATTAGATCGAGGGTGTCATTTGTTCTGCTAACAAGGGGGCCGCGAATAGGACCGCGAGGGGCTCCGACTAGGGCTGCTGTGACGCGTCGTAGAGAGAACTGTTACAATGGTGGGGCCCCAACTAAGGCTTCTGTTGTAGAGGAGCCGCGAGGCTTTTAAGAGGGCCAGGTAGAGTTTAAGATGGTGATGTTATTTAGGTAATATCACTATTAGAGGTTAGGTTAGGTTAGAAGAGGTGTTGACGGCTGTCAGCTGAGTGAGTGTTTGTTGCGGCGCCATCTTGCGGTGAAAGCGTTAATTTATACTGTGTGTTGCAGATTGCGTGTATCGCAGGGGTGCGCGCCATCTGTTGTTGGTTGTGGTGGTTAGAAATAAAAAAAGCTTTGGCAGGGCTTCGGTCTCGGGAGCATCGCATGGGGACATAGCAGGAAGTTGGTTGGTTGGAACAGAGACGCTACAAATGGAAATGGTAGAAATGGTAGGATAGTTGAAACAGGTCCGTTACAAATGAAAATGCTAGAAGTGGCAGGATGTTAGATGGTTGGACTACGTTTGCAAATGGGTGAATGAACAGTTATATGTTTGAAGTTGTTTGACCGAACAGTATAGAGAGCAAAGGTATGTTGGAAACGGAAACGTCGGAACAGGAATACTAGAAACGAGAATACTAGAGAGATAGGTGAAACAAACGTGGTTTCCGGGAATTCATCCGCGTAGTTGATAACTGATCCCTGCCAGGATCGATGGTAAAATGACGACGTTTCGGCAGTCACATCTGCCCTCTTCAGGTCGGTTCGCATGATTCTCGTAGCCTTCTGCTTTCGCTTCAGGTTACTCGAATACGAGTGGGGGAGTTATTGTAACGGTTTTACATTAGAGGGGATATTTGTAATTTAAAATTTTATATATATATATATATATATATATAAATATATTTATATATAGTAGTAGATATACAAGATACGTAAGGACCTCATTTGCTGAGCATTTCAGGTGTTGTACTGACCTCCATCGGTGTTGCATGATTTATGAATTTGCTACACTTTCTACCAACGCAAGTAACGACTTTACATGTGATATGTAAATATTAAAGTTGCAAAACATAATATTTAAATTTGCAGAAATAAGAAGATTTTTAACTGAGGTATTTTATTGCAATGATTTACCTACTACTGATATAAATCTATTTATTATTTAGGATATGAACTGTAGAAATATTATTATTTTATGTAATTCATAATTTCTTAATTTTTTGCGACCAATGCGGTCTATTAAAAATATATGATAATCAACTATTTTTTTTATTAAGTGTGGCAATTAAGATTTTACAGTTCTTGGAAAATTTGTTATATCAATCAGTCTTTGTATTCCTTCACTAGAATGATAAACCTGAATGTTTTAAAAGAGGCAATCTAATTCAGTTATGTTATTATAGAGTGAGGACGCGTGGGTTGGAACAAATTCATTTAAAATTCAGGTGTTGGTTTTATGGAAAAACGCTTCGGCCACTTCGGTTTTTTTTTGGACTGCGGTTTTTGTGATGATAAACTCATTTATACAGGGTGGGCCAGAAATAAATTGTGACCATCAACTTCATATTTTCAAATGGAAACATTTGTTTTTATTTTATTTTTGAATTCTGCATTGAATTTTAAGTATTAACAGTTATTAAAAAATATATTCATTTAAGAAAACAACGTTAAAAATAAGGTGTTTGTTGGTTTGAACCTATTTATTTACATCTGGTTTATAATTGTTGGCAGTATTTTAGTCGCATGAATGGAAACCCTTTTTAATTGACATCCAAAAAGGAGGAGGTTATCAATTCGTGGCGTATTTTTTTTTCGCTTTTTTTGTATGTATGTTACCTGATTTCTTCTCCTGTGGTGCAATGATTATGGTCTTATTTAATAGAGTATATATCCGGATTGGTGAAACTTCAAATTTTGGAAAAAAATTATATTGGTAAAGTGATAAAATTTGTGAATCAACACATGCCTGCATGGAAATCGACTAATATCCCTAATATTTTAGTCGATTTTTCGATAACTCCTTATGGATGTGTATAGTTTTTTAATGTTTAATCTATTAAGGAAGATCCTTAAGTGATCTCATATACTTTTCTGCGACGTCCAACTTGCAGTTTTGCAGAAAATCGCCGAAAATTCCAAAATTCTTATCAAAAATGTCATCCAAATGACAACGGACATTTCCTCATAATTATTTTAATTCCAACGTAATCGTGCGGTAATTTTAGGCACTGAAAATTTTAATTGCGAATTTGAAAATTTTCTATGTACATCTCCAGCATATAGGTAGTAAAGCATAGTATTTTCGGCTCCTTAAATCAATGAGTACCAAGCTCGTTTTGTTTGTATACCGGGCAAATACCTATTTAAATGCAAATTTTTCCATTTTGCGAAGACGGTGCTTTTGGTTGTTACATTCTCCCGGCCTAATAGAAAATTCAGTGACAACATATGTTAAACTTTAAACTGCTATTTGGTGCGTTTATAGACAGGGTGTTTAGTTATAGCATACAAAATCACAAAGTAAAGTGATAGAAGGAAGTGCATTTATATGAAGATTGAAATTTATTGGACGGACTAGAATGATAGTGGTCCGTAGGCAGCCGTATATACAGGATGGTTGGAATATAGGGTGGACTGGACGTTTGGTGGTATAAAAATGTTGGAAAAAATGTGAAATTAAAATTATATAGGGTGATTAAAAAATTGTTATATGATGTGGACATAAGCAAATCATATACAGGATGGTTGAAATATATGCCGGAGTTGAATTATATTTATATACAGTGTGATTAAAAAATTGGTTCTTTTATAGCCCATAAGAAGTTGCATAAAGTGTGGAGAGGAATGTTACACAGGGCGATAATATAAAATGTTAAAAATGAAATAATTTATGGGCTAGCCCACAAGGAGTTATATACTATGGTTGAAATATAGGACGGATTTGACTTCGTAAATATGGGATGGATTCTACTCCCTCCTATAGTTTACAGAAGGCAGCTAACAAATTTATGTTTGTGCGTGGGCAGTCGTATGTACAGGATGGTTGGTACATAGGTTGGATTGGAATTATCTATAGTTATAAAGGGTTGTCAAAAAAAGTTGAAAAAAGATTACATGGCGTAGTCCATAAGGCATAAATATATTTTGGGCTTATTAAGTCAACGCATACCAGTACATTTTGTTCGTAAAGTTTTACGTGTCAGTTTAAATGAGAAAGTATCATTGTGTAATTTTGAGGCTTTCCATGTTACCTGGTTCGTTCTATTAAGGTTATACATACAAAATAAAAAATAAAAAATGAAAACTACCTGAGTTCAAAAAAAAAACTAAAAAGTTGAAAATAAAACATTTAAAAAATATATAACCGACTTCTACCTATAACTAAAAATCTAAAAATAATTATAACAAAATACAACTCTAGCAAATAAATAACACATTCAATGTTGTTAGGTACCTACCCAGGAAGTAAAAAATGTAAACATTAAAAGGTGCTCATTCTGTACAAATTAATTACCTACCAATCTAGTATATATTGAAGCCGGTGCCAAGCAAATCTAAATCCTTCATTGCGTACTTATCTACTAATTCATCAAACTTGATTGTTGCTTGGCACCGACTTCAAAAATATACTAGATTGGTAGGTGATTAATTTGTACAGAATGAGCACCTTTAATGTTTACATTTTTTACTTCCTGGGTAGGTACCTAACAACATTGAATGTGTTATTTATTTGCTAGAGTTGTATTTTGTTATAATTATTTTTAGATTTTTAGTTATAGGTAGAAGTCGGTTATTATTTTTTAAAGTTTTAATTTATGATGGAGTTTATAACAATTGTTTACTTCCATATAAACTGTACTATAATTTTATTTCATATAAGTAGTTGTCGAGTGCAATTGTAAAGTTTCAAAGTATGGCGCGTTTAACTGAAAAGCAGCGAATAGACATTTTGAACATGTTAGGATATGGCGTCAGAACTCGAACACAAGTTGAAGTTTGCGCAGTACCCGGCGCGGCCTATTACACGATCGGTAGTAAGTAAAATAGAAAAAATATTACTAGAATTTTGTAGTAAGAGACACTTACAAAACCAAACATTTTCCAGAAGATACACAATTAAATGTTTTGCTCGATTTACAAGAAAATCCTCACAAATAGTAGACAAATAGCCGCAGAACAATAAATATGTAAATCTTGTTTTCTAAAATGCTTGCATAGAAGTAACTAGCACCCATACAAAATTCAATTAGTTTAGAACGTACTGAATATGCTTTGGACCGGAGAGTAGAATTTTGCTAAATAATAACGGATAAATGCAATGCCAAACCGCACTTTTCAAGTAAGTTTTTTTTTGGCGAAGCAACATTTTCTTTAAATGCTTCAGTAAACTGGCATCAGAAAACCCACATTGGATTATGGAAATTCATACACATTTTTCCAAGAAAGTTAACGTATGGGCCGGAATTGTGGGTACTTCAATTGTAGGTCCGTTTTTTATTGAAGGAACAGTTAACTCGGAAACGTATTTAGACCTATTACAAAATGACATAATACGCTGTTTAACAGAACTTTACCGAATGGTGAAAACCCCAATATACTGGCAGATTCGGTATGGTTTCAACAGGATGGAGCGACCCCGCACTATTCGCGAACAGTGCGGATTATCTTGACAAAATTTTCCCAAGTAGATGGATCGCAAGGAGAGGTAATATCGAATGGCCAGCTAGGTCTCCAGATCTAAGCCCCTTATATTTTTATCTTTTATGTTACGTGAAATCGAAAATCTACTTCAATAAGCCGGAAAATATGAAGGAATTAAAGAATATAATTAGAGCGGAAATACAAAGAATCTTGCCACAAACGCTAAATGAAGTTAATGGTTAACAATTAGAACATTTAATATGATATGTTGATGTTTTTTCTTCTTCAATTTTGAAAGAAATGTAATTTTCTTAATAACTGTTAATTTTCGGTATAAGACATTGTACAAGAAAAATACTTAGAATTCAATGCAGAATTCAAAAATGAAATAAAAAATAAATGTTTCCATTTGAAAAAATGAATTTGATGGTCGCATTTAATCACAAAAACGTCAGGTCAAAAAAAACGACGTCCGAAGGTTTTTCCAAAAAACCAACACCTGAATTTTAAATGAATTTGTTCTAACCCACCCGTCCCCACTGTATATTTGGTGAATAAATTAATACTATAAATATAATTGTGAAGAAGAGGTAGATTAAAATTATCGGATAATGCATTTCTGATACTTTCTAGCCTTACAATTTTACGGCAAACTTGTTCTATATGAGATCGCATACACAGCAATTTATATTGCGTAATAATTACTTTTTTTTATTATTTCCTGGGAGTCGCTGGTTTGAAATTTTGGATTATAAATTTGTAGTCTGTCAATTAAAATCAGATTTATTTTGCAATTAGCCATATTATTTCTGATTTGTTACTATTCACAATATTGTTTAAATTTATGTTCATTGAGTTTTAACAAACTTCATTTCATACAATGAACTTAAATTGTTTATAATGCGATTATACAAAACTCAATAATCTGACAGAGTCCACAAGTACCGTGTTTAAAGAACAGCTCGTAAACCATTATTTTCTGAATGATCTGTGCTTCAGCTTGAAAACTGCCTAAGTTATGGATTTTTCAAATATCATTAATGTTAGTGGTTATTCCAGTTTTTCCCTGTGGGTAATGCTCCGATCATGCTTTACAAAAATTAATTTTATAACGTTTTTCACTTTTTTTACAAATATTCTTTTGGAAACATTGCTATATAGTCAATAATTTACAAATTATAAAGGAAGAAAAGTTTAATATTGTTCGTTTTGCTTTATTGTCGAAAAATGCAAAATGAAATGTATT
The DNA here is from genome assembly GCA_034190945.1 of Octodonta nipae. Taxonomy (NCBI): domain Eukaryota; kingdom Metazoa; phylum Arthropoda; class Insecta; order Coleoptera; family Chrysomelidae; genus Octodonta; species Octodonta nipae. Next base: position 91,634,901 of record CM067216.1, on the reverse strand, counting down.
GGTTGGTAGCTGATGCATTTATTATATTATTCAACAAACAATCAATTTAAAAATAGAAAGGATTCCGGCTTTCTGGTTCGAGAGTATCTGTTTGTTTAAACCGAGAACACAAAACTCAAATTCAAAATATGAAGAGGGAAGCTGAAACAAAATTTATTAAATACAGATAATTTAATGAGGCAGGTTTAGATAAAAATCAAAAGCGCATTATATCAATAAATTCAGAAAAATAAAAACGAAACAAATTTAATTTAATTCAAAATGCTGAAATATTTTTGAGATATATAAAGAAAGAAGAGTATAAAGAAATGTGGAAGCACATATAAAATATTTGAATGATGTTATGGCAGTTACACACAGTAACTAAACTCCGTACATTTTACAACAATTATTAGAAAAATACGGCCCGAATTTTAGAATTTTATATAATTTATGGTCTGTATCTGAGATGTAAAATCTACTTATAATTAAATGTGTAGAAATAAAAGTTTACACAATAATTCTAAATAGAGGACAGACTGCAAATGACATATAGAATTTGTTTTGTGGTTGTAAACAAATTGGTTCAAAGGCAGTAAGGGTACTCACACCCAAAACTACCCCCTAAAGTTCACATATTATTTAGCATCACATTCCTCATTATATTTTATTTAGTATTTCCGTTTGTTGTACATTGATAGTCATATCCATCTATTTAAATTCATTTTATGCGCAACCAAAAAAGTAATCTATCTAAATTGGTAATGAGCAACGGGAAGTATATTTCGTAACAAGCTTTCGCTTCCATCGTTCAGTCCCAGTCTTTTTTTAAATTAAAAAATATATCTAAATCTCTGTTTTATTTAGTGGTGTCACGGTTAGAGAGAAAAAAAGGCCATCTATCAAACTGTACGCCACTGGTTGAATTAATTTAAATTGCTTCTTTACAACAATTGCCTTTCAAAGTTTATTAAAAATGTAATGTGATGAAGTTTTCGCCAATATTCGTTTTTGAATTTTAAAGATTGACCCTCTAAATCTGGAATATGAGTGGTGTGAGGATTTATTAAACAAACTCTCAAGGCTGTAGCTAGAAAAATATTTTGGGGAGGGGTGATTACTTTAGCCTTTTTTAATATTGTGGACTGATTGGGACCGCGAAAGTTAGTTTTCTATTCAGTATACTTCCAGTATATAAGGGATGTATAGAATAAAATAATATATTTTCATGAAGGAACTTCTTAATTCGTTAAAATTGAATCTTCAATTCCCAAATTTCGTTTTGAACTTCGAGCCTCCCCCTGGCTACGGCCTTGTAAACCATATTTACTTTTGTATTTCCTATTGATCATACCAGTTTATATATAGCCTGTTATCGCTAGGAATATTTTTTTATGAGTTGGCTTTGCCACTATACAATTCAAAACTAGCTACCCAAAATAACTTTTTAACAAGGGCGGTTAACAAACAAGGGCCAAGCCAACTGTAAGTTAACTTTCCAATATAATGATGTTCTGGGCGCCAGGTAGATTCTCTGCCTCTTTACCCCAGCTAACCGCCTAAGATAACCTACCAATCCTCCGCGGCTACAAGAAATCTATAGATAAGGGCTCCATGGCTAATAAAACCTTAGTATATTGTCAGTTACGTCACAACAAACCTACTTCAATAAAACTCTTCATAAAACAGTAAATAATTTAATGAACTTTTAAATTATTTCAATATAATCCTGCAAAAATATCAAACACAAGTCGACCTGTAGCCAACTCCCTGTACCTACATACACATATCTATAGTTCAACCAAGAATCAACATTACATACCTGATACACTAAGTTCAAATTATTACTAAAATCACAATGTAATAATCAATTACCAAAATCAACAAATGTAATAATTAATTAATGATCAAGTGAACCTAGATAAAATAAACAGATGTTATCAAAAGCATTAATCAAAATACTCAAATGTTGTTGTGATCCGTAAACATGCACAATATATCTAAAATCAGAAATGAGTTACTTAAACGAGCAATATTCAAAATAATATCAAAGTCAATAATGACATCTAAACTGTGAATAATTCAAAATTATATCAACTTCAATAACTGTACTGTTATTCTGAAATCTGAAGCCAAAAATTCAGTTACTGACAAAAGTGTCTAATTACATTTAAACTTCAAGAAAAGTCAATAATGATTTCATAAATCTAGAAACAAATACTATCTTTAAAACATCCAAAACAATTCAATTAACAAGTCGACGTTTCGAGCTTTCACGACGCTTTTACAAAATACCAAATATTATCAATATCCAATAAATCAATACACATGAAATGATGTTAAAATTTAACACTATAGGAAATGCATAAAAATCAAATTTATATGAGCAAATTAACATTCAAAAGTTTGACAAAATAATCAGGTTCTTTATTAAATTTAAAATGTTCAAAATGTTATTCAGATAAATCAATTCTCTTTAATGTGAAAAGCAAATTATGAGCAAAACAAATACACTGAAACAAATTACAAAGGGTACCTTGTTCAAATGCGATGACACAACACTCAGCTGTCCTCTGTAGAATCGAAGCAAACCTACGCCGTCGTCGCTATGCGCCAACCAACGATTCCGGTTCCCAATAAACCAAAATGGAACTCGTTCGATTACAAGACTCGCCAAAACTGCGGCAACTAAGTGGAGTTGATAGCCCCATACACTGGAGAAACAAGGTCTTGGATGGGCTAAAAGTCTTACATACGATGTTCAAATGGTGGTTGACCAGTTAGTCGTCCAGGAAGGTCAACGAGGGTACATGCAAATATTCAGCAATCAAATCCTCACAAACGAGAACTTGTCTTAAATCCTCACACGAGGATGGTTTCCGTTAAAATCCAAAAATATCACAAATCCATTAACGGAACCAACGATAAAAGTGTATCCAACTAAATCCCAATCAATGGATGGCACAAAATTGCCATTATAAATTCAGATCACACGTCTAGACATCAATCACCACATTTCACCATAACCTCTCTTCCCAGGTACTGCACACATCCTTACACTAGGACGGACAACGGGCAACAACCGTACACGAGGACGATCGGCGGCCAACTCCTCTCCGACAACTGACATATCAAAAGCCTACATACAACGTTCTTCTTCTACGACATTCCACAACATCTATGCTCGGAATGTCCCGTGCTCGACTCTACTTTTCTAACTCTTCTCACCATAAATGTCTTTAACCTGTCTAGAACGTGTGATTCCACCCTTAGCAATTCGCCTTGTACACCAAGAAACTCTAACCAAAAATCTTAACCTCGAATTTGTCACAATCAAAACAAATCAATACCAAATACAAACGAGGATATTTCCAATACGAAAAACCCAATAAACCTATCGAAATAACAAAAATGCTAGAGAATAATAAAAAAAGTACGTGTTTACCTTTGAAGATAATTTTATCCTATCCGTTGGTATTAATATTCGAAGTCAAAAGGCAAAATCAACTGTAGGTTATCGATCGCTAACGGAACGGACGACTAAAGTAACATTTTGACCGGTCCTAAACGCGTTTATTTATACTGAGTAACTACGGCAAAAATATAACGTAACAATCATCAATCATCACTCACTCACTCTCTCGTGGATCTGCAGTTTCAGCAACGTTGATTGTTACGTTATATTTTTGCCGCAGAGTGTAACTCGCAGTATATTCCATAAACCCGTAAAAGAACAAGTAAACGACGAAATATCTGAGGTTCGAATTATGCAAAACGTATTTTAAATAGCCTAAATATCTACAATAACTGTTTTCTTGTAACTAAAACATGAGTATTGACTTCGAATATTAACGCCAACGGATAGGATAAAATTATCTTCAAACGTAAACACTTACCTTTTTTATTATTCTGCAGTATTTTTGTTATTGCGATAGGCTTATTGGGTTTTTCGTATTGGAAATATTCTCGCTTTGTATTTAGTATTGATTTGTTTTAATGTTGACTTATTCTAGGTTAAGATATTTGGTTAGATTTTCTTGACGTTCGAGGCGATTCGCTTAGGGCGGAATCACACGTTCTAAACAGGTTAAAGACATTTATAGTAAGAATAGGTAGAAAAGTAGAGTCGAGCACAGATGTTGTGGAATGTCGTAGAAGAAGACGTTGTATGTAGGGAATTTAGGCGATGTTGGTATTAGAAGTGAGATTTGGTTGGTAGGATTGTCGGAGGAGTTGCCGTCGACCGTCCTCGTGAAAGGTTGAATTTTGTGGAGTACCTGGGAGAGGTTATGGTGAAATGTGGTGATAGATGTCTACAAGTGTAATCTGAATTTATACTGGCAATTTTGTGCCATCCATTGATTGGGATTTAGTTGGATACACTTTTATCGTTGGTTCCGTTATTGGATTTGTGATATTTTTGGATTTTAACGGAAACCATACTCGTGTGAGGATTTAAGACAAGTTCATCACTGATTCTCTCGATGATCACCGGTTTTAGCAACGTTTAATTGATGTTTCCATTAGCAGTTTGGTGATATTTTTGGAAATTAGTGGAAACACGTTCTCGTTTGTGAGGATTTGATTGCTGAATATTTGCATGTATTCTCGTTGACCTTCCTGGACGACTAACTGGTCAACCACCATCTGAACATCGTACGTAAAAACTTTTGCCCAACCAAGACCTTGTTTAACTCCAGTGTATGGGGCTATCAACTTTACATAGTTTGCCGAAGTTTAGACAAGTCTTGTAATCGAACGAGTTCCATTTTGGTTTATTGGGAACCGGAATCGTTGGTTGCCGCATAGCAACGACGGCGTAGGTTTGCTTCGATTATACAGAGGACAGCTGAGTGTTGTGTCATCGCATTGGAACAAGGTACCTTTGTAATTTGTTTCACTGTATTTGTTTTGCTCATAATTTGCTTTTCACATTTAGACTTGATTTATCTGAATAACATTTTGAACTTATTGAATTTAATAAAGAACCTGATTATGTCGTCAAACTTTTGACTGTTAATTTAATCATATAAATTTGATTTTTATGCATTTCCTGTAGTGTTAAATTTTGAATATCATTTCATGATTATTGATTTATTAGATGTTGATAATATTTGGTATTTTGTGAAAGCGTCGTGAGAGCTCGAAACGTCGACTTGTTAATAGAATTATTTTGGATGTTTTAAGGATAATATTTGTTTCTAGATTTATGAAATCATTATTGGTTTTTCTTGAAGTTTAAATGTAATTAAACACTTTTGTCAGTAACTGAATGTTTTGGCTTTAGATTTCAGAATAATATTACAGTTATTGAATTTGATATCATTTTTGAATTGTTTACAGTTTAGATGTCGTTATTGACTTGATATTATTTTGAATATTATGCGTTCATGTATCTCATTTCTGATTTTAGATATATTATGCATGTTTACGGATCACAACAAAATTTGAATATTTTGAGTAATGTTTTAGATAACATCTGTTTATTTTATCTAGGTTCACTTGATCATTAATTAATTATTACATTTGTTGATTTTGGTAATTGATTATTACATTTGTTGATTTTGGTAATAATTTGAACTTAGTGTATCAGGTATGTAATGTTGATTCTTGGTTGAACTATAGATATGTGTATGTAGGTACATGAAGTTGGCTACAGGTCGAATTGTGTTTGATATTTTGCAGAATTGTATTGAAACAATTTAAAAGTTCATTAAATTATTCACTGTTTTACGAAGAGTTTTATTGAAGTAGGTTTGTTGTGACGTAACTGACAATATACTGAGGTTTTATTAGCCATGGAGCCTTTATCTATAATTTCCTGTAGCCGCGGAGGATTGGTAGGTTATCTTAGGCGGTTAGCTGGGGTAAAGAGGCAGAGAATCTACCTGGCGCCCAGAACATCTTAATATTGGAAAGTTAATTTACAGTTGGCTTGGCCCTTGTTTGTTAACCCACTCCCGTCTCCACTGAAGCTGCCGTGCACCTTGGTGCGTCAACGTTTACCACATGGGCCGTAATAAGGTGGTAGGTTAGCCATTACATCGTAGGCATTAACTAGACGTTTTTGACATTACAATTGGCGCCCAACGTGGATTAGTCATCACCAACGTCTCGATTGATTTGGGTTGCTTGAACTCTCATTCTGATACGAGGGTGAATCAAATATGAAGCGGACTTTTCTGTTTATCGCCCTGTAGGTAATTCGAGTGGCGTGACGTCTCGAAATATGTTAGGTAGGGATGTTAAGAAGAGGGGAGTTCGTCGGTTTTTCGAGGCGTAGTCGATGCCCTGTTAGTAGCATCATGTCAGAGCAAGAGGTGCATACGTCTGTTGCGCAACGTGTTGTTATCAAATTTTTGGCCCGGGAGGGCGTTAGACCGTCTGAAATTTTGCGTCGACTATCTGCACAGTTCGGCAATGAAACACTTTCAAGGACCCAAGTGTACGACTGGCACAAAAAGTTTTCAGAAGGCCGAGAAACAGTGGAAAATGAGCCTCATGCACGCCGTTCCACGACAAGCATCAATGAGGCGAATATCTACGCAATTCGTGAGCTGATTGAAGCCGTACTGCTGATCGATTTTCTGCACGAACGCCGTACAATTAATGATGAGTATTACTGCGAACTACTCCAACAAGTGAAACTTGCCTATCGGCAAAAGAGGCGGGATATGTCTATCCGAAGTGTGATTCTGTTGCATGACAACGCTCGGCCACATACAGCTGCATTGACTCAAGGAAAATTGAACAAAATGCATTGGGAAACCCTTGAACACCCGCCTTACAGTCCTGATTTGTCGCCATGTGACTACCACATGTTTGGTCCACTTAAAGAAGAACTGGGAGGTCACCACTTTGAGGACAACGAAGGTGTAGAAACGTTTGTGCGCAATTGGTTATCGACACGACCAGTTTCATTCTTTGAGAAAGGTATTAAAAAACTTCCGATTCGGTGAGAAAAATGTATACATAAGAGAGGAGACTATGTAGAAAAATAATATGTATTAAAATTTGTATTGATCGTACCAATACAATTTTTTAAACAAAAGTCCGGTTCATATTTGATTCACCCTCGTAAATAGTAAATTTGATATATTTTTTTCCCTTTGATTTTTTTGCATTTGTTAAATTATCTTTAGGTTATTGATTCATTGTATATTTTGTTAGACGGTATTGGTCGTTAACCGTTTAGATAAGGAAGAACTCGATTATGGATTAGAAGATGTAGGATCCTGGCGAGATTTCCTAGTTGTTTGGGAAATTTTGGAAAAATTTCTTCAAGCAAGGGGGGATTGTTACGTTATATTTTTGCCGCAGAGTGTAACTCGCAGTATATTCCATAAACCCGTAAAAGAACAAGTAAACGACGAAATATCTGAGGTTCGAATTATGCAAAACGTATTTTAAATAACCTAAATATCTACAATAACTGTTTTCTTGTAACTAAAACACGAGTATTGACTTCGAATATTAACACGAACGGATAGTATAAAATTATCTTCAACCGTAAAGACTTACCTTTTTTTATTATTCTCTAGCATTTTGTTATTGCGATAGGCTTATTGGGTTTTTCGTATTGGAAATATTCTCGCTTGTATTTGGTATTGATTTCTTTTGATGTTGAATTATTCTAGGTTAAGATATTTGGTTAGATTTTCTTGACGTACAAGGCGATTTTGCTAAGGGTGGAATCACACGTTCTAGACAGGTTAAAGACATTTATGGTAAGAAGATGTAGAAAAGTAGAGTCGAGCACGGGACATTTCGAGCATAGATGTTGTGGAATGTCGTAGAAGAAGAACGTTGTATGTAGGCTTTTGATATGTCAGTTGTCGGAAGAGGAGTTGGCCGCCGATCGTCCTCGTGTACGGTTGTTGCCCGTTGTCCGTCCTAGTGTAAGGATGTGTGTAGTACCTGGGAAGAGACGTTATGATGAAATGTGGTGATTGATGTCTAGAAGTGTAATCTGAATTTATAATGGCAATTTTGTGCCTTCCATTGATTGGGATTTAGTTGGATACACTTTTATCGTTGGTTCCGTTAATGGATTTGTGATATTTTTGGATTTTAACGGAAACCATACTCGTGTGAGGATTTAAGACAAGTTCATCACTCACTCACTGGTGGATCTGCAGTTTCAACAACGTTTAATTGATGTTTCCATTGGCAGTTTGGTGATATTTCTGGAAGTTAGTGGAAACACGTTCTCGTTTGTGAGGATTTAATTGCTGAATATTTGCATGTACCCTCGTTGACCTTCCTGGACGACTAACTGGTCAACCACCATTTGAACATGGTATGTAAGACTTTTAGCCCATCCAAGACCTTGTTTCTCCAGTGTATGGGGCTATCAACTCCACTTAGTTGCCGCAGTTTTGGCGAGTCTTGTAATCGAACGAGTTCCATTTTGGTTTCTTGGGAACCGGAATCGTTGGTTGGCGCATAGCAACGACGGCGTAGGTTTGCTTCGATTCTACAGAGGACAGCTGAGTGTTGTGTCATCGCATTTGAACAAGGTACCCTTTGTAATTTGTTTCAGTGTATTTGTTTTGCTCATAATTTGCTTTTCATATTAAAGAGAATTGATTTATCTGAATAACATTTTGAACTTTTTAAATTTAATAAAGAACCTGATTATTTTGTCAAACTTTTGAATGTTAATTTGCTCATATAAATTTGATTTTTATGCATTTCCTATAGCGTTAAATTTTAACATCATTTCATGTGTATTAATTTATTGGATATTGATAATATTTGGTATTTTATGAAAGCGTCGTGAGAGCTCCAAACGTCGACTTGTTAATTGAATTGTTTTGGATGTTTTAAAGATAGTATTTGTTTCTAGATTTATGAAATCATTATTGACTTTTCTTGAAGTTTAAATGTAATTAGACACTTTTGTCAGTAACTGAATTTTTGGCTTCAGATTTCAGAATAACAGTACAGTTATTGAAGTTGATATAATTTTGAATTATTCACAGTTTAGATGTCATTATTGACTTTGATATTATTTTGAATATTGCTCTTTTAAGTAACTCATTTCTGATTTTAGATATATTGTGCATGTTTACGGATCACAACAACATTTGAGTATTTTGATTAATGCTCTTGATAACATATGTTTATTTTAACTAGGTTCACTTGATCATTAATTAATTATTACATTTGTTGATTTTGGTAATTGATTATTACATTTGTGATTTTGGTAATAATTTGAACTTAGTGTATCAGGTATGTAATGTTGATTCTTGGTTGAACAATAGATATGTGTATGTAGGTACAGGAAATTGGGTACAGGTCGACTTGTGTTTGATATTTTTGCAGGATTGTATTGAAATAATTTAAAAGTTCATTAAATTATTTACTGTTTTATGAAGAGTTTTATTGAAGTAAGTTTGTTGTGACGTTACTGAGGTTTTATTAGCCATGGAGCCCTTATCTATAGATTTCTTGTAGCCGCGGAGGATTGGTAGGTTATCTTAGGCGGTTAGCTGAGGTAAAGAGGCAGAGAATCTACCTGGCGCCCAGAACATCTTTATATTGGAAAGTTAACTTACAGTTGGCTTGGCCCTTGTTTGTTAACCCACTCCCGTCTCCACTGAAGCTGCCGTGCACCCTGGTGTGTCAACGTTTACCACATGGGCCGTAATAAGGTGGTAGGTTAGCCATTGACATCATAGGCTTTAACCGGCGTTTTTGACATAACAACATCCTTAAAAGCAAAAGACAAAAAACAAGTTTTATATATATATATATATATATATATATATATATATATATATATATATAGGACGGACACATATTACACGTATCGGTCACCCTACAGTTCCAAACCTTAAGCGGGGGTGAATATAATTTGTTTAAGGTTAAATACAAAGGGGTATCATGTGATACCTTTTTTTAAAGATCTCACAACAAGGTAACAACAATTACAGCGAGAAACTATACAATTTGGAACTGAAAATCGAAAAAGTTGTATTAATGCTATGAAAGAACTAATAACTGTACTAGGGAAGTAATGAGATTAACAGATAAAAAAATCCGAAAAACAGAAGGATACCCATATAAAGCCCTTGACACTCTAGAAATACAGATGACTTCCAAAGGAAGACCAGAAGTCCTCATGGAAGAAATGGAGTCAGCGGTCAAAAACATAAAGAATGAGAAGACAATAGGGGACGTCGGAATGTCGCCCAAATATTTTCGCAATGTATAGAAACCAGACACATACCACTCAAGAAAGGCAGAAAGAATCCATTTTCAGTTTCAGTCTTCTATCGGTAGTCTATAAAGTGTTTACTGAAAGTAACAAATACCAAGTCAGTAGAGATTATCAAATACTACTCGCCTTGATTTTGATGGACGAGAAAGTGGTCCACACTAGATTATGGAAGGCGAGCAGAATGTCGATAGACCATGTACATAAACATTGATTAATATGCAGGGCTTTCAATTCAAAACTAGCCACCCAATTTTTTTAAATATCTTTAAAGGAAAAAACAAAAAACACATTAATTTATATTTACGGAGGGACACATTTTACAGGTATCGGTCACCTTGCGGTTTCAGCCTCTAAGCGGGGATGAATATCACTTCTAAAAGTTTAAATACAAAGGGGTATCATGTGATATTTTGTTTTAAAGTTCTCTTTTTGTCAATCTTTTGATCCATCATTTGTTACAATAAGATTATTTTTACAGAGTAATATCATTTTAAACTTTCAATTTAAAATAATTATTATTTTCTATGTATTTATTATTAATATAGTATTAGGTTAGAATTACCTTGTACTTAAATGTTTAAAATGTCAAGGAGCGTTAGGTCGGGAGATGTCTCATTAAGCCAATTTCGTACAGGCAAGGCTTATAATCTGGAGGTGCTCCCTCCTGTTGAAAAAATAGCTTTTCTTCCTCTAGCAACAAAGTTCCTTCTTGATTTATTCAGTTTTCTAAAGATTCGGTTTAAAGAGTATTTATTTATTTTCTAATAATAAGTCCAAATACAATTCTCCTGTTAAATTTTCTTCCACGAATAAAGAATCTATAATTTTATAGTTTTATATGTTATATGTATTGTTCTAGTATCTACAATTGGTTAGTGGCAAATCCAATTAAAAAAATCCTGCTTCTTCAGAAAAAGAAATATTAAAAAAATAGAGTCTGCATTCATAATCATCCTCAGCAAGCTGTTGAAAAGCTGTATTTTGTAGGGAACGGATTAATTTAGGCATGACGTTTTATGCACAGAGCCAACCAAAATATTTGTTAACCAGTTAACCTTGAGAAATTTATGAACTAAATCCAACACATAGCTACTAATGCCCAATATTCTTATCGGGATGTCTCTGATGTTCTGCGTGCACCGCGTTTTTCTTTCCCATAAATATATATTACTTCAATTCTTCCTTGTAAAGAATAAAACATACTCGAAATTTGATGGTTAGTTTTTAACGCAACCACTACCTTTTGTTTTTGTCTCACTTGTTTATCTTAGTAATTATTCTCACGCTTTTTTGTAATTACAATTGAAAATATTAATTTTTTACGATTTCTAGGTCAATACTCTGTAAATAATCTGATTTAAAAAAATAATGTATCAAATGATTGGCAAAAAGAGGTTTCAGATGATACCCCTGTGTATTTAAACTTTTAGAAATGATATTCACCCCCGGTTAAGGGTTGGAATGCAGGGTGACTGATACGTATAAAATGTGGCCCTCCTAAATATAAATTAAAATGTTATTTTTAATTTCTCTTTTAAATATATTTTATAAGTTATTTTGGGTGGCTAGTTTTGAAATGAAAGCCCTCTATATGTTATGGACCAAGTGATTAATTGGACACTGCTCCTAATGCCCGGGCTTTTGGAAAAATGATTTGACAAAATCATAATATCTATTTAAATCATTGAATAGCCCATACATAAAGTCAAAGTAAAAAATAACATGTTTTATTGCCATTATTTTTTCTGACATGAAATCAAAATTTAAAACACAAGTAACATAAAACTTCTTCGTTTTGTAGACCATCTTCCCTATGATTAAAAACAAACAATTTAAATAATAAGGTTAATAATTTGTACTTATTATGAAATGGTTCTACATTTAGAAACTACTAATTCTTAGCTGTTAAAAGTCAAATTAAAAATATAAGACAAATAACACAAAATGGTAAGTAAACAAAAATAAGGAACACGATGTAGTGAGCAGTGAAGCAATTGAAGTCAGCAGTCAGTCATCGCAGGGCATTTGTCCTCCCCTGTATTCCTCCTCCCTTAAGGCATCTGTATTATACTTTGTCCAGTGGCAAATCCAAGAGGGGCTCAACTACCCCCTCCCAAGCATCTGAGTTTTTTTAGCGTTTATTTTGCTAAAACCTACCTTCAGCTGGACCAAGCCTCCCATCCCCTCCATTATCACAGCAGTATTCATAATGCCCAGGCAGTTTGATAAATAATGAAGTTTAGATAACATCACTTGGCCCGACGTAGTTTGCCATTATTCATAATGCCTGAGCATTACAAATAATGCCCTCATTAATCACTCCTGTCTAGGAGCTAGGTGAGTCAGGTTATTTGACATATTTATCTTGAAAATTTTTTAATATGGTAATATTCACATCGCTTAAATTTTTAGATTTTTTTCAAATCCATTTTAACATTATCATTCATGGGCGAAAATTATATGGCAACAAATTCTGCTAAATATACATTATTTTCGGATTTAATATGATGTGCTAGTTTTCGTTTCAGGTTTTTTGACGTTTTATTGCTATTTTAACGTTTTTGATGTTTTATACATTTTTACATTTATGATATTTTTGATATTTTTGAGGTTTATGATATTTTTGACGTTTCATTTATTTCTGGTATTTCTGATATTTTTGTATTTTCACTCATATCTTTATTTTTGGCGTTTTTTAGATTTTACTTGTTTTATGTTTTTGAACAATAACTTTGATAATTTTGTCAAATTTTATATTATTGTGTTGTTTTGGTGTATTTAATATTCTTAACGTTTGAAGGTTTATACATTTTTTTTCATAGTTTGGAATTTATTGTTACTTTATAGGCCTTAACTATCATTTGAAAATTTCAACATTTTCTAATTTTTAAAGATATTGCCTGCACTAAATCTGATAGTGACTCCACCCCCTCACTACTGGCAAACATTTAAGAACAGATTCAATAGTAGTTAAAAAAGAGAGTTCTGGACCGGAAGTGGGCATAAAGGTAACCAGTCATCGAGTTCTTGTCGGGAGCTGCTGCCGAGCTGTTGGTAGTTGTTGTTTGGATAATAAGAAGAAGACATTGGGAAGAAGAAGACATTGGGGGTGGTCGTAGGGGTGCGCGAAAGACATTTGGGTGTGTCGCAGAGGTGCGCGCCATCTGTTGTTAATAAATGAAAGCCATTGTATTGTGGGTTGCGTGTGTTGCAGAGGTGCGCGCCATCTGTTGTCAATAATTGAAAGCCATTGTATTGTGGGTTGCAGGGTGCACGCCATCTGTTGTTCGTTGTGGTGGTTACAGAGAAAAAATGCTTGGCCGGGTATCGAACGCGGCTTGCCTGATTACAAAGTCAGGTACCCAGCGAGCTGCGCTAATGCGGTTAATCGAGAAATGTTTATTTGAAAAGGTATAGTACATGCCCGGTGCGTGGTTTTGGGCGTTGTTCGGTTAGATATTTGGGGGCTGGATGGGGGGATATGGTATTTTGTTGTCTGTAAAAAATTTAAAATCTTGGTATTTTGTTGTCTGTAAAAAAATTTAAAATCTTTTGCTTAAGCCTGCATGCGCGAGAACGTCCACTCCTTCGAGTCTATAGTTTTCGTAAGCGAGCGCCTACCTGCGCAAGAACGACAACTCCTTCGAGTCTCTGATTTTGTCGGATGATTCAAGGCCGAGCGTAATAATATTGAGACTTGGAAAAATTTGTTTCAAACGTCTGAAATTTAATTAAGGTGAAAATATTGGATATATTAAAACTAGACAACTGTTTAAATATGTTTATTAGCATATAGTATATTATGAATTTTCAGAGCATCCTTAATAATTAAAGCTATATTTTGTTATGTTTTTGTACAATATATAGTAAGGCCGCCATCATCCAACCACATAGTCAAATCCAAAGAAATACCATCAGAACAAAGCTGGCAATCATCCCATACAGTGTCAGGTTCATCCTTTCCATGTGAAGGATTGTTATGGAAAACATATGCAAATTCCAAGTATTTTTTAAGCACCGTGTAACTCTCCACCGTTAAATGTAGAATTGTTTCACCAATTTTGAGAGTGGTCTCGGTATCGGTAATATTAATTGTTAAAATTTCTGGTACTGCGGCATATTTGCAAGTGCGCCCGTTGTAGGTAATCACAGTTGTTAAAACGTCTGGTACCACGTAACATCCATTTTTGGGATTTAGCTTTCCAGTTAAATCTTTCGGTTGTATAGTTCTCGCTGGCAGTGCACTCATATTAAATCTTTCTTGGTCATCAAGTAAACTTTCCGTATTCATGACTGGATTGTTACAGCTTCAACTCAAGACTGAATAAAAGAAATAAATTCTTTTAACTTATTATCGTGAGTGTGTGACGACATATCGTGAGTGTGTGACGACAGCAAACACTACAAATATTAGATTTTTATGGCTATAGGTGCAGTCTTATTCAATTCACTATGAATAAAAGGTGTGGAATATGTTTGGAAGAGATCACTAATAATTTTGGGCTATTGCCAAATTGTTTCTGCTTCCCATGCGTAAAAAGATGGCATCAAAATAAAGACTTTGAATTGAATATTCGCAGAGGCTGTCCAGAATGCCGTATTGTGTCTCCTTATATCTATCAATCTGAGGTTTATTTCCAGAAAGCGGAAAAAGATCGTTATATAGTTGAGAAAAACGAAAAAATGAAGAAAATACGATGTAGGTATTTCCGAAAAAGCAAACCCAAATGTCCGTTTGAAAATACTTGCTTGTTTAGCCATCGATTACTAAATGGGGTTGAAATAGATATAGGGCCACCCCAAATGAAACGTGCAGGTATGGGCGGTCGTACGGATTTCATAGAGGCTCAGTTCGCCCGTGGAGGAGCTAGAACTCAACGTTCAGAAATGGAAGGCTTTCCAGATACGATTAGTTTACTCGTGGTGGAACCAGGAATTTTTTACGTCTGGAGGGATGAATAAAAATCTGTATTTATTTAAAAATTCATGCCAATAAAATCATAAATGTATTTAAAAATTCCTGATAATAAATTCTCAAATCATGAATCTGTATTTAAAAGTAATGTTAATAAAATCGAAAAATAATATAAATCATGAATCCGTAATTATTTAAACATTCCTGATAATAAATTCACATTATATCTGGTATTTTAAATATCGTCGGCAAACCGGAAATGATGACCGCAGTGAAAGGAAACTGTGATATCTTGTTTACGCTAATTGAAACCGAGCTAAATAAATTTACAGGAAGCTGTGGTTTGATAAGGTTATCATGTTGTTTGCAGCAATAAACTTTTGCAGGAAGTTCCCATATGATAAGCATTAATTAGTTGTTTTTTCCAGAACTAACGGAAATTTCGTTATACGCAAATGACGTAGTTCGATGCTGATAAATAAAATAATTGCGAATTTTTATTTCATTGTTAATTCGACTCTCAAAGAGATCACATATCAACTACAGTGATTGTGTTTGTGCTGTGTTAAATTAACTGCTAATTAAACTTTCAAAGAGATTACTTCTTAAGTGTATCTAGTGATAGTGTGTGTTGTTCAAAAAACATTATGTGAGTATTTACTTAATTTCATTTATGTTAATCTGCTTTTAGTATTTTGTGACTGCCCTTCAAAATATTTGAAATTATTAGAGTTTAGACGCAACCAAGTTCATAGGGGCTGCTTTTCAATTCAATGTTCTAGTTCCAACTTTTGTTAATTTGCTTCTAATATTTTGTGTGTGTGTCTTTCAAAAATTATTAGGAGTGTTTAGATTCATTATAAATTTCTGGTATTGTTTTTCGAATCAGGTAGTTTCTGCCTGCTTTTCTTAAAAGTTTCAATGTTCTATTTCTAAATTTTTGGTAATTTGTTTCCAATATGTTGTGCCTTTCAAAAATTATTAGAGTTTAGACGCAACCAAGTTCATAGTATATTATTTTTGTTATAGAAAATGGATTTTTTGAAAGAACTTAATGCAGTTTCCTCCGCAGAGATTGACAACAAGCCGGCAATAAAAATTCAAGACTTGCAGCTTAACCAGAAGCATCTAATTAATAATAACTGGCTGAAATTAAGTAAAAAACAATTAATTTTATGTAACAGAGCTATTCGGGAATCAGATTTACATATAGGAACTTTGAATAAGCTTCAATCTCAAATTAGTCATATAAAAAGATTTAGAAATGATTTGAAAAATTATTATTATTATCAAAAGGGGTGGAGGAATTGGTGAGAAGTCAAAAAGAAGTGATCGCGTTAAATGGTATGATATAGAATCAGCGTGTTGCTCACGTGTTCGAACAGGAGTAATCATTAATCTCATTCATATCAATATTTTTAAATTTTTAGATGATGCATTTTTCCTTTTTAAGGCGCGCATAAATAATACTTTGAAAACAATGCCTACTCTTAAAGTAAATACGACCTTTTGTGGTGAATTCATAAAGAAATCTGGAATGGAGGAAATTATGGAATATAAATATTTTAATACAAAAAACGCGATAATAGATAGGGGTACAGATTTGAATGGGTGGTTCTATGAACACATTCGGAACGAAATTTTACGTAAATTAGAGGAATTTCAGGAAAAGGCATCAGGTTTGAGTTTGTATAAAGTTCAAAACTTAGAAATAAACATAAATAAATTTGAAATTGGAAATGGAGCCTCATCTTTCATAAGATTACCAGAATCAATTTCTAAGAAACATGCTGTAATCAATATTAAGAACTATGATGATGATCTTTGTTTTTTATACAGCGTTATTGCTCATTTGTACCCTACAACAAATCATTCTGATGGAACATCAGCTTACCCCGAGCCATCTACTGTATTAAATCTAACTGGTTTGACATTTCCTATGACTTTACAGCAAATTACTAAGTTCGAGAAACTTAATAATATTTCTATTAATGTATATGCCTTAGAATTGATAAAAACAAAAGATAATGAGTATTATCAAACAGTTCCAGCTCGAATCACTAAATGTAAATTAGACAAACATGTCAATCTCTTAATGATTCAAAATAAATATGTTCCTAAAGTCAATGATTTCGAAAATGTAAAATTAACAGTAAATGACGAGGAAATAAAATATCATTTTTGTCTAATTAAAAATTTATCACGTCTTGTTTCAAACCAACTTAGCAAGTATAATGGTAAAACATTAATATGTGATCGTTATCTAAATTATTTTAGTGACTCCAGCAGCCTTGACAGCCACATTGAATATTGTAAAAATGTAAATAATTGCAAAATATCTTTTCCTAAGAAAACGGTAGTTGAGTTTAATAATTTTTCATTCAAGGAAAGGCTTCCTTTTATTGTTTATGCAGATTTTGAGTCGATACTTTTACCAATTTCCGATACTGCTTCTACCAAAACTCATAAATATCAGCAGCATTCAGCCATATGTGCTGGTTATTATTTCAAATGTTCCTATGATGACTCTTTCTCGTACTATAGGAGCTTCACGGGCTCTAACTGTATGGAGTGGTTCACCACTGAAATAGCAAACTTGGCAAAATTCGTGCAGTCCAAACTAACCGATGTTGTACCTCTCAATGTGGAGGTTAGTCTCAAAGATGCCTCTAGCAGATGCCATATCTGTGAGAAGCCCTTTTTACCTCAAGATAAGATCGTTAGAGAACATTCTCACCTTTCCGGTGCATTTAGAGGCTACTCACATAATTCTTGTAACCTCAGGTACCGTGAGTCCTTCATAGTTCCAGTAGTGTTCCATAACCTAAGTGGATACGACTCCCACTTTATAATTAGGGATTTCGCCAGGCATGATCAAATAACTCTTGTACCAATCAATAAAGAGAAGTATATTGCCTTTACTAAACATGATAAGGACACAAAAATAAAATTTAGATTTATCGACTCATTTAGATTTCTGGGATGTTCTTTGGATGAGCTGGCATCCACTTTAAAATCCGATCAATTTGTTAATTTAACTTCAATCTTCAATCATGTGTCGTTAGCGAAACTAAAGATGCTAAAACGAAAGGGAATCTTTCCTTATGATTATGTTGATTCATTGGAAAAATTAAGTGAAACCCAATTACCGTCTATAGAGAATTTTTATAATAAATTGAATGACCAGAACGTTTCTCAAGCTGATTACGAACATGCTAAAAAAGTATGGGATTCCTTTGAATGTCAAACCATTCGCAACTACATGGAGTTGTACATGAAAGTGGACATTCTTCTTTTAACAGACGTGTTTGAAAATTTCCGTGATAGGGCTCATCAAACATATGGCTTAGATCCAGCTCATTGTTACACTCTACCTGGATATTCTTGGCAGTGTATGCTCAAGTACACAAGTTGCCAATTGGAAATTCTTCAAAATGTTGGCATGCTGATGTTCATTGAAAGTGGAATACGTGGAGGTATTTCCCAATGTTCTAATAGGTTTTCCGAGGCAAATAACAAGTATATGCCCAATTATAATCCTAGTAAACCCTCCAAATTCGTTTACCACGTAGACGCTAATAATTTATATGGATATAGTCAAAGTCAACCCTTACCCTACGGGGGATTCCAATGGTCTGCTGATACCAACATCGATGTCACTCAAATTCCCGATGATTCAGACATTGGTTATTTTTTGGAAGTTGATCTGGAGTATCCCAAGCACCTGCATGATCATCATAAAGACCTTCCCTTCTGTCCGGAGCGCCGCACCCCTCCCGGCTCTAAACTTCCCAAAGTCATGACTACCTTGCATGACAAGGAAAAATATATTATTCACTACAGAAATCTGAAACAAGCTCTTCAGAATGGCATCATTCTCAAACACATTCATCGGGTGTTGAAATTTAAACAGTCTCCGTGGCTCAAGTCCTATATCGATCTAAATACTTCCCTAAGAGCTCAGGCGATTAATGATTTTGAGAAGAATTTGTTCAAATTGATGAATAACGCAGTCTTCGGTAAAACTATGGAGAATATTCGAAAGCATCGTATCGTTAAATTAGTCAACCATTGGGAAGGTCGATACGGTGCTAAAAATCTTATTGCTTCCCCAGCATTTCACAGTCGCACCATATTCGATGATGAGTTGATGGCAATTCAGTTAAACAAAACTGATTTGCTCTTCAATAAACCTCTGTATATCGGGTGCGCAATTCTGGAACTTTCAAAAATCCTAATGTATGACTTCTAGTCAAACTTCTATACATCGATACTGATTCATTTTTGCTTGAGATAATTTCTGATGATATATATGAGGAGCTCGTCAAACCCAATCTCCATCGTTTCGACACATCAGACTATCCCCCCGATAATATCTACAACATCCCACTAGTTAATAAAAAGGTGCTTGGTTTAATGAAGGATGAGGCTAAAGGCTACATTATTTCACATTTTGTAGGCCTCCGTTCAAAAATGTACACCAACCTAATCCTGGGGGGGAAATGCATCAAAAAGTCAAAAGGTGTAAAATACAATGTATTTAAAAATAGTATTACGTTTGATGATTACCTCTCTTGTTTGCAAGAATACAAGCAAACTATTGCTTCCCAACGCTGTATTAGATCATATGCTCATAACATATTTAGTGTAGAGCAGACAAAAATCGCCCTCAGTCCTTTTGATGACAAGCGCTGTCTGTTAAAAGACTCATATGATACTTTACCCTGGGGGCACTACAGCCTCTAAATTCATTTTTACTTTCAAGATATATGTATAAGTAATATTCGATGTAGTTATATTATTAGTCTATGTTTATTTATTTTAAATAAAACAGCATATTGGTAACTTTGTTTTTTATTTTTAGCATACATATATTTTTAAATAACCTGTAATTTTCCGTCTACATATGCTGCAATGATCTATTTTCAGTGAACAATCAAAGCAACTAGCAAAGTGTCTGCATGGCATAAAAACAATTGTCATTTCATTAGTTAAGCAAATTTTACAAGTATTATGATTAGAGTCAGTGTGGGGATTTGGTGGGCAGTCTCTAAGCAATAAACATTTAGCTGATCCCTTTTTGTGAAGCTCTGTAATATCATCAAAAGGTAAGAGATTCTTGAGCTCTAAGCCACAGCAATGACAAGTGATCCTGTCACCGTAGCCCGTGTAAAAGAATCCGGCGTTGACAAGCTCGGTGGGTGTCTGCTTCAAGGCAATAGGCCAGTCTTTGAACGTCTCAAGTCTGCTCTCAAATGTCACTTTACTTTTATGTCTGATAGGTCCGGTGATGTGGTAAATGTCATCAAAATCAAAAAAGCGACAATATGGATTCCAGTCCAGATGATCGGCAACAGGGTCATCACCATCTTCCCAGTTGAAACCACGTGTATCACAAAATGGGCATTCAACAGCATCATTTAAGCTACCATTGGATTCTATTGCATCTTGTCGGTAGATAAACCCTGCTCTTGCTAACTTTTCAGCAGGGAAGTCGAAAGGCCAGTTTTCAAAGGTACGTAATCGATTTTCGTATATTTGGAAGTATTCTCGACACTCCATGGTGTAGAACTGATGAAATAAACAACAATGTTTTTAATTTATAAGTATTTATTAAATTTTTCTAATGTCAATATCTCTCAAAATAATGTTTTTATAATAATAAATATGTTCTTTTAATGCAATACATAATGGAGACCTGTCATCTAAACAAAATGGTTTTAACAATTTTTCAATCGGTAAACGATTTAGTAAATTTTTTAACCATAAACAAATTTCATCTATTATTTTATAATAAAAAGTACAGAAATTTAAGCGCTCCAAACAAATTATTTTACTTGAGATAATAGGGTTAATAGCTAAGAGTTCAACCACATCACTATAATCCAAATATAGTGCACAAATGTTTTTCATCACCAACACTTGTTTGACGTCTTCATACTGGATCTGGGATAGATGGAGACAATCTCCGCAGGTAACTGGGGCAGCAAACTCTGGAGGTGTGGCATTTTCAAAAAGTTTGTTTTCAAGAGCTTGAGCTCAATGATGACATCTTCCCACTCGTACATAGTCATTACAATTTTCGTTGGTGTTCCAGCGGCTACAGGTGTTTTTGCAAGATAACCACTGGAGAATAGGATCTTGCAGGACTGAGTGCACATTGAACATCATACTCTGAATTCAGTACTGGAAATCTCGAATGCAGCAAGTAATAGTCTTTCTTTTTGGCAGCTTCATCATACATTTGTAACACTCTATCCAAGTCCGCACTGTAATTGATAGTGGAATCACTACTATAACCACTATCCATGGTTTCAAAACTGCTGATACTACTCATTTTCACAAATCACTCGAGAGGTAAACTGGGACTGGGAATATATGTAGGGAATTTTCACAATTTTATAGTTGTACCCCTTCCACTACCTGATTGCGGTTGATTTCAATTATGTGATTCTACGCCAAGATGGAAAAGTAGATCTCTTGTTGCTAAGAGCTCCTCTGTTCCCCATCACCATCATCATATATGTAAGGCTTTTAAATGTTGCATCACTTGTTGTTTTTCACAATAAAATTTGATATCTTTCTGTAATCGTTTAAGTTTGGTGATATGTTGGCTTAAACTTTTCGAATACTTTACAGTGATGTTTTCACCCTGTCTATATTTATGATAATTTATTATCAATTTATGATTGACCTTGGTGCTATAGTCTGTTTTCAGTGCCAATCCAACTGTCGTGGCTCGAATCAAACCCAAGCCACCGAACTTTAACCTTGTTGCCTTTTCGTTGCAAAATTTTCTCAACGAGATACACATCAGGATAGGCAGCCTTTTGCAATTCTTCTTCGTAAAAGCTCCCTTTAATCGGTGTACCAGACATATCTTCCAAAATATACGTAACTGGATTAGTTATTTTAACCTGCGTAATTTTAAACAATTCCGTACTCCAGCTGGGAAGGTAACCTTTATCAAAAACGTGCTTGGTTTTACTTATTCGCACAACATCTCCGACTTTCAGTTTTCTTGGCCCAGCAATTTTCAGGTTATTGTATACTTTAATATCTCGAGCGTTTTTCCTATTAATGTCCGCAGGTCTCATCTTTGTCTTGGAATGTTTTTGATGGTTGTAGTCCTTAACGATTTCCTGTAGAATATGTATCCATTTGTAGGTGCCGTTCAAACTAAAGTACTTGTAGAGCCGTTCTTTCAGCGTTCTAATTACTCGTTCAGCTATTACGGCTTTCAGTCCACTAAATGTACTATAATGATTGATTCCGTATGACTTCATTAGTTTCTGAAAGCAACTATTGTAGTATTCCTTACCTTGGTCGGTTTGGAGATTTTTCGGGTGCCGTCCTTCCTTGAGAATACTCTCAAAGGCACGAGTTACCTCTTCACCGGATTTCGTTTTCAGCGGTCTCGTCCACACGTACTTTGAAAAGCAATCAATCACCACGAGGAAGAACTTGAAATTACGATTGGATTTTGCATAGAGATCCATTTGTGCGAGGTCAGACTGCCAGGAGTCATCGAAACCTTTGATTATTACACGTCGGCGAGGAAACTTTCGTCTCACAGGTCTATGCAGTTCCTTAACGACTTGAACTTTTTGTTTGGAATGTTTCGCTATAGGAACCATCTTGTATACTGCTTAAAAATAGACAAAGACATGTTTTTATTGACCCTAATGATGCTTTTTAATTGCAGCAATACTGTCTGCGATTGCTTCAAGTTTTTGATTTTGGTCCAACATTTGATTTGCAATGTCATCATAGGTCAGGCACTACTTTTATCATCTTGTCTCTAAGTTCAGTTAGATCAGAAAGATCTTTAGCCTTATATTTTCGAAAAATATTTAATACTTCTGCTGCATCAACACCTTTAGGAGCTTGTTTCAGAGAAAGTTCGAGATCATTTATACGTTTTTCCTGTAATATACGGTTGTCATTAAACGAGGCTTCAAATTTTGTGATGGTTTCCTTATATTCTTTCCGGGCAGATTCCAACTGAGCTTCTAATGTATTGAATTCTGAAATGAGAAGCGATATATTTTGTAGTTGGGTTTCCATAGCTTGTTCGGTTTTCAACATGCAGCAAAGTTTTGAGCTCCACGTTCCTCGCTAACCTTTTCGTTTTGCTTAAACATAGATAAGGTTTGCTGAACTTCACCAGTGTAGTTGCTGAAAGCTATTTGAAAATCACTATGTAGTTGCTGAAGTCCGTTTGCTATTTTCTTATCAACGTACTGCTTGTTGGCGGCATCCATGGCCTTCGTCGGTACTTCGACATTGGTAATTTTCAGCTTCTCGGCATCGATATTTCCCTCCGCTGTAAAGGAAAATGGCACTTTCATGAAAGCTAGGTTATGTGATGTTGATGACATTAGTTTCTGATGGGCACTACGCCCAAACTTGTTTAAAGTCATCGTGAAACTGATATGTTTGCCATAGGATAAAGAATAATATACACTTTCAATTTCGAAATTTATTTATCTCGTATAATATTAGCTTCATTAAGTTCATTTAAAATGGCAATTATTTCGTTGTCGTGAGAGGTGTTGCCTGCTTCCTTGGATGCAATCAGTAGTTTCAACCGTTCAACCAATTCGTTGGGATCATCCCAGTAGACGTATTCCATTGGCTTGTTATTGTAAGTTAACTTCATACCAGTTCCAGCAAAACGTTGCTTCTTTGTCAAAGGAGGAAACATTGGCTTTATAATTTCAGTATATTTATATAGACTTGAAGCTTTCAAACGACCTGCTGCATTCTTGTGTGCTGATGTCATTACCAACACTTTTCTGTATGCTTCTAAATCATCGGGAGCATAATCAGGTGACTTGTAAAATATTAGTTGATATAACCCTGGAGTACGTCGAAACTGTAACCCATCAACGATAATGTGACCTGTACTACGACTGAAATTGATTTCCTTTTGCCCAAGAAACCATTTGGAACTTGCAGCGTCATATATAGGTCCATATATGTTGTCAATATCATCGCTTTTAGTGATATAGTCTTCAAGATATTTGTGAGCAACTGGAGAATACTGATCCATGTAGTCCTCTATTGCTTCTTTAGAGAGATTACCAGGATCCTCGTAAAAGGTTTCGTTCTTCACCTCATCATCATCATCATTGGTATGTATACTAGTTTCAGCGATTGGTTCTTCATCGAGGTATTGTGTCTCTTCCAACTCATGTTTTTTGACTGGTGGCAGCTGCTGCACTTCTTGTTTAATTACTTCACGTTTAATGGTCTGTGTTGGTATCTTAGTGAGAACTTTTGCCGTAGTTGAGGCAATATCTTGTAGCGGTGTCATTACCGGTCTAAAAAGTTTATTCAATGTTTCATCATGTTCCGACTTTCCCAGCTTCAAACTAAGATATTTCTTGCGAATAGAACGTGCCAATTGCTTGATCTTTTTCTTTCGAGCAGTGGCAGCAATGTTGCTACTCAATGAAGACATTTTTATCAACTAACAGCAATCATCTTTATTGAACCTTTATATATTTATCGAATCCTTTACGGTAGCGGCCATCATTCAAGTTGAAGTCCTTAGCTATTGTAATAAAGCCAAAACGATTTTGCCAGCATTCCGAACACATTGTCTTAAATTTATCATAGTCCATGTCGGGAGACACGTGCTCATCAAAGACGTGCTTCAAATTTACCTCATCTTGTCTGAATATGACAATTACGTTGCAATTGTCTCGAATCAGTTGCTTAGGTATTTTGCTATACGTTTGGCATAAATATATTGAATCGATATTCCTGTGCCTTCCCATCGAAAAAAAATTCTGAATCTTGTTTTGTTTAACACAATTAACATCATCGAAAATGAATACTGAACATTCGCGTGCCTCAGTCGGATCAATTACTTCTTCGTTGTCTTTAAAGGGAAAATACGATACACCTTTAACCAGCATGAGAACGTCTTGTAAGAGCTGGTACTTTGGTTGGTAGAGTGACTTGGAATAGATGTAGACGTTCTCGAATCGTAGGCCGTTTTCATTGAATAGCAGTGATAACGATGCGTTGGTCTTTCCGCAACCACTAGGTCCGCAGAATGCTGCTCGTAGGGAATTTGGTAACAATTGTCCGTGACGACTTGCTGATGACAACGATTCTTCAACAAAGTCGAAATTTTCGATAGGCAGTTGGACATCTTGTTGCTTCATATACATCTTATGATATACTGACATCATCCTTATTGGGGATACTAATTAAATACAGCAGTCTATCTCAGTTTCAATCAGTATCATGCTAACTCCCAAAGGAGGTAGTCTATTGAATAGCGCAATCAATAAATTACCATTTGAACTACATCTACCTGGTTATCAGTTTTGTGGATCCGGTACAAAACTTCTAGACCGTCTCTCCAAGGGTCAGCAGGGAATCAATAAGACAGACGCTGCTTGTCGAGCGCACGATATCGCCTACAGTAAATACAAGTCTTTGGCGGATCGTCATAAGGCTGATTACGAGTTGGAAAATCGAGCCTGGGAGAGATTCAAGTCAAAGGATGCTTCACTTGGAGAAAAAGCAGCTTCTTGGCTTATAACTACAGGTATGAAGGCTAAACGCAAGATGGGGCTTGGAATCAAAAAACGATTTGGAAAAAAATCTTTTCGACAGAATGTGGTTCTACCAATCAAGAGAGCTATTGTCGGATCTGGAAGTGATGTCCGTAAGACATCGTTATTGGCGTTGAGAGCAGCCCGAGCAGTCATTAAGAAGGCAGGTGGTCGCAAGAAAATCCGTGTACCTCGAGTCATTCCTTTTGAGTCGAAAATTGGTGGTTTTTTCCCACTAATACCCCTATTTGCGGGGTTGTCAGCACTTGGAGCTCTTGCCGGCGGAGCCAGTGGAGTAGCCAAAGCCGTGATAGATGCAAAGAACGCCCGCAAGAAGTTGGAGGAGGACCAGCGCCATAATCAAGCCATGGAAGAGCTTGCGAAGAAAGGAAGCGGTATTTTTCTTAAAAAATCCCGCAACGGCTTCGGGCTTTACTTAAAGAAGCAAAAAAACTCCCAATAAAGCTACCCAATCGAGCACTTTACAATCACGAGCTTGAGCAATATGCCAAACATTTGAAGATCCCCCACTTTAGGGGAGTATTTATGCGAGACGCCTTACCTAAACATTCACAAACAAGGGAGTCTGCCATTGTTAATTTGGATACCAGCAGTCATCACGGTACGCATTGGGTAGCTTATGTGCGAAATGGAAACACCGTTCAGTACTTTGATAGCTTTGGATGTTTGAAACCACCCCGAGAATTAGCCAACTACTTTGGCAATGGAGTGAAAATCCTCTACAACAATGACTCTTATCAGACGTTTAATCAATCAAATTGTGGCCATTTATGCTTGAAATTTCTCTATAATAAAAAATAAATATTTTGCATTATTGTTGTTTTACCTTTACCTATATTAGCAGCTAACAAGCGGATAATTATCAGTCATGTCTGTGATCATCACATTGAAAGGTCGCAGCCCAATACTGTCGATTGATTTTCAACCACCTATTCAGTTGGATCCCAACTACAACTACGGACTAGCTTTATTGAGTTTTCACTCGTACAACAGCATCCCAAACATTGAGAGAGGTGACAAGATCTACCTGTTTGACGATCAAAACACGCAAACATTCATCGACTTGCCCGAAGGTTCATACGAAATTGGTGACATCGAAGCTTATATTAGAAAGGCACTTGGCATTCATTTGGCAAAGGACGTTGAGAATATTTTTTCATTGAAACCCAACTCTCAAGTGTGAGCTTTTCAGCAGCAAGTACGCTGTGGACTTTCAACCACAAGACAGCATCGGTGATATTCTGGGCTTCTCTAAACAGCTGCTACCACGCAATCAAGTTCACAGTTCCGATTTACCAGTGAACATTATAAAAGTTAGAACGATTCATCTCGATAGCAACATCACATCGGGAGCCTTCTACAACAACACTCCTTCACACACCATTTACGAGTTTGCCGTTGCAGTTGATCCTGGTTTTGCCATCGACGAAACACCTCAGCATTTAATCTATTTGCCGATTAACAGAAGCGAAATACATAACCTCACATTGCAAATTTTGAATCAAGACTCTGAACTTGTGAATTTTGGTGGTGAAGAAATAATCATTCGACTTGAGCTGAAACAACTACAATAATAATGGGTCGACTTGTATTTGATGAAGAACCATATAAGAGGTCAACCGCTCCTCGACCACCATCAGTTTCTATGAAACCTCTCAAGAGATCACTCACGCTCTCAAACAGATTGTTTCTACAAACGCTCGGCTACCATGTCAACTCCTCAAATGTTCGATATCTTCCGCAAACCAAATTTTGATGATAGTGTAAGACGCGAGGAGTTGCGAACCTACTATCCATACGTCAAGTCATTCGGCAACAATGATATCTTTGAAATCACCGTCAATCAAACAGATTGTTGGTTTTCCATGGCTGATTCCTGCATCTCAATCCAGGGACAAGTGGTGAAGACAGCAGGCAATGAAGATGTTTCTCTATCACCAAATGCTGGAGCTTTCTTCTTCGACAGCGTTACGTACGAGTTGTGCGGCAAGGAAATTGAAACCGTGAGAGACCCTGGTCGCGTGAGTAAAATTCGTGGATACTTGTGCTACGACCCCAACAGTTCAAAGGACCTATTCATAGCCGGGTGGAATTTTCCACATAAAGCGTATATGAATGCAGCCGATAAAACTTTTCACATGTACATTCCATTGGGACATTTGTTTTCCATCTTCAACGACTACAAGCAAGTGATGTGTGGTAAACAAACAATTCGTCTGGTGCGAAGTCGTAGCGATGATGATTGCCTTATAATCACGGATGCTGCAACCAAGGGCAAAGTGACAATAAACAACATCGAACTCAAAGTCCGTCACATTTTTCCAAACGATGACGTTAAATTGGATTTACTGCAAGCCGTCAAAGCGGATTCCAGTATAATTTTACCGTTTCGTAAATGGGAGCTAAATGAGTTGCCTGCTCTCAAAACAGGTGCTACTCGTGAAATTTGGGCTGTAAAGACGTGTGCCGCACTGGAAAGCCCTCGTTACGTTATCTTAGCCTTCCAAACGGATCGTCACAGCAACATCAAAGAAGATCCCACGGAAGATTTGATTTAGATTTTTCAAAGAGTGAGTACGGTGAGGCGTACAAAAGGTATACGGACTTTTATCCCAGCTTTGGCGGCGGCAAACACCCTCTACTGGATTATGTTGCATTCAAGACGTACACCCTATTCGTCATCGATTGCTCCCGACGTGAAGACACCATGAAATCCTCGACTGTAGATATTCGCTTGGATATTGAAAGCCAGACGGGATTTTCCGATAAGACCCGAGCCTTCTGCATAATTATCCACGATTGCCTAATGGAATTTCTCCCACTCAACGAAATTGTTCGAAGCTTATATTAGATCACTCAGCTGTTTAGAAAATCAGTTTCGGTACAGCTTTTCAACGGTTCACCATGGAAATTGCAATTGTCGACATTCAAGGTTTCGAAATCGAGGGAAGATTTGTTCCCAAAGAATTGGTAATCAAGACACGTAAACGCACAGGTGTGTTTTTGTTTAAACTACCCAAACCGTTTAACTATCTATCAGCAGCAGACAAAAGGCAAGTACGATATTTGGAAAAACGGCTACATGGACTCCACTACTTTGATGGCCACTACGATTTGAATACTATGAACGACATTTTGAGAATTTTCCCAACCAAATGCACGCACATATATGTACGAGGCCATCAGAAATATGACTTTTTATTTATCAAGTTATTTGAAGAGCTGAAAATTCACAATTTAAGAAAACTGCTTAACGAAGATGGGGAATCACACTATCACCTAATCAATCTGGAAAACTTCAATGACGCTGTTCAACTGAAACCTTCTAACTCTCCATGCATTTTTCACTGCCGCTGCAATGATCCAGTACGATGTGCAAAAGAAAATGTTGATGTAGTTTATTATTGGCTTCTGAATAGTGTTTTGCATAAATAAAACATTGTATATAACTATGTGTTTTAATTATTCATTCTATTCCTTATACATTTCACAAATAATTTAAGTAATAATATTGTAATTGTAGAGAGTGTTACACAAATAAGAATTAGCACTTTGTGGAGCTCCTCTTGTAGGTTGGCATCACGTATAGTCATTGAGCTGTTCGATAGTAAAGTTTTTTCATCTTGGCAAGAAGCTGCTGAAATCCAGTCAGTATCACCTTCAGTGTCATCAGAAAACATCAGCTTCAGTTTGAAATTTTTTGTTGTGTTTGACAGGCGAGCAAAATATACAGGCAGCCGTCCATCGTTTAATCTATCTCGAGCCATCAATGTATATTTGGAGCGGTTCAAACAGTTCCCTGAAGGGCATACAGCCATGTCCTTGGTTCCATAAGGTATATTAACATACAAGACATTTTTCAAAATTAACGTGAATATTATAAAGCTTGATTTAAGTAAAGTCAATTTTATCGATCTGCATTCAACAGTAGTTGGTGAGACACTATGCTCATCTTGCACCTCTTTCGTTACTTTATTCTAAAAATTATTAGCAGACTACTAGAAACCATAACATCAAATCCCTGATTCATCATTAAAAATTTTTCCAAGTCTCAATATTATTACGCTCGGCCTTGAATCATCCGACAAAATCAGAGACTCGAAGGAGTTGTCGTTCTTGCGCAGGTAGGCGCTCGCTTACGAAAACTATAGACTCGAAGGAGTGGACGTTCTCGCGCATGTAGGCTTAAGCAAAAGATTTCAAATTTTTTTACAGACAACAAAATACCAAGATTTTAAATTTTTTTACAGACAACAAAATACCATATCCCCCCATCCAGCCCCCAAATATCTAACCGAACAACGCCCAAAAACACGCGCCCGCGCAACGGGCATGTACTATACCTTTTCAAATAAACATTTCTCGATTAACCGCATTAGCGCAGCTCGCTGGGTACCTGACTTTGTAATCAGGCAAGCCGCGTTCGATACCCGGCCAAGCTTTTTTTCTCCCTAACCATCACAACCAACAACAGATGGTGTGCACCCTGCAACCCACAATACAATGGCTTTCATTTATTAACAACAGATGGCGCGCACCTCTGCGACACACCCAAATGTCTTTCGCGCACCCCTACGACCACCCCCAATGTCTTCTTCTTCCCAATGTCTTCTTCTTCTTATCCAAACAACAACTACCAACAGCTCGGCAGCAGCTCCCGGCAAGAACTCGATGACTGGTTACCTTTATGCCCACTGCCGGTCCAGAACTCTCTTTGTTTAACTACTTTCAATTATCGTGATGATCCCTAAGTTATTAATTCATTTCTAGTCATTTCAGGACAAGTGCATGTATACCAACTTTCGCGCCTGCATCTTTTTTGTTGCTAAAAAATTGCGAACACCCATCGTCTTCCTGCAATAACAGAGTTTTCGTATAATGACCCATCAAATTTAAGGAACTAATATTATAATTCTCATATCTGTATTATTTTCGGTTCCCATAATAGTCATTTTTTCTTGAAACATTCACCGCTTGCCCCCTATCGTATACCTAAATGTTCACAATTTGATAAAACTCTGTTGATTTTCGAAGAGTATGTATATCAAGATTCACACCAGTATTACTTTCTATTTCGGATATATTAAATTCTTTCTAAAACAATAGTAACCCCTTTTTCATCCATTTTGACAAAATGGCGACTCACGTATTACTTCATTTAAAAAAGGACTCAACCTCTTAATTCTTTACTTCAGTTTCCGGAAAAATAGTAAATTTTTAGAAAAAAAAACATTTCCCCTCCTGACCCCCATGAGTTAATTAAATTTTTGCAGAATGACGATACTCATTATTATTTGTTTGGAGAGAGAAGTATATACACCAATTTTCACGTCTTGTTGATAGGGACAATCTAATCAGGTGGCGACATAAAATATACTTTACAACCTACTCTCATATATATCAAACATACAAAAAAAATCATAAAAATAGGTCGAGTCCTTTCGGGGGAGTTCGACCACAAACACCGTGACATGAGATTTTGTGCAAATTTTATTTTTATTTATATTTAAGAATTTATTAAATAATGTTTAAAATTTTGGGGCCTTAGCTTTTGATGACTCTTTGTTTCTTCCCTCAGGACTTGGGTTCGGGGTTAATGTATCTATTTAATTTAACTATTGATTCACTTATAACACATATGTGTTATTTTATCAACAACATTTATTGAAACCTAATTTTCTCAGACTATTAATATGTTATTATTTAATCTTTGCCACTGTACTGAACTCATAACTATAATTTATTGTGACATTAGACTTTTTTACCAATCAATTTTTTTCTGGATATGGACATGAAATATATTTTACAACCTATTGCCGTTCCTATTAAATATATATAAAAAATCATGAAAATCGGTGGAGACGTTTCGGAGAAGTTCCATCACAAACACCGTATCACGATATTTTTACATATCAGATATGCCTTTACTTTAAATAATGCTACTATGTAAACCGCGATTGCTCTAAAACGCATATTCTGACATTCATACAAGTCATAATAAATATTTGTTCAAATCGGATTTTGAAAAGTACTATTTTCAGTACTCATGACATATTTATTTTCTATTTGAAATCTGAAAAAAAATAATGATCATTGTTAGGTTTTCTATTATTCGAAAGTTATGTATTTCTGCAACAAATTATTAAAGATGAAATAGTCACGTAGTTTTGATAAACATTTACGACTATAATTCAAGATTTAAAGGGATATTTATTATGAATTTCAAGCTCATTTAACCACGGTGAATAAACAGCGAGAGGATGTTTGTTTCCACAATGTGCCCTCCTTTGATTTCGCCCTTAGGTATATTCAGTCAGCCCCAATTATATAAATAAATTCCTAACAACTAACCCATCTACAATCTTAAATCCCACCCAAAATCGAAAAACTTGAATATTTTCATAAAATAGCATAACCCATGAAATCCAAATTTGCACTAAAGACCCAAAACGTTATTAAACGACTGAATAATTTTACATTTAATTAGATCATTGAGTTCTCTAAAGTACAAATTACTATTATAAAAATCTGTAAAATTAAATTAAAAAATATATCGCTTATCTTTACCAACAGCGAATTGCAATATGAGATGTAACAGAGATGCTCTGTTACGCATTTTCGTTTCACAAGAAGTAGCAGAAGAAGACCTGATAACAAGTTACCGTTCAAATTCACAGCGTTGCTAAAATTTGGAGGGTACAACGACGAACGTAGAACCCGGAGGTCAGAACTCACTTGTTGTATCACTCTTAGGCAACACTAGCTCCAGTGGTGAACCCTTGAACTAAATGGACGACTCGAGGATACTTTAGATGCGTTTAAGCCTCCACTAAAATTTTGCTGATTTTACATTCTGTTACCATACAATCCATAAATATTCTCAAATAAAGGCAAATCGTTGTGACCTCCAAAATCGGAGGTAGTAGCGTCATATATGAGGTGACAACGTATATCGTATATCTGCTTCTGAGGCCACAACGATACTTTTATACATACATATATATATATATATATATATATATATATATATATATATATATATGTTTGAAAACAAGTTGGCACGGACAGAACTATGTGTAGCTCTCTTGATGGTTGCGTTGTGGCAAATTGTACCGCTGACGTGGTTCTGTTTGTAACGATGGCGGCCGCAGATGTTCGTTAGAAGGGTGGGCGTCCTGATAGTTAGCTACGAGTGACGGAATGCAACGTTGTGGTATTGTTGCGCTCTCTTTTAATTTGTTTTTAATTGGATCCTTTCGTGTAGAGAGTTTGCCAGGTGTAGGAAATTGCTGAGTTCCGTATCCCCATGAGGCCACACTATCAAGATATCGTCTACGTATCGTAGCCAGACTTTTGGTTTCAGGGGGGCTGTGTTTAAAAGGGCCGTTTCGAAATAAGACATGAAGAGGTTTGCCACCGCTGGTGAGAGCGCCGAGCCCATGGGTGCACCGTCGACCTGTCGGTAAAGTTGCCTGTCAAAGGAGAAATATGTGTTTTTTGAGGCAATGTTCCGCGAGTTCTATGATGTGCGCGGTCCAAGGCTTCGTCGACGGGGATGCTTGGGTAAAGTGATTTGACGTCGAGACTTGCGAGGCGGTCTTCTTATTGTAAGTTTAGGTCCCCTATTGTTTTTTTTACGTAGGATGCGGCACTTTCGACTAAAGGTTGCATGGCTGCTGAGAGGTACTTCTCGAGTTGTTGAAGAGGTGAGTTGAAAGCACTGACTATCGGGCGCATCGGGACTCCTTCCTTGTGAATTTTTGGCAGACCGTACGGCTTGGGGCATCTACTGGATTTTTCTCTCGGGATGAGTCTTTTTGCGTATGTCCTCATCTGGTATGAGAGCCTGAATCTTGGATTTGGTTGTTTTTCCAAGTAGGTTGTCGGGTCTCTCTTTATTGGTTTATAGGTTTGGTCCAGTAGAATTTCTTTCATTTTTGAGTTGTAGTCATTTGTGTTCATGACTACCGTGGCGTTTCCCTTGTCCGCTGTTAGGATTGTGATGTCTTTGTTTTTCCTGAGGTTAGTGAGTGCTTGGTGTTCTGCCCTGGATACGTTTGGCTGTTTTTTTAGCAGACCGCAGGATTCTTGCTACGTCTTGCCTTATTTCTTCGGCTTTCTCCGGTTCGACGTGGTGTAGTGTTGATCCTACGCCAGAGATGATATCTTCGACGGTATGATTGTTGGAGTTATTGCGAAGTTGAAGCCCTTACACAAGATCTGTTTCTCGACAGCGGAGAGTGGATAGTTGGAAACGTTGTGGACCACTTTGTCATAGTCTAGCGGCCTAGTATTTGTGATCTGTACGGCCTTCCTAGCAAGGTTTTGATGTTTCTTGTTTAGTCTGGCTGTTTTGAGTTCTTTGTCTGTTTCTGTTCGAAAGAAAATTAGTTGTTCTGTTGACGTCCAGAATAGTCCGTGGAGGGAGTTGCTGAGTTGCAAGTGTGAAGTCAGTAGATCCCTCTCGGTCATGGCTAAGTGTCGTCTTCTCCGGTGTATTTCCTCGCGCAGTAGCCCTCTTCTGGCATTGTTGAGGATGGTGTCGGTTTTCTTACTATGGGTGTGGTAGGAAAGCTTGGTGAAATATGGAAGGAAATTTTCGTCTCTGCATTTTATCAGGAAATGGAGATCGCACAGGAGTGTGGTTTTTCTTCTCCTAAGCTTTTCGTAGAGCTTGATGGATTTGAGTGTCTCCTCCCCGTAGAGGTGTACAATTTTGAAACTTTTGTCCCTGTAAAGGAACGGTCGCCTGACGTTTCGCCAAAATCTCACTTGGCATTTTCATAAGGCTTTTTCTATTTTTCCAACACGAAGGGTGGCTGCAGGTTCGGACCTTTCCGGACTACTTCGTATCCGAGATCGTCGGCTAGGTCGTTCTCCGCTTGGTCTGCACTCCGTGGCGTCTGAAGTGGAAGTGAGCTCCGATATGTGCGCGCCGCTATTTATGCTATCTCCCGAGTCCCATCCTATATCTTTGCCTCGCCTCCGATAGTGTTAAAAAGGACAACAACAGGGAAGCTAGAACACACAGTCTATCGAAAGCCGACACACACCGACAGATACCTTAATGCTAAATCCCACCATCATCCCTCCCAAATACAAGCAGTAGCAAATACACTTATATGCAGGTCACGACGCATTGCAGATGCCAAACACAAACAAGAGGAACTAAACACCATCTCACAGACCTTGAGGAGGAATGGGTATAGCAACAACACCATACGACGAGCCCTGAATCAACAAGAACTATCGAGGCACGAAGAAACCCAACAAGGCCCCCCAAAGGCAGCGACCACCCTTCCGTACATACAGACAAATCGGATCGGAAGAATCCTTAGGAAAAGCAACATCAAAACTTCCTAAAAAACCTCATTAGACGATAAAAAGCATTCTAGGCAATCCCAAAGACCAACGTCCACTAGAGAGTCACGGAGTCTACAAGATACCTTGCGGTGGATGCGAGCAAGCATATGTAGGTCAAACAAGACCACAACCTCGGCCCTGTTCCAACATCAACAGCAAACAGGACATAGAATCAACTTTGAGGGCTCTAAGCATCTGGCAACAGAAAACAACTTCAACAGAAGAACAGAAGCTCTACACCTGCATCAAGCCTGGAAGAACATCTTACGGGAAAAGAAAAACAAATTAAAAGAGAGCGCAACAATACCACAACGTTGCATTCCGTCACTCGTAGCTAACTATTAGGACGCCCACCCTTCTAACGAACATCTGCGGCCGCCATCGTTACAAACAGAACCACGTCAGCGGTACAATTTGCGACAACGCAATGGTGTCACCCAATCAAAACAAACGGCACCGTCCCCTCAACACAATCGGAGGCGAGGCAAAGAAATAGGAGGGGACTCGGGAGATAGCATAAATAGCGGCGCGCACATATCGGAGCTCACTTCCACTTCAGACGCCACGGAGAGCAGACCTAGCCGGCGATCTCGGATACGAAGTAGTCCGGAAAGGTCCGAACCTGCAGCCACCCTTCGTGTTGGAAGAAGAGGAAAAGCCTTATGAAAATGTCAAGTGAGATTTGGGCGACACGTCAGGCGACCGTTCCTTTACAGGGACAAAACTTTCAACGGACGAACACCCGGACCATCAAGAGAGCTATATATATATTATATCTTTGATTTCACTTAAGACTTTTAAAAAAATATATATTTTATTCAAAACATAAAAATCAAAAAATTAACACTTTTAAACTTGTAAAAATAATGAAATGTAAATTGAACTTAAAACTAACTGGACAGAATAAAATATTATAATGACGACCGTGGGATTGCTTCGGTTCTATTTATGATTTAATAAAAGCTGAAGTCAGCGAAAAGATATTCACACGATGCGTTCCCACGTTAACATCGGAGTACCAGGAAGCTGTCAGCGTTGCATCATACACGTGTGTACAATTCACACCTAACAGCTCCCCCTTATAAAGAAAAGTTGATGTTATAACGTCAACTTTTAAATCAAACTGGGCTGTCCATCTGGGATCCATCTTGAATCACAGGCCTTAATTTTGGCACGAGTCTGGACAGTGATTTTGGGAAGGTCCTTAGGTGGTCTGAAGTGGAATTTTCGTCCTTTGGTGGCTTCTTGACGTGTTTTACAATTTTAACTGAAATGAATGCAACAACAGTGATTATGATTGTTGTAATCGTAGCGTATGTAAACCAGGATATGTTTCTGTTTACAAATGGCTGGTTGATAAGGTCGTCCAGGTCCCTGGAGTATTGATCCAATTTATGGCTCGCTATGGATAGTTCGTCCATATTCAAGTCATCCAGCTTTAGGGGCTTGAGTTCTGGAATATCTGGTTTTTCGGGGTGAGAACTGCAACAGTTGTAAGGGATTAAGACAGTGTATGAATTGTCGGAAATGTTTATAAGTTTTTGAGGTTCCGTTTGTATTTTTGTGATTCCCACGAAAGCACTGCAGTCTGATTGTAAGCGAATAATGGTATTGTTTGTTAAAACTATTGTCTTAGTATCTATTCCCGCACAATTAATTGTCACATGTAAGGGCTCGGACACTATAACAATCCACGTGTTAGTTTCTAGTCTCTGGACATTGTATCCTTCACTGAATACATCGGAGGTTTGGCAATTTTCAGGTACACTACGGATGTTCTTCAGAACTTGAGCTTCACAGGGTGCGTTGGAGTCGATGGGGTAGGCATATAACTCAGAACACAGTTTTTGTTGTGGAGTTAGTGGCTTGCATACACTCAAGTCCTTAATGGGTATGTACATTAGAGAATCATCGTTTCGCGCAATATATTTTTGTGTGAATGAAAGAATATGATGAAAACCAGTTCTGTCATCTAAAATTGGGATAGGATATAAGTGGTAAGCGGTGTAGAGTTGTTGCTCTACAAGAGGAATTTTCAAAATAAAGACTAAATCTGAATTGGTTTGAAACGCTTCTAATTCGATTACTTCCAATTATTGGGCGACACTTGAATATCTGACGGGTAACGGTAGATTGTTTTTGACGAGATTTTGCGAAATTTCCTGTAGTGACTTTATCAAATGATCAGGCGTGATTATTGAGGAATGAATTATTTTTAAGCGAGCAAATGTTATAGAATTTAAAATATCATTGAGGTTATCCTCAAGAAATAAATAGCTTGCCATTAATTTTTCGCATATTCCCAAAAATGACTGTTTTGCTTGGATAAGGGCTATTTTGTCGTTTAGAGTATGTATTGCCAAATTGATTGCGTCAATGTTTTCGTTAAAGTTTGCTTTGTCAATTTGGAGTTTCTGAATGGTTTCATTGAAAGTTTTGATAATAGAAGTAGTTACGCTTATTTGATTTTTTAGGAGATTCTCTACTTGTAATTGTCCCTGATTAAGTTTGTTGATACTATCTGTGAAAAATGCGCCATCGGTTGCGTCAAGGTTTCCAGTGATGGCTTTAAAGATAGTTCCTACACCGTTAATTAGTCCTCGTTTGGATCTTTTAGTGTCCATGAATATTTCTGAAAATTTAGTTTTAAATGAATTTGAAATTTGGGATAAGAGACTGTTGTGAGTTTGTACATCAATTCCGAATGCACTTGTTTTATGAAATTTGAAACCTGGGATGGGATTGACAGTGTTTTCTAATGTTTTGAGGATTCTGTTGTTGTTTTCAAAGATTTCTTTAAGTATCGTCAAGTTACGATGAACTAGTAATGTCCATTTATAGTTGGAGATGACTATTCTAGTTTCGTCGTGATAGTAAATGCCAAGAGTGTTGTTTATTGGTTTGATGTTGAACTGTGAGACTGCTGATCCGAACAGCAGTAGTAACCTGAAAAGAAAGTTAGTTTTCAGAATAGAGTTTCATTCTGTCAAAGTTAACTTTCGTTCGTTGGTTTGTTTTGAGATTTAAAAGTGTGGCTGAATTATTGTGAATGTCTAAAATTTGGAATGGACCGTTAAATTTGTTATGAAGTTTGTCTTTAATTTGGGATTCCTTGACGTAAACTTTGTCACCAATTTTAAATTCGGGAAGTTTGTCGGAAACGTGTTTATCAAAACGTTCTTTAGCCTTTAGCGGTTTTTTCGCGGGCTACTTTGTAGTAATAGGAAATGCGATTGTTCAAGTCTAGGATATATTTACTAATCAGTTCCTTATGGTAGTAGGTAGTTTCTGGTGGTCTGCTGGACGTATGTCCAAACACTAGTTCGTAAGGTGAAAAGCCATGGGTTTGGTTTGTCGAGTTATTGTAAGCAATAACCGCATACGGGAGTACATTTAGGGGATGTTCATCTGGATTTTCGGCTTTATGGATTCGAATCATTTCTAACAAAGTAGAATGAAATCGTTCTACAGAGCCGTTTGTTTGCGGATGTCCTACGCTTGAATAAGTTTAATGTCGTAAAGTTTACACAAGTCTTTGAATATGGAGTTGTCAAATTCCCTACCATAGTCACAATGGATACGCAATGGCGTACCAAAATGTTGGAAATATAACATCATAGTACTGACAACTGATTTGGCTGATTTGTCTGCTAAAGCATAAGCTTGTGAGTATTTTGTCAGTTCGTTTCTTACAGATAAGATATAGTTTCTGTTAGGTATTTCTAGTATGTCAATATTAATTCGCTCAAACGGTGTTTTAGGCGTTTCCGTAATGACGAGGGGATTGTCTAGGTTTTTGCAACACGCTTTAGTTTTTTGAGAAATTTCGCAGTTCTTAACCAAATTTTCAATGTCTTTTGTGAAACTTGGCCATGTGTACATTTCCTTAATACGGCGGACGGTTTCGTTAATGCCGTGCAAGTTATTTTTCCCGTTATGATATCGTTCAAGGATCAGCGGTATTTCGTCCTTTTCGGGGGTTTTTGTAACGTTTGGGCAAATTTTCCATTTGATTTCCTTTTCAGCGAAAATGAAAGAGAGCATCTCTAGAATCGGAAGATCGAGATTGTTTTCGACACAGTATGTTTTAGATGGAGATAAAGTATCTTGATGTTTATATATTGATGCAAAAAGAACTTTATTGACAATTTCAGGATCATTTGGAAGTGGGATTATGAAATATTGCCTTCTGCTTACGGTTTTACTGGCGAATACATTAATTTTAAAGGTTTCGAAGTCAGCGCCTTCTTCGAAAATATCTTTGAAGATGTCATGATGAAATTCCTGAAGATTGGATGATTGGGGGAAAATTAAAATGTTTTTATTTGTTTTGTCTAGTAGTTGGCAGTTGGAGAATTCAATTTTGCTGTAGTCAATTAAAGAAGTGGTTTTGTAACGTTCTATAAAGATTTTAAATTCTTCGGACATAGTTTCAAGACTTATTTCATTTTGTTCGGGTTCAGGACTGTCGTCTTCGGATTCGTCGTTTAGGGGTAGGACTTTGAGGGGTGTTAGTTTCGATTTTGACTGAAATGATGAACATTCGTCAATATGGTTAATTTTAATCCGTGATAAAGCATCAGCGTTCTTATTAACTTTACCACTCTTGTAAATAATTTCATGGTCGTATTCTTCTAGTTTGAGTCTCCATCAGGCAAGTCTACTACCGGGATCTTTTATAGAAAATAGTCAGGTTAACGGGCGATGATCGGTCAATAATAGGAACTTACGGCCATAGATTATCGGACGAAAATGCTTAACCGCCCAGACAATGGCTAAGAGCTCTCGCTCAATGGTGGAGTACTGGGTTTCGGCTTTACAAAGGGTCCTAGAAGCATATCCAATCGGTAAATCCTTACCTATTGGCCCTTGAGATAATACTGCGCCGATAGCAAAAGCGCTGGCGTCTGTAGTCAGTACAAACGGTTCGTCAAAATTTGGGTAAATGAGTATAGGGGTGGAAGTCAATGTTCGTTTTAATTCATTGAAAGATTTTACGCACTCTTCGTTGAAATTGAACGGTTGGTCTTTTTGTAATAGTTTTGTCAGTGGTTTGGAGATCTTTGTAAAGTTAGAAATGAACCTACGGTAGTAACCAGCAAGCCCTAAGAAAGATTTTATGTCTTTAGGGTTCTTTGGTTGTGGAAAGTTTAAAATACAGTCTACCTTTGCTGGATTGGGTTTCACACCGTCTTTAGTTATGAGATGTCTTAAGTAAGCGACCTCCTTGCGGAGAAATTCGCATTTGTCAGGCTGTATTTTAAGGTTAGCCTTTCTGAGTCTTTTAAATACGTCTGTCAGTTGTGATAGATGGTCATGTATTGTAGGCGAGTAAATGATTATTTCATCCATGTAAACCAGACATCTTTCATTCTGAATTTCCATGAGAATGTTATCCATCACCCTTTGAAAGGTAGACGGAGCATTCTTTAACCCGAAGGGCATGCGGACAAATTCAAAATGTCCGTTCTCAACGGTAAATGCAGTTTTTGCGATGTCTTTTGGGTCTATTTCTATTTGATGGAAACCGGAGGCGAGGTCAAGAGTTGTAAAGTACTGGCATTTGCCTAGTTGGTCTAATAAATCTGAGATGTTCGGTAGAGGGTACTTGTCATTGACTGTAAGTTCGTTAAGTTTGCGGTAATCTACTACAACACGCCATTTCTGTTTTCCAGAGGCGTCTAATTTCTTTGGCACTACCCAGACGGGAGAGGACCAAGGCGAATTAGAGGGTTGTATTATGCCTTCATCGAGCATTTTTGCTACCTGGGACTTAACTTCTTGTTTGTGTACTTGGGGATAACGGTATGATTTTGTATAAACGGGTTTCGCGTTGTTGGTATCAATAGTATGTTTGATTTCGTTTGTGAAAGATAAATAATCGCCTTCGAGGTAGAATATGTCTGAAAAGTCAAGGCATAATTGTAAGATTGAGTCTGACTCTTCGTCGTTTAAATGTTCTAGTCGGAGTTGTTTAACGATTTCTTCTTGTCTGTCGGGTTCGTTATAGTTCAAAGGAGTATTTTGTGAGAGTGAATTCACAGAAAAGTTTTGTAACGGTTCGAGTTTTAGATTTGAAAAATTTACTATTTTAGGGATGGCATTCGCATTTAGAATGGAGGTTAGAAATTGGCCTTTGCTGTCTACTGTAACAACAGCGTTAGGGAGGTGAACCTTTTCAATTTCCATACTTGTTAGAATGGCTTCGGTGTTTCTTAGTTCACAGCTAAGTTTAAAGATTTGTTCGGTACGGGGTTCAATTGAAATTGTATTAATGGACGTATAAGAAGAGGGACATTTTATAGATTCAGTGGCATTGATTGTATCGTCTGTCACTTTATACAGAGGAAGTGTCTTAAAATTCGTTATTAGTTGTTTTTTGTCAAAATCTATAATGCAGTTGTAATGCTCTAGAAAGTCAGAGCCTAACAAACCGTCGAATTCTATGTCGAGGTTGCAGATGTAAACCTTGTGTGGGTCTTTTATATTAAAACGAGGGTCGATTCGTTTATAAGAATTTTCTGGATGGTAATTCCCTGAATTACCACATTTTCCTGAAATCTATCTCTGAAGCGTGTGCAAGTGTCTGGTTTGAAAATTGAAAGACCAGCACCGGTATCTATTAAGAGTTTATATGTGTTAGAAGAATCTGTGATGTAGTATAGATTTTTAGAATTTACGGTAAGAAGCGGTATTATAGAAAGCTCTGTTCGGGGAAGTTCAAATTCGGGTCGAAACTGTCTAGATTTAGTGTTTGAATTTGGGTCTGAAGTTCTGTGATTTCCGGGGGTTCCGTTTGGAAAGGGAGGTTCTGAAAATTTACGGAGGTAAAATCGTGTTCATTTTCAACACAGCTGTCACATTCTGCGTTATCTGTTCTTAAGTAATAGTCGTAATCAGTTTGTGTCGAATCGCAGTAATCTTTGTCATAACTTTCAAAATCTGTATTTTGGTATTGAGTTTCGTATACGTTAGTATTGGGTTGATCGTACCCATAATTATAGGAATTGTTTAAGTGATGTGTTCGTTGTTGCCGGAAAAAGTTTTGATTAGGTTTATATTGACCTGAACTTTGGGGTTGTGTATTGGTCGAAGGACGAGGTTGTTGAAAGTTTCTGTTCTGCTGGAAACTCTGAGTATTGGGTTGAAATTGTGGCCTATTCTGGAATTGGTCCGGTTGTTGTGAAAATGGGTTAGGACGTATGTTCGAAAAGTTTTGTCCGTAATTTTGGTTTTGTTGCATTTGTCTCGATTTGGTGAGACATTCATTAACAGTATGCCCCATTCTTTTACAGAATGAACATTGTTTTTGTACTGGAAACTAGTTGGGCTTTCGAGGAGGTGGACCTTGGTTTCTAAAATTTGAAAATTTTTGAGATTTCAGATGATGGAGTTGGAGTTCACGTTTTATGCGTGAAACGGCGGTCAGAATGTCTTTAGGATCGCTAGCACGAACTAGTTGTCCAATTTTCGGCTCTAAACCTGTTAGTAGGCTATTTAGTGCCATGGATTCGATTAGGTCGATTTGTGCTTGTTTTTCTTTTTGAGTCAAGTTTTGTTTGTTAACCGCAGCAAGCATTTTCGCTTGGTGGGTTTGTAGTCTGGCTGAAAAAGTTATGGGGGATTCAGTATTTAATTGCCTCATTCGTTGAAGATCTTGAATCAAGGCTGAGAGATCTCTAGGATCTCCAAAGTGGTTCTCTAAGAGTGTCTGAATTTCAGTTAATTGAGTCGGGTTTCGAGAATTTATTAGTTCGGCAGCTCTGCCGCGAAGTTAATTTTTTATGTGCAATATTAAAAGCACTTGTTGATAGTCGGTTGCCATACTATACGCAGTTTGGCATGAAGAAATGAAACAATATAAGGTTTCCGTCATATTCCGGAATTATTGCGAAAATTTCTGATATTTTGTATGGCTCTACAGTAGGAGTCGCAGCACCTTGTCTTGTAGTTGCCATTTCAAATATTCAAGTGTTACGAAAAAATAAAATTAGATAAAGCAGAAAAATTGGAAGTAAGCAACGTCACACAAAATTATAAAAATTCAAAATTATGGTATAAGTAAATGGTTAAATAAATTCAGCAGTTTGCGAACACAAAATAAAATAAAGCGAGGTAAAATAATGGAGAATAATAATAAATTCGTTATATATATATAATAGCTTGAAATATGGTTTGAAGGAATAAGAAATATGTGTATTTTAAACAAGATAACTGATAATAATAATAAT
This sequence comes from Octodonta nipae, assembly GCA_034190945.1. Taxonomy (NCBI): domain Eukaryota; kingdom Metazoa; phylum Arthropoda; class Insecta; order Coleoptera; family Chrysomelidae; genus Octodonta; species Octodonta nipae. The sequence goes on along the minus strand of CM067216.1, from coordinate 91,591,593 downwards.
ATAAAAATAAATATAAAAATCGTTTCAATTGGTAAATAATTTTTCTACATACGTTATAAGGCATATGACTTATTCTGCGGAAGCGTCCACTGGTTAGCTGTATCGTTGCGTGTTCCTGGTCTCTGCTGCTACAGTTGTTGTCTCAAACAGGTAGGTATTGTCCACGATGATTTGGAAATCTCCACAGTCAGTTAGTATATACGTGTTCTAACTGTGTTGGACAATCCTACTGACTGCGCCAATTTTATATCTTTGATTTCACTTAAGACTTTTTTTAAAAAAATTATTTTATTCAAAACATAAAAATCAAAAAATTAACACTTTTAAACTTGTAAAAATAATGAAATGTAAATTGAACTTAAAACTAAATGGACAGAATAAAATATTATAATGACGACCGTGGGATTGCTTCGGTTCTATTTATGATTTAATAAAAGCTGAAGTCAGCGAAAATATATTCACACGATGCGTTCCCACGTTAACATCGGAGTACCAGGGAGCTGTCAGCTTAATATGATACCGTTGCATCATACACGTGTGTACAATTCACACCTAACATATATATATATATATATATATATAACATATATATATATAATATATATATATATATATATATATATATATATGTTATATAAGTTATTCCATCGACTTATGTGAAACCATCTAGCAACAGTTCCCAAGCTGAGTCAGCATCCACGTGTCGTCTCAGGTTACCTTCGACGACGTACATCCGTGAGAACAGCAAACGCTGCGACAGCTTAGTCAGCATTCTTATGTTATAAATTGTTCAATTGCCTTATGTCTGCATTCAGTATTACTTACAGATTTGTCTAGTTTAGTTTAACACTCATTTTGTCTTTTTAATTGTTATATAAAGTTTTATTATTTTCATTGTTATTTTCAAGTTATTATTTTTATTAAAAGTATTGTGCAACTACAAATAAAATCTTTTTTAAAAAGAAAAATTTTGAAAGTGTGATATAACAAATTGGCGCAGTCAGTAGGATCCGTCTAACGTTACTAGAACACAAGTACTCTAACTGGTAGCGGCGGATTCCTATCCCTCAACGGAACAACGAACCTGGAAGAAGTCCTCACTGCAATCAAACGTAGAACACGGCGCTTTCAATGTTCCTGTTGATGTAAGTAATGGTGAATCGTCATTCGTTTTAAGTAAATATTATTTGATTTTTTGATTTTATTGAGCATTGATTTTTGATATTTGATATAATTTATTTGATTTGATTTATTAATATATTGATTTTAAATAATTTGATTTTATTTGATCGAAACTGATCTATTTTATTATTCGATTTTTATTTTGATATATTTGATTTGAATGAAATATTGATTTATTTATTATTTGATATATTTGTTGATTTCTTTTATTGACATTGATATATTTGATTTACGTATTTTATTGATTTATTTATCCATTTGATTAACTGATTTATTTGAACTATTGATTTTAATTGCTTTACTGTTCTATCGTTCAAACAATCGTTAATTCCCATTAACGTATTTTACAGTTCATTAACTTTCTATACCTTTTAACATTTCATTTTTTTCCTTCTTGTTCCAATTCTTTTATATCGACTAATATAAAAATGGCACAAGCTTCTCCAACACCAGTTACCAATGAAACCGAGAGATATCGGTTAACGGAAATATTTTCCGTTATACCCGAATTTGAAGGCGACCAAATTTCCTTGGGAACCTTTATATATGCGTGTAATTGCGCATCTAATATGTCTACCGCGGATCAAAAGTATTTGTTAGTGATCCACATCAAGAATAAACTCAATGGGAAAGCGGCGCAGTTAGTAAATTCAAGGAACCCCGGATCATACCTTGAAATCAAACAACTCTTGACCCTACACTTTGGGGATTCTCGTGATCTCTCTTCCCTTATTCACGACTTACAACGTCTAAAACAACTGTCGAACGAGTCCCCATTAACGTTCTACAATCGTCTCCAAGTATTGAGTGCGAAAATGCACTCCTGCATCCACAAAACGGCTGGGCTTAGTCCAGAACAAAAAGACGCCCAGACCACTCTAGTGGATACAATGGTTATGAACATCCTTCTTACGGGATTAGAACCCCGTTTAGGTCAGGTTATACTTGCCAGTAATCCTAAAGACCTTCTAGAGGCACACTCCCGGATTAGAAGAGAGCTTCAACTTTCTTATTTCGAGGATCAGAAAACGAACAAATCTGTTCCTCTCAAACCAAACTTCCAAGTTCGAAAGCCGACACAACCACGTAAGTGTCTTCATTGTGGTCGATTAGGCCACATAGCCGTAAATTGAAAAATCAAAACAATTCAATCAAAACCATAGGCCAAATCCTGTTGGGCCTAACCAGCAAACACGGCCAATTTTCCCCTCAAATACACCCCCTGCTCAATAAGGACAACAGTTTCGTCCATCAAACTTCCAGAGACCCCCTTTTAGGTCTCAAATGAACTATTATCGCCCATCCGTAATACAAAACAATCCTAATAACCGTCCTGAAAGGACACACCATTTCAATCAACACCAAAATGTTGATTACTCGAATTGTTCAGACTACAATTATTATACGGATGATAACACATACGATTATGAGGATGATCTTCAAAATTATCCTATCGTTGAACAAACTTTTGAAGAAACCCCTATCGAGCCTTTTAATAGCCATCAATACCAGGATTTTCTAGCACTTCCGAGCCTAGACCAACCTCCCGATTCGACAACAACTTTGTGCGAAGTAGAAACCCAAATTCAAAACCTGAATCTGGACGATTTGAACCCCGACTTGAACTTCCCGGAGCAACTATTTCTTTAAGCCCACTTCTTACAGTTAACTCCAAAAATCTCTACTACATTCTTGACGCTTCTTCTAAATTCAAACTACTTATTGATACCGGAGCTGGTATCTCTATCTTCAAAGAAAATACCGTAAAGAATTTCACCCAAAGATCTCCTGAAAGGGTAACGATTCAAGGTATTACCCATGAAAAAATCCCTATTTCACAATCTACCCTAATTCCATTCGCTCCACGTAACCCACATAAAGTTTTCATATACGATTTGGACATTGAATTTGACGGCATATTAGGATTAGATTTTCTCGAACACTATGAATGCATAGTTGACTTAAAATCTAAACAGCTAATAACAAATTTTAAAACCATCCCTTTACACAAAGTTCCCGATAACGATCAACCCTTGACTGATGTACCCGACACACCCAATGTTAAGCCAAATATTACTTCACAAACACCCACACAAAACAAAATAACTATTGAGGCACGCACAGAAAAGATCTTTAAACTTAAATGCAATCTTTCTAACATCGACGCCATCTTACCAACTCAAGAAATGACAGAGTACGACTTCCAAACGCACTCGTACATATTAACGCAAATGGTGAATTTCTAACATCTATAATAAACGCTAACGCGATGCCCAAAACAGTAACTTTTCTGACTAAAACTCGAACCACTTGACAAACCTCACTCACCTCTTCTGAATTTCCATACAGACGATTATCATGAATCCCAATACATAGACAGAAACTTGACTATTAGACAACAAATTAGAACTGAACATCTAAATGACGAAGAACGCGAACAAATCACTGATCTTTGTTTGGAATTTCAAGACATTTTCTATCTTAAAGGTGATGTCTTGACTTTCACTAACGAGGTTAAACATTCGATTGATACGAATAACGCATAGCCCGTTTTCACTAAATCATATAGATATCCTCAAGTTCATAAAGAGGAAGTGAAAACCCAAATTGGAAAAATGCTTGAACAAGGTATCATTAGGCACTCCTCATCTCCTTGGTCCTCCCCTGTATGGGTCGTCCCCAAGAAGCTCGATACTTCTGGTAAACAAAAGTGGCGAGTTGTTATCGATTACAGAAAATTAAATGAATTGACTGTAGATGAAAAATATCCTCTGCCAAATATCTCCGATCTTCTCGACCAACTTGGAAAGTGTCAATACTTTTCGACACTGGATCTCGCTTCCGGGTTCCACCAGTTGGAAATCCAAGAGGAAGATATTCCTAAGACTGGCTTTTCTGTCGAAAATGGTCATTACGAATTTGTTCGTATGCCATTTGGTTTAAAAAATGCACCTTCTACTTTTCAGAGGGTCATGGACAATATTCTTCTGGGTATACAGAATGAACGTTGTCTCGTCTACATGGATGATATCATCGTCTACTCTCCGACTATCCAGAAACATATTCCCGGTTGACAGAAGTTTTAAACGACTTCGGAAGTCCAACCTAAAAATTCAACCTGATAAGTGCGAATTTCTTCGTAAAGAAGTGGCTATCTTGGCCATCTTATCACACAAGAAGGTGTAAAACCAAACCCTTCAAAGGTTGAATGTATTCAGAACTTTCCGCAACCCCAAACACCGAAAGACATCAAATCTTTTCTTGGTCTCGCTGGGTATTACAGACGCTTCATACCAAATTTTGCGAAGATCTCTAAACCTCTGACAAAACTACTCCAAAAAGACGTCAAGTTCATCTTTGACGCAGATTGCAAGTCTTCCTTCAATGAACTGAAGCAAGCCCTTGTATCTGACCCAATCCTGATATATCCAAACTTTGAAGAACCCTTCCTGCTCTCTACTGATGCTAGTGCTTTTGCTATTGGAGCGGTTCTTTCTCAAGGCCCTGTGGGAAAAGATCTCCCTGTTGCATACGCTTCTCGCACCCTCTGTGCTGCAGAGACACGATATTCCACCATCGAACGAGAATTGTTGGCCATAGTTTGGGCTGTTAAGCACTACAGACCGTATCTTTTTGGGAGAAGGTTTACACTCCTGTGTGACTACCGTCCGCTTACTTGGCTCTTTTCCATCAAAGATCCTGGCAGTCGTCTAGCCAGATGGCGCCTTAAGCTAGAGGAATACAATTATAAGATTGAGTACAAGCCCGGCAAGGTAAACCAAAACGCAGATGCTCTTTCTCGCATCAAAATCAACCATTTCAAGCAATGTGCTGATTTCTTTTCCAAAATCAAAATTTTCGCTAACAACGAAACTGACTCCGAACAACCTGAAAACTCTGACAATGACGACGAACATGACGAAAGAATTATCGCTGAGTTTAATCGATTTGTTCAACTCTACAAAACTGAGTCAATAATCGATTACTCTAAAATTGAAATATCCAATTCACAACTTTTAGACAAGTCCACAAACGCATAGTTACATTCTTTTGGCAAAACAAAACTAACGACTTACACGACAAAATTATTGATGACTTTTCGAAGAACAACCTAATTTCAGTAATGACACTCTTAACATCATGGCCAGTAAATCTGTCAGGCATAGAAAATACTTAGTTGTACCGTTGCCCTATGACCCTGAAACTGTCGTCTCACATCTTTTCAAAATTATTTATACCAACCAAGACCAATTCAACGACTCCGAAACATACTGCATCGAAAATAACATAGAACTTCCCATTCTTGAAATTTTATCTTTCATTCTCTCTGACAAAGTAATTAAACTAAAAATCTGCCAAAACATTGTTACAACTCCTACCGAAGACGAAATTCCTATAATAATACAACAATACCACTCTGGTAAAAACAGCCTCCATCGTGGCATTAACGAAACCATCAGACGTATTAGGGAAAAATACAATTGGACCGGCTTAATTAAAACTGTAGAACAATTTATCAAATCCTGTGAAACTTGCCAAAAGGTAAAGTTCTGTAGGAAAAACTTAAGTGCACCTTTTGTTATTACGGAAACACCCAAGACTCCTTTCGAACGTATTAACATTGACATCTTTGAATATCCATCTAGAAATCATGCACTCACTATTAGGGACGAACTCACGAAATTTACGCAAGCCTACCCCATTAACGACAAAACAGCTTCAACTGTCGTAAACACCCTTCTGATTTTCTTTCAACATTACGGAACTCCACTTCGCATCCATTGTGACTATGGACGTGAATTTGACAACACCTTAATGCGGGATCTATGCCAACTATACGACATAAAACTGACATTCTCCAGCGTTCAACATCCCGAGTCAAACAGTTCTATTGAAAGATTTCACGCGACCTTAGCAGAAATGATAAGGGCAAATACAGCGGAACATCCAGACGAACATCCATTTAATGTCCTCCCTTATGCCGTCATCTGTTATAATAACACGAAAAATAAAACTAACGGTTTCACGCCATACGAACTCATATTTGGGCACACTTCAAGTAGGCCTCCAGAAACCCTTTACAACCAGGAAAAACTGATTTCGAAATACGTAAGAGACCTAAATAACAGAATGGACTATTACTACAGACTCGCCCGTGCTAAAACCGAAAGACAGAAAGAAAAATCTAAAGTGCGATTTGACCAACACGTTTCCACTAAACAACCCGATTACAAAGTAGGCGACAAAGTCTACGTAAAAGAGTCCCAAATTAAAAATAAAGCCGAAAACAAATTCAACGGCCCCTTCGAAATTACCGCAATACGAAAAAACTCTGCCACCGTCATAAATTTACAAACAAACCAAATAACTAAAGTTAACTTTGACAGACTAAAACCCTATTTTGAATAAATCGCTTTTTCCAGATTCTGTGGACTGTTTTCAGTCGTGAACCTTCAACAGTACTCCATTACGCCTGTTAACAATACTATAGGAGTTTTCTTTCATGAAGAAGGAACCCTTAAAATTTCTAATGACAAATGGACACTCCTTGTTTACAAAGATCTAAGCCCATTTCGAGAAGCTACTTTAAACAACGACAATATACTGAACAGACTTTTAGATACTATTAACCACAACAAAACTAACGTTAAAATCTTCAAATCAAAAGTACAGACTCCCGTAAGCCTCCTGAAACAAATATCAAAATCTGTTAACATCAAATATACAGAAATTTTCGCTGACACTGAGACTTACAGTACCATCAGAAAGAAACGCGGACTCATTAACGGACTGGGATCAATTTGGAACTCTATTTCCGGTAACTTAGATGCAACAGACGGAGAATACTTTAGTGACTCTATAAACAAAATTACTAAAGACCAACATCAAATCGAGAACTTAATGAAACGACAGTTATCAGTAACAACTTCGGTCATTAAGAATCTTAACACCACCCTACAAAAATTTCAGTCCGAAGAGAAAATATTTTCGGAAAATATCGAAACAATTAGGAAGTCAATTGAGTTCATTACAGACGATCTTGCTTTTTATGAACTTCAAGCCAATGTCTTGGATTTGTGTGAAAGCTTAATGGAAAGTTACGTATACATTGAAGATACCCCTAACGATGTATTAACTGCAGTCTTTTTCGCCCGTCTAAAAATCTTACATAGCTCAATTATAAACCCAGGAGATTTGGTCGACTCCCTTCAGAAAATATCACAGTCACTTCATAACTTACCACTTCCAACCTATAGTTCAAATGTTGCTAGATACATCGATCTAATAGAATTGGAAGCTTTTCAGATCAATACTAAAATTGTTTTTGTACTAAAAATTCCCTTAGTCATTCCCGAAACTTATACACTGTACCGCTTGTATCCTATCCCAGTTTTGGATTATCGAACAGGATTTCACCATATTCTTCCAACAAAATTAAAATATATCGCGAGAGATGACGATTCGCTATTGTACGCATCTTTCGAAGACCTGAGTGACTGTAAGCCATTATCTAAAGAACATAAGATCTGTTCCAAAGTTATTCCACACACCATAGACAAAGAAGCCCTCTGCGAAGCACAGCTTCTTAGACAGCCAGCAGCCCTTCCTTCAACTTGCAAGCCTTTAAAATTATATGCCGAAGAGTATAATATTCTGAGCCTTTGGTTAATCTCGACTTCCGGACAGATGCCCATCAACATTAAGTGCAAGGGAGAAGATGTCGTTACCCAATCCATTTCGACAAATTCTCTATTGACCATCCAACCCAGTTGCAATGCCTTCATTGGTAACACCAGAGTCCATGCCAGAAGGACCACCAACAACGTTGACAACATCACACTAAAAAGTCACCCAGTCAACATCCCGTACAACTGTTGCGACAACCTGCCAACCATCGGTCAACTTCCAAAGTTGAAACCCGTGAAACTACAGGAACTGGATGCCAGAGACCTGAATATCGCCAACCATAAGCTTAGCCAATACTCCAGGGAATTAGAAAAGCTCCTAGACCAACCATTCTTGCAGAAACACACCTCCTGGTTTACGATCATCACAATAGCAACAACCGTAATTGTGGTTGCCCTCCTTTCCATCAGCATCATCAGAAAGAAATTCCAGAAGCCCCCAACGATCAGCCTTTCTGCCGATCCAGCACCACCACCAGGTCCATCAACCATCAAGCCCAGGGTAAAACTCCATAGCCTCCTTAGTCCTGTCGAGGATATGGAATTGCAGAACCTCCCTTAAAAGTCGATGCTGTATCATCAACTTTTTTATATGGATGGGAGTTGTTATATAAGTTATTCCATCGACTTATGTGAAACCATCTAGCAACAGTTCCCAAGCTGAGTCAGCATCCACGTGTCGTCTCAGGTTACCTTCGACGACGTACATCCGTGAGAACAGCAAACGCTGCGACAGCTTAGTCAGCATTCTTATGTTATAAATTGTTCAATTGCCTTATGTCTGCATTCATTATTACTTACAGATTTGTCTAGTTTAGTTTAACACTCATTTTGTCTTTTTAATTGTTATATAAAGTTTTATTATTTTCATTGTTATTTTCAAGTTATTATTTTTATTAAAAGTATTGTGCAACTACAAATAAAATCTTTTTAAAAAGAGAAATTTTGAAAGTGTGATATAACATATATATATATATATATATATATATATATATATATATATATATATATATTGCAATATACTTCGTGGGTTCAATTTAAAATTATAAAACTAATTTTCACTCTCACTTTTCTAGAACTTTATTTACATTAAACAGCTGATTAAAATACAATAATAATCCCATATACGCTAGTCGTCGCGGTATAACTCAACTGCGATCGTGTCGTACTTCTTTTATAATCCCCGCGTCGAATTCTCCAGTAGAAATCATCATCGCTCCTTCCGCTGCTGAGTCTTTTCGAGAATCGTATTTTTTTTATCTTAAAGCGTTTGTTGTCGTGCTGAAATGACACAGGGTCGGATTTGGGTAAATTTCGTAACACTGCCCCCCCTTTAATTCTGATCGTCCCGATCAGAAACATCCTCTCCATGGTAGGGAGCGAGTCGATCTAAATGAACCACCTTCAATTTAGCCCTGGGGTTTCGACGGATCCGGTAGACGACGTCATTCAGCCTCTTGACCACCTCGTATGGACCATCCCAGGCGGGTGTAAGCTTTGGGGATTTACCCTTGCTCCGTTGGGGGTTGTACAGTCAGACTTTGTCCCTCTCCTGGAACCCGACTGAATTGGCCTTGAGGTCGTATCGCGTCTTCATCCGGTCACTGGTGGCCAACATCTGCGTTCGGGCTAATTCGTGTATTGCCAGCAGGTTATGTCGGAGCAGGTCGGCATAATCGTCGATGTCTTGGGGAGGTTCTTCGGGGGAGCCAAATGCCAAATCGCAGGGTAATCGCAGCTCCTTTCCGAATAGGATCCTGGCTGGGGTCAGGCCTGTACTATTATGTACAGCAGAGCGATATGACAACAGGAATAGGGGAATATGCTCATCCCAATCACGCTGGTTATTGCTGACGACCTTGGATAGGTGTTGTTCCAAGGTCCTGTTGAATCTTTCCACCATTCCGTCTGACTGTGGGTGTAATGGTGTTGTTCTCGTTTTTCTGATCCCCAACATCGTGCAGACCTTCTGAAATACATTCGATTCGAAGTTACGACCCTGGTCTGAATGTAATTCCATCGGGACGCCAAACCTGCTGAATAGTTGTTCTACTAGAACCGTCGCTACCGTGGTTGCCTCTTGGTTGGGTATCGCATATGCCTCAGGCCATTTGCTGAAGTAATCCATTGCGACCAGAATGTATTTGTTCCCCCTCTCAGACTCGGGAAACGGATCGGCGACATCGATGGCGATTCTCTCAAATGGGACGCCCACATTGTACTGCTGCATTCTGCCCTTGGTCCGGGTCTTCGGGCCCTTACTGGCAGCACATGTGGCACATTTGCGGCACCAAGCTCTGACGTCTTCGAAGTAATTCACCCAGTAGTACCGCTGGCGAACTTTGTCTAGGGTTTTATTCATGCCCAGGTGGCCTCCGGTAATTCCATCATGCACTTCGGTCAGGATGGCTGGTACCTTTTTCTTCGGAACTACCAGTTGGGACTTGGTTTCTCGTCCATCAGCGCTTTCCCAAACTCGCTTGAGCATTCCATTATCTACTCTTAGAGAGTCCCACTGAGCCCATAACGATTTCAGCACGCCGGAGTATCTAGCTACCTCGTCCCATCGTGGCCTGGGTGCCCCTCTCATTTTGAGTGACAAGAGTGGTTCGATGTCTGGATCAGCCATTTGGTCCTGGATGCACTGTTCCGTTGTCCAGTCTTCATTGGCCTGCACTCGGATCTGCCTGATGGAGATACCCTCTCGCTGTTCCGTCTTCAGACAATGCTTGCATTCCGCTCTACAGGGTCTTCTGGATAGGGCATCGGCATTATTGTGCAAACGGCCGGCACGGTGTTCCACCTTGAAGTCGTATTGCTGTAATTTCTCCATCCATCTGGCCAGTTGTCCTTCCGGTGTCTTCATGTCCAGCAGCCATTTGAGTGCGGCATGATCTGTTCGGATTAAGAAATGACGACCATACAGGTATTTGTGGAAATGGTCTACAGCCCTTATTATTGCAAGAAGTTCTTTTCTGGTGACGCAATAATTTCTTTCTGGCTTCGAGAATCCACGGCTGTAGTACTCGATCACACTCTCTTCACCATCTTGCACCTGGCCCCCAAACCTGTGTTGCTGGCGTCGGTGTCTAAGATGAACTTGCCGGACTGTGTAGGAAAGGCTAGGATTGGGCTGGAACATAGTCTGCTGTCTTTTTCGCATCCCCGCCCCCCGTCGCCTGAATGATGTTTCGCAATCCTGATTCCAACGAAAGGTCTCCTTCTCTGTGGTCTGCCGATGTAGAGGGGCGGCAATGGTGGCAAATCCCTCAACAAAACGCCGGTAGTATGAACAGAGGCCCAAGAAGCTTCGGAGTTCATGCTTGTCCCTCGGGACTGGCCAATCACGGATCGCTTCTATCTTGTCTTCGTTGGTGCGGATTCCTGACTCGGACACTACGTGACCCAAAAACTCTACTTCTTTTTGGAACAAGGAACACTTCTTCGGATTGAGTCTCAGGTTGGCATTATTAATTCTGGAGAATACTTCGTCCAGGTTCTTCAGATGGTCGTCGAATGTCTTACCCATGACTAGAATGTCGTCGAGGTATACTAAGCACGTCCTCCATGTTAACCCGCTCAGTACATACTCCATTAGCCTCTCAAATGTAGCGGGTGCATTACATAACCCAAAGGGCATGACCGTGAACTGAAACAGCCCTTTACTGGAGAACGCTGTCTTCTCTCTGTTGTTTGCGTGCAGACCAACCTGCCAATATCCACTTTTTAGGTCTAGTGGGGAGAACCAACGGGAGCCTGCTAGTGTGGTCAAAGTGTCATCGATTCGGGGTAGTGGATAGCTGTCTTTCTTCGTGACGTCATTGAGCTTTCTGTAATCCACGCAAAATCGGGTGGTTCCATCCTTCTTTTTAACTAGCACGACGGGAGCAGACCATGGGCTGATGGATGGCTCAATAACTCCATTTTGTAACATGGACTCGATGTTTTCCTCGACTGCCTGTTGTTGCCCCAATGGTAGTCGTCTAGGTGGTATTCTGATGGGTTGAGCCTTTCCGGTATCTATTCGGTGCTGGATGATGTTGGTGCGACCGGTGGTTCCATTTTTAATGTTAAAATTTGCCAGTGTTTTGTGATAAATTGCTTGGCTTTCTTCTGGTTCTCTGGTGTCAAGTGCGTCAAGTTGTCAGCAAAGTGTTGTAGGAACACTTTATCGGGCCCTGTCTCCTTCACCGACGTCTGGTACTCTTCTTCACAATTGATGATGGTTTCTACTGGCTCGAAACAAGCTATCTCTTGACCATTGGCAATTCTGATGTCGTTGTTGGACAAATTCATGACTCTGATTGGTATATCTCGTCCGGTTTTAACTATAGCCCGTCCAACCAAGTAGTCATGAGCTAAGTGTACGGGCTCCACCATTCCAACGCAGCTCCCAGGATTGCTGTCTAGCTGCCCATGAATAATCTGTTCCGTTCGACCGGGAATTCTAGCTGAAGACTTTGCCACAATTTTATGCGCGTGACTGACGTGTTGACGGGCCGTGTCAATACAAATTCCTTATTCAGGAACCGAAGAACATCATATCTCGGGTCGAACATAAATCCATGCTGGCTAATTAGGTCAATTCCCAGTATAAAATCGTCCTCAATATTCGCTACCAGGACCCTATGCCGGATCATGTTGTCCCCTATCTGTAGCACGACATCTACCTCACCCTGTATTGACATGGACTCGCCGGTGACTGTTCTGAGCTGGATGTTATTGGTAACTGGCCGAATTTCTGATGCTCTCAAAACCCTGGACTTGGCAATGGACACAGCGGCGCCGGTATCGATGGTGATGGTAACTGCTCGCCCGTTGATGGTGCCTCTGATGACTAGGCTGCCGCTATCTCGGCAAAATCCCCGGATGGATAACGTTTTGGGGGCTGGTGGAGGGACAGTCAGCATTCGCCCCCCTATGCTGACTGACTGACGGTCCCTGGACATGTGGCTGTTCTGTTGGTTACCCCTGGTCGGTGACCGTTCAGGTGGCCTCACTCGACAATTACGTTGGAAGTGTCCTGTCCGTCCGCAGCGGTAACATGCCCCTCTGGTGCCAGTTCTTTGTGACCGTTCTAATATTTTGTTCAGACCAGCCAGCAGCGCTTGAAATGGTGACTCTGACTCTTCCTGGTTGAAGGAAACTGCTCGGACCCTCGGCTTGGACATGTTCATGACGGCCTCTACTTCCAAAGCCCGAAGTAGAGCTTCATTACTCTTCTTGATGCCACTCAGTCTTAAATTTATTTGAACTTCCACATCTCTAATGCCGTTTATGAAACTCTGTGTGGCCAACTGGTCTTTCGTTTCCTCTGGCAGGTCTGGGTAGGACAAGTGAACTAACCGTCTAATCTCTGCTTTGAATTCTTGAAGGCTTTCACCGGATTTTTGCGTTTTTCCACTCAGTTGGACTTGGTATACCTGACTCAAGGATTTATTGTCGTATCGCTTATCCAGGATGGCGATGATCTTGTCGAAATTGCTTTGTTCATCGACTGGAATGCTTTGGAGGAGTTGTAGGGTCAGACCTCTTAACGAAATTACCAGAGAAGTAGATTTTTCTTGATTATCCCATCCATTAGCTGTAGCCACGGCCTCAAATTGCCGTTTATACATGGGCCAAGATGAACTGCCGTCGAATGTGGGTGGTTTACTAAAGGAACCTTTGGTACTCACGGTGTTCTGGTATTTTCCTCGCTGTAAGTCCTGTTGCATTTTTTTGATTTCTGTTTCTACCTTGTTTTGAATAGCACTGATTTTAAATTTCACCTAGCTCTGTATGGAATCGATGTCATCTACTTTGGTTTCAAGGGCCTCCACATTATTTTTTAGGATCTTTATGTCGTCGTTTATCTCTTTTATATCTGATTCTACTATTTGTATTCTTTCATTAACTGTTTCGTTAACTTGTGATACTATTTGCATTAGTTGTTCAAATTGCATTTGTCTTTTTTCTTCAGTTTGATCTTGTTTTTGTTCAAATTTCGAGAACAATCCTTCAATTAAATTATATTGTTCACTTTTCATCGTGGAAACAAGATTTTGTTGTTTTTCATCGATATTAGTGACAAGATTTCCTAATTCAACTTTAAGTTTATCATCAAAAGATTTCACTAACCTTTGTTGAATTTCTTCTTGATGTTGTTTCTCCTTCTTGTCACGTTTTTCTAGAATCTGTGCTATTTTTTCGTCTAGTCCCTCCTTAACCTGTTTGATAATTTTTCTGGTAGTTTCGTCGGTTTTTTCCATACTTCGAGTTTCCATAAGTCAAATTACGCTTTTCACTGTACTTAATCCTTCACTTCTAACACCAAATTGCAATATACTTCGTGGGTTCAATTTAAAAATTAATTTTCACTCTCACTTTTCTAGAACTTTATTTACATTAAACAGCTGATTAAAATACAATAATAATCCCATATACGCTAGTCGTCGCGGTATAACTCAACTGCGATCGTGTCGTGCTTCTTTTATAATCCCCGCGTCGAATTCTCCAGTAGAAATCATCATCGCTCCTTCCGCTGCCGAGTCTTTTCGAGAATCGTATTTTTTTTATCTTAAAGCGTTTGTTGTCGTGCTGAAATGACACAGGGTCGGATTTGGGTAAATTTCGTAACAATATATATATTTGTTTTTAAGTTTTCGCGGGCACTAAATGTTTTAGGTGGTTTCCGGGAATTCATCCGCGTAGTTGATAACTGATCCCTGCCGGGATCGATGGTAAAATGACGACGTTTCGGCAGAGTCACATCTGCCCTCTTCAGGTCGGTTCGCATAATTCTTGTAGCCTTCTGCTTTCGCTTCTTGTTACTCGAATACTAAGATGTTCAGAAGCGCTCGCGCTGTTATATAGTCGCGGCTCGGCGCCTATTGGTTGGCACCGTGAACGGCTGCGTGTGATTGGCCCTGGGCGCTCAGTGGGCACGCCTCCCGCCTGCTGATTTGTTATTTCTGGTTGAGTTGTTATTGGACGGGTCCGAGCCGGTACGGTGTTTAATAGAATTTTCCAACAATTCGATAAGTTCTGAATTTCATTGCGTGCGTTTAGACTGTGAGGCCTCTTCGCTATTTCAATTGCCTCTCTTACGAGTCTTGATTTCGGGTGTTCTATATTTGCCAGTACTCTGGTGTTCTCAAAGTCTATTCGGTGTGACATCGTGGTGGCGTGTTCCGCAATGGATGTTGTATTTTCCTGCTTTCTTACAGCGTTCTGGTGTCCATCACGTCTAGCTTGAATTCTTCTATTAGTTTGCCCCACATAGGTTTTAGGACAGTCTGCACATGGAATCTCGTATACTCCCTGTTGTTCTAAACGGATCCTCGTCTTCGGAGTCCTCAACACCGTGCTTATTTTTCTGTCTGTATTGAAAATAGTATCCATATTGTGTCTCCGTAGAATTCTTGCAATACTGTCCGTGGTTCCCTTGACATACGGTAAATAAGCCTTGGTTATTGGTGTCTCATGCTCCTCGTCTGTTTTTCTCGGTTTTGACTTTAGGGCTCTTTGTATATTTCGGTCTGTATATTCGTTTTGTCTCAGAGCTGTTTTTAAACTGTCCATTTCCTGTTTAATGTTATCCTGGTCAGCTAGTCTTTGTGATCTGGTTACTAAAGTCTTGACGGCGGCTTGTAGTTGGGCTGGGTGGTGATGACAATTAGCATGAAGGTATCTGTTGGCGTGAGTTGCTTTCTTATATACTGTATGGCCAAGGGTTCCATCTTCCTTCCTATTTATGAGAACGTCAAGGAACGGCAGTTGATTGTTGGCTTCAACCTCCATGGTAAATTTTATTTTGTGATGGATGCCATTAAGGTGGTCTAAAAAATTATTGAGGTGTTACCTCACATGAGGCCAAATCACAAATGTATCATCCACATATCGCAACCATAAACTGGGTTTAAGAGTTGTTGTTCTTAGTGCCAACTCCTCAAAGTTCTCCATAAAAAGGTTCGCTATAACCGGTGAGAGTGGCGATCCTATTGGAGCTCCTTCCACTTGTTTGTATCGTTGGTTCTCGTAAACAAAATAGGTGTTCATCAGACAGTGCCTTGTTAAGTCTGCAGGTGTTGAGGTGGTTTGTATTTGAGCTTACTATTGGCCTCAAAGGTGTACCTTCTTTATGTACCCATATACTTTCGGACATCTCGATTGGATCCCCAACACAACACCGAGCCAAATACCTAGCCCAACAACTTCAACCGTTTGCAGAGGAGGCAGACTCATATGTGAAAAATTCGACACATTTCATCGAAATACTTAGGAAAACGGTCTTACAACCAGAGTGTCTTCTTGTTAATTTTGAGGTAGTGTCCTTTTTCACCAATATTCCCATCGGCGAGGCCTTGGATATCATAATAGAAAAATACAAACCACCTCAACACCTGCAGACTTAACAAGGCACTGTCTGATGAACACCTATTTTGTTTACGAGAACTAACGATACAAACAAGTGGAAGGAGCTCCAATGGGATCGCCACTCTCACCGATTATAGCGAATCTTTTTATGGAGAACTTTGAGGAGTTGGCACTAAGAACAACAACTCTTAAACCCAGTTTATGGTTGCGATATGTGGATCATACATTTGTGATTTGGCCTCATGTGAGGGAACACCTCAATAATTTTTTAGACCACCTTAATGGCATCCATTACAAAATAAAATTTACCATGGAGGTTGAAGCCAACAATCAACTGCCGTTCCTTGACGTTCTCATAAATATGAAGGAAGATGGAACCCTTGTCCATACAGTATATAGGAAAGCAACTCACACCAACAGATACCTTCATGCTAATTCTCATCAGCACCCAGCCCAACTACAAGCCGTCGTCAAGACTTTAGTAACCAGATCACAAGGACTGGAAATGGACATTTTAAAAATAGCTCTGAGACAAAACGGATTTACAGACCGAAATATGCAAAGAGCCCTAAAGTCAAAACCGAGACAAACAGACGAGGAGCATGAGACACCAATAACCAAGGCTTATTTACCGTATGTCAAGGGAACCACTGACAGTATTGCAAGAATTCTACGGAGACACAATATCGATACTATTTTCAATACAGACAGAAAAATAAGCACGGTGTTGAGGACTCTGAAGACGAGGATCCCTTTAGAACAACAGGGAGTGTACGAGGTTCCATGTGCAGACTGTCATAAAACCTATCTGGAGCAAACTAGTAGAATAATTCAAGCTAGACGTGATGAACACCAGAACGCTGTAAGGAAGCAGGAAAAAACAACATCCATTGCGGAACACGCCACCACGATGTCACACCGAATAGACTTTGAGAACACCAGAGTACTGGCAACTATAGAACACCCGAAATCAAGACTCGTAAGAGAGGCATTGAAATAGCGAAGAGGCCTCACAGTCTAAACGCATGAAATGAAATTCAGAACTTATTGAATTGTTGGAAAATTCTATTAAACACCGTACCGGCCCGGACCCGTCCAATAACAACTCAACCGGAAATAACAAATCAGCAGGCGGGAGGCGTGCCCTCTGAGCGCCCAGGGCCAATCACACGCAGCGATTCACGGTGCCAACCAATAGGCGCCGAGCCGCGACTATATAACACCGCGAGCGCTTCTGAAAATCTTAGTATTCGAGTAACTAGAAGCGAAAGCAGAAGGCTACGAGAATTATGCGAACCGACCTGAAGAGGGCAGATGTGACTCTGCCGAAACGTCGTCATTTTACCATCGATCCCGGCAGGGATCAGTTATCAACTACGCGGATGAATTCCCGGAAACCGCCTAAAACATATATATATATATATATATATATATATATATATATATATATATATATATATATATATATATATATATATATATGAATAAATGTTTATCCGAGAATACATTCGTTCGTTACACACCGTAACAACGGATTGAGAATGCCTAGTGAAACTGTGAAACTGTGGCGAAACGTCTGGAAGATTCACACATGATACAATATAACGAACTGATGTATTCCAGGATAAATATTTTTTCATATTTCGCTGACCAGTTTTCTGCTTCATTATGTAAACGTGGGAACGCATGTTTTGATTAGTCAGCTTTCTTAGTGTTGTAAGTGAAAACGATCCTACAGTTGTCATTTATCGTTAGTATTACACGTATATTTGTACCATTTATTTGGTTCATTTTTAATTTTCAATTTAATATATATTCAAAGTTTTAATTTTTATATTTCTATAAATAATTTTTTTAAACTCAAAAGTGATTTACAAGATGTAAAATTGGCGCAGTCAGTAGGATTGTCCAACACAGCTAGAACAAGTGTACACTTACTAGTTCTGTCGATTTCCAAATCCTTGTGGATAAGAACTTCCAGACCGAGACAACAACTGTGGCAGCGAGAACCCGGAACACGCAACAGTACAGCTAACCAGCCCTCAGCTTCTCCAGAACAGTCTCATGCCAGGAGTATTAACGTATATACTATTACAATCATCACCTTATTGATTTTTTATTATTTTATTGATTTAATCGATACGATTTTTATGTATCTTGAACATACAGTTCAATCAGTTAATATTCACCTAAGTAGTATAGCAAGCGGGAAACTGGATCAGTTTGGTAACCTGTCCATCCGCTTCTCTGAATCGTGTAAGACAGTCATTGTAGAGCCTCTGGTAATAATCACAAGAAGTAGCAACCCCTATGGGAGTCATCCCCTATTTTACTACCCCTTATTTTACCCAACCCTATCGTATATGCGGTACTAGCACCAGGTATCAGTAGTCAGTAATATTTGTGTGATAATATTAATATGAAAAAAAAAGTGTGTTTGGTTGAGAATCGTACCTGGGATTTCCGATTCGAAATCACACTCCATAAGCACTAGGCTGTTGCCTGTATTGTTTAAATGGTATATCGTTGGTGTATAACAGCAAGATCAACAATTGTGTAATGTCGATTAGCTTTTAGAATAAGATATTTTGTGTGTGTGTGTGTGTTTCAAGAGCCTAGCCTAGCCTAGCCTAGCCTCGACTCTTGTTTGGTGTTGAATAGGACTGTTGTGTGTTTAAGAAATAACAAACAGTAAATTCATCTAATAATATATTTAAAAGTTTATATTAGTTAGAAACAAATTTCAATAATTATATATATTTTATAAATAATAATAAACGTATCCTAAACTTAATGTATATATTAAAATATTTAGTTGTGGAGTCTATTACTTTTGTTTCCACTCCACTTTAAGACCACGCATAGCAGGACGTGTCTGTAGACAGTTGGACAGTTTATAATAACAATTTTCTCTGACCAGTTAACGGATTTAGTTTGTGGTTGTCGTCTGCTATGAATTTTTCGACACACTCCACAAATTGTTAACTCTGATACTTGTGAAACGATCGTTGTGCTGCTCATGGTTGATTTGTTTAAACAGAAGATTTTGGCATTTTCTCGTAACAGTATAAGTCTGGGGTTGTTGTTGTTGATGTAGGTGATGGTGCTGGTTTTGGTGGTGGTGGTGTTAAATGTTTTTCTATCGAATCGTCACAAAAACAAAAAAACGTTTCACAATGTTTGCAGAACTGTGTACCAAAATTTTTATAGTAAACTCTTTGTGGTTGTATTCGTCTTTTTGTTGGTTTGTTGTTTGTTAATGATAACTTAGCAAATCTCGACTTCGATTGGTATATGTTCTAGAATATAAAAATAATTATAATCACATTTAAAAATATTAACGAAAACTTACAAGTAAATCGTATGTAAGTGAAAGTGAATTGTATGTGGATGAGAAAGATTAATTATCACAAAAAACGAATAAATATAATTGTGATATCCCATGAAACTGTATCTGTAGATAAAATATTAGCAATTCTTTTATCGTTATAAGGACTGAGAGCGATTTTCTTTTGTGAGATTGTAAAGACTTTTTAAACTATAGACTGTTAAAACTATTAAATATAAGTGTGATATCCCCATGG
Organism: Octodonta nipae; assembly: GCA_034190945.1. Taxonomy (NCBI): domain Eukaryota; kingdom Metazoa; phylum Arthropoda; class Insecta; order Coleoptera; family Chrysomelidae; genus Octodonta; species Octodonta nipae. The sequence goes on along the minus strand of CM067216.1, from coordinate 91,571,783 downwards.
AACTGTATCTGTTGATAAATTATTAATAATTCTTTTGTCATCATAAGGACTTAGAGCGATTTTCTTTTGTGAGATTGTAAATACGTCGTGGAATTTTGAAACTATTGATTTTTGTACAACTGCTACCTCAATATTTTGAAATAAACATCTATAATAGTCATCAAATGTTATTTCCTTCAATGCTGACATTTGAATACCTTTAGCTTTTTTTTTTAAATCACTTTCATTATTATGAGATATAACTTTAATACAATACATTTTTGATCTAAGACCAATGTAATGTGTCATTATTTTTCCCATATTTTCATCTTTCATCAAACCTATAACCTTTTTATTTTTTAATGGAATTCCAAAAACATTATTTTCTGGATAGTCAGATGTATCGAATCTATCAATGTCTTCTTTTATGTGTTCATAGATATCAATATCATAAAATTTATATAATAAACTATCTGTATCTCCGTATAATAATTTTGCTTTGTTTCCAAATTTTTTTTTTATATAATTATAATGAAAATCATATAGGAAAATTTTTGATAAATCTAATATACACATTCCTAAATAAATGGGTTTATTCAATGTTACTTTGACTTTATTCATCTCAATTATCACCATATCCTTACTGAAAATGGTACAACTGTGAAAATTCGGTTGAGAAATGTAATATTTTGCCCCATATCTTCCCAACCATTTAGTAACTAATTTAATATCCTTATATTTTTTTACGTTTTCAATTGTTTTACCATATGGAGCGTTATTCATTAATTTGTAGAAGTTCTTTTCGAACTCATTCTTACTGTTCTTTCTGAGTTCTGTATTCAAGTCGATATACTTTTTCAACCATGCTGATTGTTTAAATTTTAAACATCGATGAATTTTCCTAACAATAAGTCCTAATTCTTGAGCTTGTTTTAATAATTTATAATGTATTACATACTTGTGTTTATCATAAAGTGTAGTTAATAATTTTGGTTTGTCTGAGTAGGATGTAGGTGGTACTAAATGTTCTGGACATAATGGTAAATCCTTGTGTAGTTCATACAAATGTTGAGGATAATGTAAGTCTACCTCCAAGATGTATCCATATTCATCGTCTTGAGTGGTATTAAAAATATTTTCAGAATAAATATGTTCAGTTGGAACCCACTCAAAATGTCCATATGGTAAAGGTAGTGACATTGCGGCTCCATATAAATTATTAATATCAAAATACATTAAAAATGTTGTAGGTAGATCTGAATTATATTTACTACCCATATATTTGTTGTTTGCTTCAGCATATCTATTTGAAGCTTGTGAAATACCTCCCCTGATACCTTTTTCAATGAATAAAGCCATATCACTATCAGTTAGTAGTTCTAATTCAATACCGGTAACTTTCAACATAGCATCAAAAGCCAGACCAGGTGTTGTGTAATAGTGAAGGGCATCTAATTGGTACGTTTTCAAGCACATGTCTCGAAAATTTTCAAATACATCAACAAGTAGTAATACATCTGTTTTTAAATAGAGTTCAGCATATTGCTGTAGATTTTCTATTTCGAATAAATGCCAAACTTTACATGCATGTTCATAATCCTCATCAGATATCTCTTCATTTTTGATTGAACTATAAAAATTTTGTTTAGACGGTAAACTTTTATCATGTAGTTTTACCCATGAATCAAGATACTCATATGGAAAAATTCCCTTTTTTGTAACTAACTGAAATTTTTCATCATCAGTGAAATATTTTCTAGTTGTTTCTTTTGATTGTTGTTTAAATAGGATGATAATTGATCCAAACTGCTCGACATAAATCTAAACGAATCTAAAAATCTAAAATTAATATTAGTTCCCTCAATATATTTTGTAAATGAAATGTAACGTTCTTTATTCAAAGGTAGTAGATTGAGATTTCCTTTTATTTTTGTGCTTAATGTTTTAATTATGAAATGAGAATCATATCCTGATAGATTATGAAATATGACTGGTATACTATGAGAATTTCTGTATGATAAATTGCATGATACGTGTGCTGGACCTCTATATTCTCCAGAAAGGTGACAGTGATCCCTAACCTTGACCTCATTTTCGATAAATGGTTTTTCACAAATACTACAAATTGAAGATGTATTAAAATGTTGTTGTTCATCAATTGTTAAATTTAAAGGTTCCGACTGTTGGTAGATTTCATGAACTTGTTTAGCAATTTGATATAATTCATGAACAAACCAATCTTGACAATCAGAACCAGTATATATTCTAAATTTAGATATCAATTTATTTTCATAACATGATTTTAAATAATATCCAATACTGAAAGCTTCATGCTTCTGACATTTTTCTGTTTGTGTCTCATTATCAACATCAACATAATTACTGAGTATACTTTCAATGTCAGCATAAATTACAAAAGGAACATACAATTTATTTTTAATTGTAATTGTTTAATTAATTAATTGTATGCAAGATTTCAGTTGTTTCTTAATTTGATATGAAAAAATTCTAAATGATTTTTGTAAAAAAATTTTTGGATCTTTTATTTTCAAATTGACTATGATACCTGTCTTGATTCTCCCATTGAAACATGACTCACAATTTTCCCAAACAAGTTCTTTTGATTTTTTTGTTTTTTTATTCAATTTAACAATTAAATTTTGAAGATAGCCCTTAAGAATTGCTAAATTTGACTCTATCTTTGAAAAATTTCCAACACATTTATACTTATGTTTTATACAGTTACTTAACAATAAAATATTTTTTCTTAAGTATTTAATATACAGTTTCAAATCGTTTTGTGTTCTAATTAATCTACTCACCTCTTCTATCTTCTTAACAAAGTCGTCAGATAAACCATCAATAACTTTCTTGGAATTCATTGAGTTAGCTTGCATTTGAACAACTGAAACGCTAACGATGGAATCGTGAATATTTAAAGTGAATTAAAAAAAATTGTTCACGTCACCTCGTAATATTTGTGTTATGAAGAAACTACTTAATTATTAAATATCGGGTGATATTTTACGTCAATGACTCCAGGATCAAATAAACATATATCGTATGTTCTTTTACGTCAATGACCCTAGGGTTAAAAAATATTTTCGCGTGATGTTTTTCGTTAATGACCTCAGTGTCAAGTAAACATGTTTTACATTAATAATCCTAAGATTAAATAAATATTAATAGAATGTTTTTCTTGTAGAATATTTCAAATGTGTAATCAATTATACTATAACGTGTGTGATTTTTTTTTCGATTCTATATTTAAGTTACGATTTTCTAAGTATTAACAACAGTTTGAAAATACGAGAACTATGGCAACTACTCCATGTACGATTGTAGTCTTCACTGAAGACAAGCTCAACTTTCCACCAAAGGTAGCTCTGGTGGTAATGAAACAATTATTTCAGTAAGTACTATTCCTTTGTTGTTATGTTTTTATTATTATTTTTTATTGTCTTGAGTGGTATTAAAAAATATTTTTAGAATAAATACTCAAAATGTTTATATGGTAAAGGTAGTGGTATTACAATAAATACAGATTCATGATTTGAGAATTTATTATCAAGAATTTTTAAATGCATGATTATTTATGATTTTATTGGTATGAATACAGATTTTTATTCATCCCTCAAGACGTAAAAAATTCCTGGTTCTACCACGAGTAAACTAATCGTATCTGGAAACCCTCCTATTGCTGGACGTTGAGTTCTACCTCCTCCACGGGCGAACTGAACCTCTATGAAATCAGTACGACCGCCCATACCTGCACGTTTCATTTGGGGTGGTCCTATATCTATTTCAACTCCATTTGGTAATCGATGGCTAAACAAGCAAGTATTTCCAAAAGGACATTTGGGTTTGCTTTTTCGGAAATACCTACATCGTATTTTCTTCATTTTTTCGTTTTTCTCAACTATATAACGATCTTTTTCCGCTTTCTGATAATAAACCTCAGATTGATAGACATAAGGAGACACAATACGGCATTCTGGACAGCCTCTGCGAATATTCAATTCAAAGTCTTTATTTTGATGCCATCTTTTTACGCATGGGAAGCAGAAACAATGGTTACAATTTGGTAATAGTCCAAAATTGTTAGTTATCTCCTCCAAACATATTCCACACCTTTTATTCATAGCGAATTGAATAAGACTGTACCTATAATCACAAAAATCTAATATTTATAGTGTTTGCTGTCGTCACACACTCAAGACAATAAGTTAAAAGAATTTAAAAATATCTACATATATATCTTTTTTTATTTTTAAAACAGTTTCAATTCTTTTCAACAATAGTTCAATAGTGGAGACAATATTCCTAATTACATTTATAACTTTTCTAGATATGGGGTCAGAGATATGGCGATACGTGGGGATAAGATATTTATATCGTTATCCTATTCTCCGAGAACGATCACCTTAAAAAGAAAGTTCGGCAACCTCCCTGTAAAATATATGCGGGCTAAAATCGATAAGGAGGAAGATTTTAAGGTCCTGGAAAATGTGGTAAAAAAATATAAATTTAATTTACTTGATGAGCAATTAGAAGATATAGACCGAACGAGACGGCTAGAAGTATCCTCAACACCCGGACCTAGTATCAAAAGGCGGAAACATTATTACCTTGAAGATTCTCCTAATCTTCCTATAGAAGTGGAAGATGATAATGATGATGGGGAGGAGACGCCTGTAGAAGCATCCAAATCAACACCAGGATCAGCATCACAGGATGATATAATGAATTTTGAGGATTTGTTTACTCAAAAAATAAAAGAATAAATTTTTTTAAATGAACACTGGTTTTTCATTTCATAAAAGGGTTGATAGAAACTCATATTCAATATAAATAATTTATTATTTAATTTTATATATACTTACAATATGAGATAATGGGTTATATTTCATTAATCTATTTAACAATTATAAAATTCTTACAATATTAGACAAGGGGTTATATTTCACTAATCTATCATGAATTATTAATGCATAACAAGTAGTGTTGTTTGGAATGTTTTTGTTAGTTTCAAAATCCAATCGAATATCTACACTACCACCTTTTAGTGACTCATTTTGATGACTACAATCTATAACAACAATTGGTGCCAATGATAAAAATTCTTGTGGACTTAGACAAGGTTCAGCAATATCCTTATAATAATAGTTTTGTTGGAATTTAACAAACATCTCATAGAGGATAGCCCACTGATTTTTATTAAAATTAACATTCAAATTGTCATAGGGATATACATCAGAATTCAAATATAATTTAATATTAGTTAGATTACAATGATCAAATTTGGAATTGTCCACAGTAATATTATTTCTTTTATTTGTTTGAAAGCCTACAATTACAAATCGAGGTTTCTCCATTTGACTAGCTGTTTTTATGGTCCATGTGTGATTCATTGTTTGTGGAAGGACTGGATATTCGTGTAATTCCCAGCTCCTGAATGCTACTTGAAGGTCTTTTCCATTTTCAATGTACTTTAATAATCGTAATTTTTCTATATCAGATACTTGTACGTGTGGAATTTTCCAAATTAATTTGTTTAGGATAATTTTTGGTGCTTCACCATTTTTAGTCGTTATAACTGCATTATTTTCGGTTGGGCTTCTAATCAATATTACTTCTTGTTTGATATTAACTACTATTGACTTGTAATCCTCACAAAATCCCATTAACAATCTTAGTGGAATACAAACGTTAAAATTACCTTCTGCATCAGTTATATTAGGATTTTGTTGGTGTTGCCATCCAGCATGAGAGAATCGACGAAGTTCACCTTGTGTATATGATATAAAAGTTTTCATTGTAGTTGTAATACCTGGATTTCTAACTCGATCAATTACAGTACCTCCTATTTCATATCTGATTTCATCGAATAAAAATGCAATAGCATTATTGATAAATTGAAGTGTTGTAGTATTTTCATTTAAGGTATTCGTCATTTTTCCTTCGATATACAAATAACTCTGTGATGGTAGAGTGTATATGTCTTGTGTCTGTATGGGTAATCTTATTTCATCTGATTTATGAAGTGTTGTATTCGCATAAGGTCCATGGGTGTGTGCTTCAGAACTAATAATCGAACTGTCTTCATAAACTTTTTTACCAATGTTTAAAATGTTAAAACTCATGATGATGTTGATGAATAACCACAGTTACACTTTATCCAAAAGAGTAGTTTGTACAGACTGCTTTGGAAATTTAAGCGAACTCTTAACCAAAAATCCTTTATTGTTTTTCTAGTCTTCTTCTTACCTATTTTTGTGTAGCAATTTGAACCCTAGTGAGGTTAGGAATTGTATATTTTCAGGTGTTAACCCTTTGAACTTCTTTTTTAAACTGTTGTCTTGAATCAATTTCTTAGGGCTTTTTATTGGTTCTTGTGGTAGGAGAGAATTGTACACGAATACCATTATATAACTGTTTTCAAGTACAATCTTATTGTTATGCGTTCACCATTGAAACTAACAAAATTTCCATCTTGATCAACTATTTTAATATAGATTTCATCGATATAATTTGTATTGATAGGTAGGTAGGTGACTTCTGAGGGTTTTTCAATTATCTTATAACCAGGTGGTACGTTCGGTGCAAACGTATACAATATGTGACCTGGCATATTATTACGGTAGGAATTTGTAACTAGATTACATTCTATTGATATAGAGTTTACTGGTGATATATCGATACTTACATCAGATATATGTCTTTTATTAGCTTCCAGTTTACGCTTTGTAGTAAATCCTAGTAATGATCCGATAGAATTTTCTTTTTCAAAATCAATCACTTTGTTGCTTTTAATTTCACACTTGTATGTATTTTTATTTGCATGTATTGTAAGATGAGTACTATCATTGTTGTTATCTTGTACGATTTCCTTCTGTTTTTTCTGAAGTTGTTTTTGTTGTTGTTGCTGTATTGAAATTTTCTCTTTAATATTAATTTCCTTAGCATTTATTTGTGATTTTAAATACTTTTCAATATCTTGTATTTCATATGTACCTTCAGGGATCTCAAAATCATACTTGTCAATAGAAAACTTGTTGTTTGTTGCATTCACATTGGATATTGTGTTGTATGTAATAATGTCTACTAAACCCAATAAATAAGTAACATTGTCAACTAGTCTAATTGGATTTGGTAATTTTGTATACAACAGTGAAGTTCTACCTTCTAACTGAAAGATATAATTAGCCATTTGTACTAACGTTTTGAAGGTTGATATTAAAATGAGAAAAAATATCCAGAGTAACACAATTTATTTATTATAGAACAAAAACAACAAACATAAATGACCACAGTTTAAACTAAATTTACTTTGAAATACGTCATGATTATAGAAAATTTTAACACAACCACTAGATTTGAAATATTTTATTGCTTCCCATGGTGGAGGTAAATTTCCAAATGAATCAAAATAGATAATTTTATTTCCTTTTTTCTTGTATGCAGTCCAATGCGTACCAGGACCATTAGTGCTATCCAAATTGATTATACCACACTCGTTTCTTTTACAAATTCTTCTTGGGAGATTATCTCTCATGTAAACATTTCTAAAATTTGGAATTTTCAAAAGTCTAACATATTTTTTAATATCGATATCGGTTAAAGGTCGTTGTAGATTTTTTATCTCTTGTATCGTTTTATTAACGAGGCTATTGGGTGTAAAAAAGTCCCAAGCCAGTTTTATAGGGTTTCATGTAGAGACCTTTACCACCCATAGCAATAGCTTCCATTGTTTTATTGTGTCGTTGAGATTCGTTTAATTGTTGTTTTGCAGCTCGAGCATCACTTATAGCTTTCGCTACCCCTGCCGCACCCCCTGTAAGGGCACCTAGTGCAGACAATCCAGCAAAAATCGGGATTAGCGGTAGTATACCTCCAGTTTTTGGTAATTTAATTACACGTGTCGGTTTCAATTTCTTTTTCAAATTTTTCACAGATTTCAATGCAATGTGAATAGCATCGTTCAATGTTTTCGGTTTACGTTTCACCAATTCTTTTTTCGCTTGTCCAGTTGCTTTCATGAATCCAATACATTTACACTTTTCTTTTTTTAATGAACTTCTTTTTTTCTTAGCAGCAACCATCTTAACAGATTGATGTACTTAATAGAACTAATTGTTGTAATGAAATGTACACTTCTTTATGTGCAATTTTGTTGTTAAATTGTACAAAGTAAACTTGGTCTTTTAGTAGCTCTTCAACATCGATAGTATCTATGGTAAATGCAATCTCTCTCTCTACACATACCTAAAACTTACATGAGTTTAATTTTTTTTATATTCTCAGTATCGTCTTCTTTTTCTTCTTCTGATTTTCTTTTTCTATTGTTTAATAATGAATACTTTATAGGTTCATTTAAGTCAACCATATTTTTTCGATGTGCTTTTACTTTTGGACGAAAACTCACATTACCATTATCATTAACAACAGCATCGAAGGTATTTCTTTTTCGTTTTCTATTATTTGGAACAATAGCATTTTCACTCACAAAATCCATTTTTAGATTATTATCAACATCATCAATTACATTATCTTTTTTGGTTTTTCTTCTTCTAGGTGTAACTTTTTTGGGTTTATTTCCTTTCTTATCAACCCTTGTATATTCATCAATAGTTTTTAAGGAACTTAAAAGGTTATTTTTAATCTTTTCTAAACATTTAACAAAGTTTTGTTGTTGTCTTTCATAATAGAGACCCATACCAAATTTTACTTTTGCTTTCATCAAATTTGCAACTGCTAACGATGCTAGTTTCTCACTGAATGATGAATCTTTGGCAAATGTTCTTTTATAAGCTTTATTAATTAATATGTTATCTGCTTGGTGTCGTTTTGTTATATCCTTATTTTCATTATAAAATATGTCATGTTCTTTACACGCCTCATCTAAGCCATTAATACCTACATCACCTTTTTGTAATCGTTCCTCGAGACGTGTACCTGGTCCTAAAAAAATATTTACCTAAATTTTAATGATTATTTTTTATAAAAATATTTACCACAAAAACGGTAACCAGGTAAATGCATCTCAAATGGTAAGTTATTGATAGCTTTGTTCAATAACCCTTGACCGATATAATAATACATGTTTATTAATGCACTATCTATTGAATACTAATTATAAATACCTTTTATATTTAATTTTTATGTTAGTTATATCAGAACCATGAAAATAGTCAAACATCCCACCATATCACTAACTGTTGAAAATAATGATTTTGAGGAAATTAAGAACCATAAACATGGTCTTCTATTTCCTCCAACAATACGTTGTATTATAGTCGGTCCATCGAACTGTGGAAAGACGAATGTGCTAATCAGTCTAATCGAACATGAGAATGGATTAAAATTTGAAAATATTTATGTGTATTCACATTCATTGGAACAACCAAAGTATATGTATTTAGCTAAATTACTGAAACCAATACAGGGAATCGGTTATTATGCATTCAGTGCCTCTGAAAATATTTTACATCCTTCCAAAGCCAAACCTAATTCTCTGATGATATTTGATGATGTAGCGTGTGCTAACCAAGATGTTATTCGAGAATATTTTAGTATGGGAAGACACTATAATATTGATTCATTTTATCTCACGCAGAGTTATGCCAAAATCCCCAAACACTTGATAAAAGACAATGCAAATAGTTTGATTTTATTCAAACAGGATGATCTCAATTTAAAACATGTTTATAATGAACACGTTGGAACAGACATGTCATTTGATGTGTTTAAATATATTTGTGGTATTTGTTGGAAAACTCCATACGGATTCTTATCAATTTTCAAGGATTGTGCAATGAACGAGGGAGGTCGCTACAGAAAGGGATTAGATCATTATATATACATTTAAATAAATTCTTAATTAAATAAAATTTATTGTTGATTTACTTTGAGTTTAATTTCAACCAACATATAGAATAGGATCCATTGATTTACCGTTCGCTGATCGAACAGCTACCTGTCAAACCACATAGCTGTTCGAACAGGTACCTTCCCATCATTTAATTATCATGGGAGTGATCTGATAAGCTGTTCGAACAGCTACAGGTAAAAGCAGTTGACTGTTCGAACAGCTTTACAAAACCTGTTACTCTTCTCTTTCAAAACAGTTCATTACAGTCTTTCAAAATGAAAAGAAGTGATGCTGAACTTAAAAGAAGTCTAATTATTAAAAGAAAAAATATAAAGAACAAATTAAACTTTCTGAAATATGGTGAAATTGCACAGGAGAATTTGTTTCAACCCATAACAAAGCACCTAAAAAACATTGAAAGTAAATTAAAGATTCCGACAAATGATAATGATGACAACCAGTCATTATCAAACTATGAATATATGAAGCAAAGTCTTAAGAAAAAGAGAGACAACTTTACACCGCTAAAAAATAGCACACAAATTGAAGAATACGATTATGGTGATGATGATGAGGATGATATATTTTATTATGAAACACCTAAAATACCTCATAACGTATCACAAAAATTATCAAGATCTCTACCATTGTTTAGTATAAAAGAAGAAGATGAAGAACCTAGTAACTTTAAACAATCAATTCTAGAAGATATATCTGATGAGCAAAACAAATCACGCTTAGAAGACATAGCTGAAAAATCTTACAGAGATTATTTGGAACAATATGATGTACTGCCTCGGAAATACATTCATAATATGTATGATGAGGAAAAAAAGAAAGAACTCGATCATAAATATGGTGTTAGATTAACTGAAACAGAAAAATTGATGATTGGCGACAGTCAACTTAACATAAATGGACCAGATATTATTGTTAAAGGTAAACGTTTCAAAGGAACTAAAGGGTTGTATGAATTATTATTTATGAAAAATCCTCAAGATTTTACAGTAGAAGATGAACAGAATTATAAGAAAATCGTTCTAATGACAAATGCTAATCGTCGTTATTATAAAGCCAATAAACAAGTGGCTGGAAGTAAAATGCAAAAATATAGAGAAATATTATCATCTTTATCTAAAACACCTACAAAATTGGGAGGATTATTGATGGAAGTAAATAACAATAAAATTGATTACATACATTGGAATGATCCAAATGAACTTGTGGATCGGTTACATTTACTTATAGCTTCACAGCAAGCCGGTAATAGTTCAGTAACTAATGAGATAAACTCCATTATTGAAGAATTAAGAGAAGCTCAAATTATTCAATAATGACCACCAATTTCGCTACAGATGTAAAACGACAAGTGGTTGAAGAAATTCACAGACCAGCACGAATAAACTTTAAAAGGCGACATGTAATCATCAAATCTCTTAATGATCTATTTCAAGCAGATCTAGTGGAAATGATTCAGTATGCCAATGAAAATTCTGGATATAAATATATACTAGTCGTAATAAATTGTTTCTCAAAATTCGTTTGGGCATTACCAGTCAAAAATAAAACAGGTTATGAAATAACTAGAAACATGGAAGGTATTTTAAAAAAACAAAAACCAATCAATTTAGCAACAGACATGGGAAAGGAATTTTTTAACAAGGATTTTAAGAAATTAACAAAAAAGTATAACGTTAATCATTATGCTGTATTTAGTGAGAAAAAAGCTTCTATCGTTGAAAGAGTGAATAGAACCTTAAAAAATATTATGTGGAAACAATTCAATTTACAAGGTCATTATAAATGGATTAACATTCTTCAGAAAATTGTTGAGAAATACAACAATACAAAACATAGGACAATAGGAATGAAACCGGCTGAGGTCTCAAAAAAACATGAACAATTTCTATTAAAAACGGCATATAATAGAATAAAACAAGCTGATTTAAAAAATAAATTTAAAGTTGGAGATCATGTACGAATATCTAAAATTCGAGGGGTTTTTGATAAAAAATACATGCCTAATTGGTCAACTGAGATCTTTATAGTGAGAAAAGTACAATTGACTAATCCTACTACATATCTTTTGAAAGATATGCATAATGAAAACGTACTTGGATCATTTTACAATGAACAATTACAACATACAAAATTCACTGATGTGTACTTAGTGGAGAAAGTATTAAAAAGATCAAAAAATAAGATATTAGTCAAATGGTTGGGATTCAGTGATAAGCATAATAGTTGGATAGATAAGAATAACATAGCTTGAAATCCCCCACTCCCAACACAACGTATATAAAGGTAACATGAATTGATCTTCTAGTCATTCATTTACTTGATATCTACTTTGAATATGTATATAATAGACGTACAAGGGTTTCAATACAAAGATAGTGATTTCATTTGTAAGGAAATCACAATTCTTAACATGGGCACTGGAAATTATCAACATGTGTTTATAAGAATACCATTTGATTTATCGAACTTTAAAAGCAATATCCAAAATCACATGAACTGGCTCACTAACAACAAACATGGATTAGACTGGAACAGTAATGATAACGATTATGTATCATACATCAACTTAGAAAACTTGACAGATTACATTAAAGATAATATTGGACTTTCTGATGTCTACGTAAAAGGATTAGAAAAGAAGAAATGGTTGGAAAAACTACTAAACAATAATAACAACATATTTGACTTAACGGAAGATGGATATCCGAATTTAAAAGAAATGAAAGATTGTTTAAAATCATATCATTGTAATAAACATTTATATAATAATTTGACATGTAGTTTAGAAAATGCATACTTTTTATATAATTTGAATAAATATTTTAGAAATTAATTTTTTTTAATCATTTCATTGTAATAAATATTTATATAATAATTTGTTATATAATTTAGAATATGTATACTTTTTATATAATTGGAATAAACACTTTGGGAAATATGTATTTTTGTTCTTGCGCATGCGCATATTGCTGTAAAAATCATATAAATACCTCACACTTTTTACTTTCTGTTCAGTTGTCCTAAAACAAACAAACAATATGTTTCTACGTTTTATTTTGTTGATTACTATTAGCAGTTACGTCTTACCCTGTTATGTTCAGGTAGAATGGGATACGTTTCCAATTGAAGATGGAACATTCTACTTGTATCAAATAAATCGTAATAATACTATTGAATTGAGATGGTATACAGCTTTCTACTCTAATAAAAATATTAATATTGGAACCGAAATCAAGAATTACCAAAATCAAAGTATTGGATATGTAATCGGTCATGACCATCAAAATTACTATCCCATAACCCAACTGACTAACACACAAATGCATTGTGGAAGATATGGTTTGGAAAATTTAATGAAAAACAAATCTATGAGTATAAAGGTTGAACAGTACAAATTCAATATAAATCAGCTTAAAGACCTCTTTGTGGAACTTGCACATCAAGAATTTCAATGTTTTGTTTATGTATAAAAGTGTGAAAGCATTATTATTCACACAGTAACTCACTGTACTTCAAGATGAACAGTCTTCTTATCCATTGTCAAAATTGTGATTGTATAACAATATTCACCTGGTGCTTTGAAGATGAAGTAATATTATCCTCTTCGAAATGCAAAAAATGTTCAAATTTTTTCAGTTTAATTTTATCAAAAGAGAAAACTGAATATGTTATAACAGATCCAGATTTTTACCACAATCTAATAAACATTGTTATGATGGGTTTTACCACGACGAACGAGATGGAAAATTCCACTACTATCAATTACAACGTCATGAAGTATCTTTACCAATACTTTTTCTCAAGAAATCAGTTTCATATAGTTTAAGTAATAGTAAACGATTTGAGAAGATAGAAGAAGGGCTTGTGAAATATTCTGATGTAGAGAACTTTGTCAATTATTGTTTTAAATATAAATAAATTATTATTGAATTATTTTGTATTTTATTATAGAGTCGAGGCTAGGCTAGGCTAGGCTAGGCTTTTGAAACACACACACACACACACAAAATATCTTATTCTAAAAGCTAATCGACATTACACAATTGTTGATCTTGCTGTTATACACCAACGATATACCATTTAAACAATACAGGCAACAGCCTAGTGCTTATGGAGTGTGATTTCGAATCGGAAATCCCAGGTTCGATTCTCAACCAAACACACTTTTTTTTTCATATTAATATTATCACACAAATATTACTGACTACTGATACCTGGTGCTAGTACCGCATATACGATAGGGTTGGGTAAAATAAGGGGTAGTAAAATAGGGGATGACTCCCATAGGGGTTGCTACTTCTTGTGATTATTACCAGAGGCTCTACAATGACTCCCTTACACGATTCAGAGAAGCGGATGGACAGGTTACCAAACTGATCCAGTTTCCCGCTTGCTATACTACTCACCTACATTCATCTCTATTATTTTAAAACAATTCTTGAAACATATACTTAAATACTTAGAGGCCTTCTGTGCTTTTGTGTTCGATATTATTTTAATTGTTTCTAATACTGAAAATATATCTAATTTACTTTATTGTATTATCTTTTACCTTCATTTTATTACATTTCTGTTGACCTGTTTATTATTTCTATAACAATTTTACCTACAAAAAAATACACATACACTGATTTTTCTATTTTCATATTTAATTTGATCTATTTGTTTATATAAACTAGTTCACAATATTTCTAAATTTGGTTGAAACACGCAAAGGTACGGTAGAACCTTACAAACTTGCGAAAGTTTTCGCTATCATCCCTGAATATGACGGCAATCCAATTTTCTTAACTACTTTCATCAGCTCCTATTCCACAGCACAAAATATGGCTGTCGCAAATCAAATAAGCTGAGCTGGTTAATTCAAGAAATGCGTCAACGTGGGGCGAAATAAAAACTCTTTTAGAAAACCATTTCGGTGACTCACGCGACTTGTCCGCTTTAATCCACGATTTACAAAGAATGCGACAAGTAACAACTGAATCTCCACCAACTTTCTCAGCGAGACTACAAAGCGACGAGGCAAAAATACACGCGGCTGTTAACAAACAGAAATAACAACCAAAGAAAAAGACGTGCAAATTTTTCTTATAGATTCCATGGTTCTAAATAGTCTTTTGACCGAACTTGAACCAAAAATAGGCCAAATTATGCGCGCTAGTAACTCTCCTGATATAATTACTTACCACAGTTTCCCGAATAAAAAGAGAACTCCGACTTTGTGACTTGCATAATTAAAAATTCTCTAATGTACGGAACCCTCAACAACATCAACCACAAAGACGAACACCTCCTCAAACTTTTGTAAAACAGTGTTCCTTTTGAAACGTACTAACACGACAACGACAACACCAACCACACCAACAATCCCACCAAAACTTTAACAATAACAACCCGCTAATCGGCTAATCAAACCAGGCCCAATATTGATCCCAATAGGTATCCCGCACAACAAATTCGACCTTCTGCCAGTGGACAATATCAAAGTCCTAATCAATCTCGAACAAATATTAAAATATACATATTGTCAAATATTTTAATTTACATCTTAGAATCGTGCCTTTTTTATCCAAGTTTCTTAACGATTGGCAACGGGGTCTGAGCTAGACCCCGAAACGTTTGGAATATACAGCAATTTTTTTTAACTGTGGTGTTATTTCCCAAGAAGTACTTAGACATTGAAAAATATGCCACAAATATCATTCAGGGAACAACCAGAACGAAAGATGTTAGACTTAAGATCTTAAACTTTCCTCAACCGCAGAACCCCAAAGATATTAACTCATTTTTGGGACTTGCTGGTTATTATCGGAGGTTTATTCCAAACTTCGCGAAAATATCGAAACCCCTAACTAAACTTTTACAAAAGGATGAACCGTTTAATTTCAACGCTGAATGCGTCACGTCCTTTAACGAACTTAAACGTGCTTTAACTTCGACACCAATACTGATCTATACCAACTTCAAGGAACCATTCAGACTAACCCCTGACGCCAATGCCTTTTCAATCGGTGCTGTACTATCCCAAGGGCCAATATGTAAAGATTTACCGATGTGATATGCTTCCAGGACGCTTTGTCAAGCCGAGACAAGGTATTCGACTGTTAAGAGAGAACTGTTGGCTATCGTTTGGGCAGTGGAGACCGATAATCTATGGCCGAAAGTTCCAACTTTTTGCCGATCACCGCCCGTTAACGTGGCTGTTCTCGATAAAAGACCCCGGAAGTCGATTAGCCCGATGGAGACTTAAACTCGAAGAATATGACTGCGAGATCATTTACAAACCGCGTAAAATTAACAAAAACGCTGACGTCTTGTCACGTATTAAAATCAACCACGTTGATGAATGCGTATCATTCCAGGCTAAAACTAAACTAACACCTCACAAAATCTTACGCCTAAATGACGAAGACGATGACAATACCTCCGAACCCGAACAAAACGAAATAACTTTGAAGACGCGAGATGTAAGACCGACATCTAGGATTTTCAAGAAAATCAGTACACAGAGGTTCCGAATCTGGAGCCGTTCCGTGTAATTGCTGTTCTCCCTTAACTCGTGGGATAGAATGTCACGATAAAAATTTTCAGGTTACTTCACCTGTCAGAGATATTGAATACTCTCTTCGAGGTGTCATTCCTTTGTACGCAAGACAATATATATTATATATAAATATAATATATATTGTTTCTGGTCGGGAACCTTCATCAGTTGCGCTTCCCATAATTGAATGTCCTCTCGAACACTTCGTTATGCATTTGATGCATTTCGTTAAATTTGAAGACACGAAATGTAAGACCGACATCTAGGATTTTCAAGAGAATCAGTACACAGAGGTTCCGAATCTGGAGCCGTTCCGTGTAACTGCTGTTCTCCCTTAACTCCTAGGATAGAATGTCACGATAAAAATTTTCGGGTTACTTCACCTGTCAGAGATATTGAATACTCTCTTCGAGGTGTCATTCCTTTGTACGCAAGACAATATATATTATATATAAATATAATATATATTTCAAATAACGGAACGGCTCCAGATTCGGAACCTCTGTGTACTGATTCTCTTGAAAATCCTAGATGTCGGTCTTACATCTCACGTCTTCAAATTTAATGAAATGCATCAAATGCATAAAGAAGTGTTCGAGAGGACCTTCAATTGTGGGAAGCGCAACTGATGAAGGTTCCCAACCAGAAACAATACTCTACTAGAAATGATTCGCATTCACAAAGCTGAAAATCCCGACGAACACCCCTTAAACGTACTTCCGTATGCTATTATTGCCTATAACAACTCAACTAATAAGACATACCTCCAGCAGACCCCCAGAGACTGTTTATAATCAAAATTACAAAATTGCACGTGAAAACACTAACTTACAGAAACAAAGCGAAAGATTTGACCAACACGTTTCGAAAAACCCTCCTGATTACAAAATCGGTAACAGTATATACGTTAGAGTGACAAATAAAAGACAAACTCCAGAACAAATTTAATGGCCCATTTCAAATTATTGAGATCCACAATAACTCTGCTACACTTCTAAACCTAAGAACTAAACAACGAACGAAGGTGAACTTTGACAGAATGAAACCATATTCTGAAAACTAACTTTCTTTTCAGGTTTCTTCTGCTGTTCGGATCAGCAGTTTCACAGTACGACGTCAAACCGTTTAACAACACTCTCGGTATCTACTACCATGACGAAAGTCGAATAATTCTATCAAACTATAAATGTACTCTATTAGATCACCGGAACTTGACAAAGCTTAAACCACTATTTGAAAATAATAACAGAATCCTCAATACTTTAGAACGAACTGTCAATCCTATGCCTGGCTTCAAATTTCACTAAAAGACCCAAACGCGGATTAATAGACGGTGCTGAAACCATCTTTAAAACAATAACCTAGACGCATCTGAATTCTATACTAACAGCATAAACAGAACTTCAGACTAACAGCATAAACAGACTTAACCAGGGACAACTACAAGTCGAAAATCTTTTAAAGAATCAAATGAGTGGTACAACCACTATTATTAAAAACTTTAATGAAACTATTCAAAAACTTCAAATAAACGAGAAAATCTTTAACAAAGACATTAATGGAATCAACCTCACAATACATGAACTAAATGACCGGATAGCCACTATTCAAGCCAAACAATCATTTCTTGAAATTTGTGAAAAACTAATGACTAGTTATTTGTTTCTTGAAGATAACCTTAACGATATTTTAAATTCAATAACTTTTGCTCGTTTGAAAATTATTCACTTGTCTATTATTACACCAATTCATTTGATTGCCGCATTACAGGAGATTTCTCAAAACCTTGTTAAAAATAATTTACCGTTACCATTCAGATTATCAAGTGTTGCACACTATTTAGAAGTAACTGAACTACAAGCTTTTCAAACTCACTCAGATCTAGTATTCATTTTAAACATCCCTCTAGTAGAGCTAGAGGTTTATACAGCTTACCATTTATACCCTATTCCGATTTTAGAACTGGTTTTCATTACATCCTTTCTTTTACTCTAAAATATGTAGCGCGAAATTATGATTCTCTTATGTACATACCGATCAAGGATTTGAGTGCGTGCAAACAGCTGACTCCACTTCGAAAACTGTGCTCCGATATATACGCATATCCCATAGACTCAAATGCACCCTGTGAGGCGCAGCTCCTGAAAAACATTCGTAGTGGTAGTTTAGATATCTCCCGGAGCTTAATGGTTCCGGGAGATATCTAAACTACCACTCAAATCACCCCATGAAGAAATAGGTGTTCATCAGACTGTGCCTTGTTAAGTCTGCAAGGTGTTGAGGTGGTTTGTATTTTTCTATTATGATATCCAAGGCTTCGTCGATAGAAATGTTGGTGAAAAGGGACACTGTCTGATGAACACCTATGTTGTTTACGAGAACCAACGAAACAAACAAGTGGAAGGAGCTCCAATGGGATCGCCACTCTCACCAGTTATAGCGAACCTTCTTATGGAGAACTTTGAGGAGTTGGCACTAAGAACAACAACTCTTAAACCCAGTTTATGGTTGCGATATGTGGATGATACATTTGTGATTTGGCCTCATGGGAGGGAACACCTCACTACTTTTTTAGACCACCTTAATGGCATCCATCACAAAATAAAATTTACCATAGCCAACAATCAACTGCCATTCCTCGATGTTCTCATAAAAAGCAACTAACAACAACAGATAGCTTCATGCTGGTTCTCATCACCACCCAGCCCAATTACAAGCCGTCGTCAAGACTTTAGTAACTAGATCACAAAGACTAGCTGACCAGGATAACATCAAACAGGAAATGGGCAGTTTAAAAACAGCTCTGAGACAAAACGGATTTACAGACCGAAATATAAAGTCAAAACCGAGACAAACAGACAAGGAGCATGAGACACCAATAACCAGGGCTTATTTACCGTATGTCAAGCGGACCACGGACAGTATTGCAAGAATTCTACGGAGACACAATATCGATACTATTTTCAATACAGACAGAAAAATAAGCACGGTGTTGAGGACTCCGAAGACGAGGATCACTTTAGCACAACAGGGAGTGTACGAGATTCCATGTGCAGACTGTCATAAAACCTATGTGGGGCAAACTAATAGGAGAATTCAAGCTAGACGTGATGAACACCAGAACGCTGTAAGAAAGCAGGAAAAAACAACAGCCATTGCGGAACACACCACCACGATGTCACACCGAATAGACTTTGAGAACACAAGACTACTGGCAAATATAGAACACCCGAAATCAAGACTCGTAAGAGAGGTAATTGAAATAGCGAGGAGGCCTCACAGTCTAAACGCACACAATGAAATTCAGAACTTTTCGAATGGTTGGAAAATTCTATTAAACACCGTACCGGCCCGGACCCGTCCAATAACAACTCAACCGGAAATAACATATCAGCAGGCGGGAGGCGTGCCCACTGAGCGCCAAGGGCCAATCACAAGCAGCCGTTCACGGTGCCAACCAATAGGCGCCGAGCCTTGACTATATAACAGCGCGAGCGCTTCTGAAAATCTTAGTATTCGAGTAACTAGAAGCGAAAGCAGAAGTCTACGAGAATTATGCGAACCGACCTGAAGAGGGCAGATGTGACTCTGCCGAAACGTCGTCATTTTACCTTCGATCCCGGCAGGGATCAGTTATCAACTACGCGGATGAATTCCCGGAAACCACCTAAAACATTTAGTGCCCGCGAAAAATTTTAAACAAATATAGTGAATCTCTACGGGGAGAATACTTTTCATTTGTGTAAAACATTTGAGAAATTACGGGCGAAAAGAAGCAAACTTTTGTGCGATCTACATTTTCTACAACGATGCCGCGATGAAAGAGTTATTCCGAAAAACATGACGGTAAAGTTCTGGAAGAACAACAGAAAAACACAGAATATCTTATGGAAAGATAGTTGTGCCCTACTTAGGGAAGCCATACGTGATGTCAGCAGAGATTTGGATGTTCTTAATACTAAACTCCTAGATATCCACCTATAGGTAAGCAATACACTCCACCAGGTAATATGGGATAAATTCGATGAGATTAGTGAATTTAGGGCCGAAACGAATGCAGAGTTGACAACAACAATGCAATAACAGACAAAATTTAACAAATTGAAGCTCCAACGGAAGCCCAAAAACGAATTTTTTTCGGAAAATAACGATCACAGTCTATCCTCACGGCAATTGGAGACAAATAAAACCGTTTATAACTTATCTTCGGTCCAATTGAACTCTTCCTCGATTGGCGTGTTGGCTAAGAGATTCAATTACGCTATTGCTCCCTCTCACATACCAACAGAGAGCATAATATGTGGCGTGGAAACAGCAGTTTCAAAATTAGATGCGAACACCGCTGAAATCATTAGACAAGATGTGTCACATGTTCTAAGAATGTTTAAACCACCCAAAAGGAACCTATCTATAGAAGAAAGTGAGGCCTTGAATCAACTTCGCCTCAACAAGGACATTGTCATTTTACCTGCTGATAAAGGAAATGCGACTGTAGTTTTAGATACAGCGAATTATTCAAACAAAATTCAAACATTTCTACAAGATCCAGCATATAAACAAATTACTTTTGACCCAACAACTTATCTGGAGAAAACAACAAAGGCCAAAATCCAAGCAAGTAGGATCGACAAAAATCTCCAACTGCAACTCATTCCGAGTGAAAAGTCATCCAGATGTCCGAAATTCTATGGGTTGCCAAAAGTACATAATGAAGGAGCACCTTTGAGGCCAATAGTAAGCTCAATTGGATCCCCAATACAATACCTAGCCAAATACCTAGCCTAACTTCAACCGTTTGCAGACTCATATGTGAAAAATTCGACAATTTCATAGAAATATTTAGAAAAACGGTCTTACAACCAGAGTGTCTTCTTGTAAGTTTTGACGTAGTGTCCCTTTTCACCAACATCCCTATCGAAGAAGCCTTGGATATCATAATAGAAAAATACAAACCACCTCAACACCTTGTGGACTTAACAAGGCACTGTCTGATGAACACCTATTTTGTTTACGAGAACCAACGATACAAACCAGTGGAAGGAGCTCCAATGGGATCGCCACTCTCACCAGTTATAGGGAACCTTTTTATGGAGAACTTTGAGGAGTTGGAACTAAGAACAACAACTCTTAAACCCAGTTTATGGTTGCGATATGTGGATGATACATTTGTGATTTGGCTTCATGGGAGGGAACACCTCAATACTTATTTAGACCACCTTAATGGCAGCATCCATCACAAAATAAAATTTACCATGGAGGTTGAAGCCAACAATCAACTGCCATTCCTTGATGTTCTCATAAATAAGAAGGAAGATGGAACCCTTGGCCATGTAGTATATAGGAAAGCAACTCACACCAACAGATACCTTCATGTTGGTTCTCATCACCACCCAGCCCAACTACAAGCCGTCGTCAAGCCTTTAGTAACTAGATCACAAAGACTAGCTGACCAGGATAACATCAAACAGGAAATGGACAGTTTAAAAACAGCTCTGAGACAAAACGGATTTACAGACCGAAACAGACGAGGAGCATGAGACACCAATAACCAGGGCTTATTTACTGTATGTCAAGGGGACCACGGACAGTATTGCATGAATTCTACGGAGACACAATATCGGTACTATTTTCAATACAGATTCCATGTGCAGACTGTTATAAAACATATGTGGGGCAAGAAGAAAAATTCAAGCTTGACGTGATGAACACCAGAACGCTGTAAGAAAGCAGGAAAAAACATCATCCTTTGCGGAACATGCCACCACGATGAGTAGTGGCAAATATTGAACACCCGAAATCAATACTCGTAAGAGAGGCAATTGAAATAGCGAAGAGGCCTCACAGTCTAAACGCACGCAATGAAATTCAGAACTTATCGAATTGTTGGAAAATTCTATTAAACACTCTACCGGCCCGGACCCGTCCAATACCAACTCAACCGGAAATAACAAATCAGCAGGCGGGAGGCGTGCCCACTGAGCGCCAAGGGCCAATCACACGCAGCCGTTCACGGTGCCAACCAATAGGCGCCGAGCCGCGACTATATAACACCGCGAGCGCTTCTGAAAATCTTAGTGTTCGAGTAACTAGAAGCGAAAGCAGAAGGCTACGAGAATTATGAGAACCGACCTAAGAGGGCAGATGTGACTCTGCTGAAACGTCGTCATTTTACCATCGATCCCGGCAGGGATCAGTAATCAACTACACGGATGAATTCCCGGAAACCACCTAACACATTTACTGCCCGCGAAAACTTAAAAACAAATATATATATTTATATATATATTACATATTGTAATGAAATAAGTCCTCAGCAATAAGAGTAATGAGTAAATTAAACAAATTTAAGACAAGATGTGTCACAATTTATTTAAAATTAAATGAGCTTTCAAATTAGATATTATTTAAAACATATAATTAAAAGTAAAAATTTTATTATATTTATGGCTAGAAAATTGTGTCAGCTGTTTTAAACAAAATTTGGCTTGGCGTTAGTCGTTTTTCCATACTTTAAAAGTTTAGGTGACACGCCAAAATCAGGCATTTGTGGATTAACCAACGTCTCGGATGTTGTTGATTTTGTTGATAAATAATTAAAGTCAGCTTTGATATTTTGAACTATGAAGTTTGACAGTTAAAATAAAAAAAGTAGTGCCAACATAGTGAAAGAGTAAGTATCTAAATTTTACCCTAGTGTTGAGCAATAAAGGTCAAAATTGCAAATTTTGTTAAATAAACTGAAGTGAGTATTCAAGCAACACCCAAAACAAACTAATGTAAAATGTAAATGTTTGAAAATTTCCAAAGTGATAGAAAATGAACATGTAATTTAAAAATGGAATGGATGAGATTTAAATGAATGAATAATTAAATTAATAATATTAAAATAGTGGAGAAAAGAAGAAAATATAATGAAGAATTAAAATAATGTTTAGAAAAGAAAAAGACTATAAACCCAGACTAGAACAAGGTAAATAATTTGGTAGTATTTAAAATTGTATGTTGTTAGAAAAGCATAATGGATGTTTTGTTTGTAAAATTAGTTAAGAAATTATAGCTTAGATAGATGAAGAAAGAAAGAGAATTCTCAAAACTAATAAGTAGAATAGGAAAGTTTAAATAAGATTTGATGAATTTAATTGATTCAAAATATGTTGTTAAATAAAGTATGTTAAATTGTTCTGTTGGAAAGTAATTTTTCTAAATATAAGTTAAATTAAAAACTATAAAGAATTTAAAGAAAGAAATCATGAGTTTAAATTAGTGAAGTTAAAAGGTAGCATCAATTAAAGTTTGTTTTTAAATAATAATTGAAATTGATAATTAGATAATAAAAAAGTTTAAGAATTTGAAATTGGAAAAAAGAGACTGAGAAAGGTAAGATAATGAGAATGTCTTCTGGGGAAGAGCTGCCGAAGTCAAATGAGAAACAGTAAAGACAAAGATTTTTTTGTAAGCGTCTGTGGAGTTGATGATTAATTATACGAGAATTTTCGATGCTGGTTTTAAAAGGACCGACCCAAAATCGCGGTAGTCAGTTAGTACAGCGAAGAGCTTATATGTAGAATTGTTATTGTGATTTGAGTCAGCTGTTCTGTATAATTTGATGTAAATAAAAGTTCTAGTAAAGTAAAAATGAATATTAGTTGTATAATTTTAGTTGAACCCACGAAATCTATAACAATTTGGTGATCAGAAGTGCAGGATTAAGTGCAGTTAAAATCGTAATTTGATTTATGGAAACCCGTAGCATGGAAAAAATGGACGAAACTATCAAAAAAATGTCAAGCAGGTTACGGAGGGACTAGACGAAAAAATACCCCAGATTCTGGAAAAACGTGACAAGAAGGAGAAACAACTTCAAGAAGAAATTCAATAAAGGTTAGTAAATCTTTTGATGAAAAACAACAAAATCTTGTTTCCACGATGGAAGAAAAACAACTAAATTTCTTGGAAGGATTATTCTCGAAATTTGAAGAAAAAAAAAGATTTTAAAATATTTGAACAAAACCAAGATCAAATTGAATTAACAAGACAAAATGAATTCAAAATACTAGTAGAAAAACGACAAAATGAATTTGAGATATTTGAAGAAAAACAAGGCAAAACGGAAGAAAAAAGACAATTGCAATTTGAACAATTAATGCAAATAGTATCGCAAGTTAATGAAACAGTTAATGAAAGAATGCAAATAGTTGAATCAGACATAACAGAAATAAACGACGACATAAAGATCCTAAAAAGTAATGTGGAGACTCTTGAAATCAAAGTAGATGACATCGATTTCATCCAGAGCCAGGTGAAATTTGAAATCAATTCCATTAAGAACACGGTACAAAGTGAAGTACAAGATAAAATCAGTGCCATCCAAAACAAGGTAGAAACAGAAATCAAAAAAATGCAACAGGACTTACAGCGAGGAAAATACCAACACATCGTGAGTACCAAAGGTTCCTTTATTAAACCACCCACATTCAACGGCCTTTCATCTTGGCCCATTTATAAACGGCAATATGAGGCCGTGGCTACAGCTAATGGATGGGATAATCAAGAAAAATCTACTTCTCTGGTAATTTCGTTAAGAGGTCTGACCCTAGAACTCCTCCAAAGCATTCCAGTCGATGAACAAGGCAATTTCGACAAGATCATAGCCATCCTGGACAAAAGATACGACAATCAATCCTTAAGGCAGGTATACCAAGTCCAACTGAGTGGAAAAACGCAAAAAATCCGGTGAAAGCCTCCAAGAATTCGAAGCAGAGATTAGACGGTTAGTAAACTTGTCCTACCCAGACCTGCCAGAGGAAACGAAAGACCAGTTGGCCACACAGAGTTTCATAAACGGCATCAGAGATGTGGAAGTACAAAGAAATGTAAGACTGAGTGGCGCCAAGAAGAGTAATGAAGCTATACTTCGGGCTTTGGAAGTAGAGGCCGTCATGAACATGTCCAAGCCGAGGGTCCGAGCAGTTTCCTTCAACCAGGTAGAGTCAGAGTCACCATTTCGAGCGCTGCTGGCTGGTCTGAACCTAATATTAGAACGGTCACAAAGAACTGGCACCAGAGGGACATGTTACCTCTGTGGACGGACAGGACACTTCCAACGTGACTGCAGAGTGAGGCTACCTGAACGATCACCAACCAGAAGTAGCCAAAACAACAACCTCACCAACCAGGGAAACTCTAATCAGTCAGCATAAGGGGGTGAATGCTGACTAACCCTCCACCAGCCCCCAAGACAGTATCCATCCGGGGATTTTGCCGAGATAGCAGCAGCCTAGTCGTCAGGGGCACCATCAATGGCCGAGCAATACTATCACCATCGACATCGGCGCCCCTGTGTCCATTGCCACGTCCAAGGTTTTGAGGTCATCAGAGATCCGGCCAGTTAACAGTAACATCCAGCTCAGAACAGTCACCGGCGAGTCCATGTCAATACAGGGTGAGGCAGATGTCGGGCTACAGATAGGGGACAACATGATCCGGCATAGGGTCCTGGTAGCGAATATTGAGGACGATTTTATGCTGGGTATGGACATAATCAGCCAGCATGGATTTATCTTCGACCCGAGATATGATGTTCTTCGATTCCTAAATGAGGAATTTGTATTGACACGACCCGTTAACAGCTCATCGACCTCCATAAAAATTGTAGCAAAATGTCCAGCCAGAATCCCCGGTCGAACGGAACAGATTATTCATGGGCAGCTAGACAGCCATCCTGGGAGCTGCGTTGGAATGGTGGAGCCCGTACACTCAGCTCATGACTACTTAGTGGGACGGACTATAGTTAAAACCGGACGAGATATACCAATTAGAATCATGAATTTGTCCAACCACGACATCAGAATGGCCAATGGTCAAGAGATAGCTTGTTTGGAGCCAGTAGAGATTATCATCAATTGCGAAGAAGAATACCAGACGTCGGTGAAGGAGACAGGGACCAGTAAAAAGTTCCTACAACAGTTTGCTGACCATTTGACACAGCTGACACCAGAAAACCAGAAGAAAGCCAATTTTTAACAGTCAAGATGGAACCACCGGTCGCACCAACATCATCCAGCATCGAATAGATTCCGGAAAGGTTCAACCCATCAGAATACCACCAATGAATTTATAAATGTTGATCTTATTTTAAATATGAATAATATAATTTGAAATTTGCTAAAGGCTGTCTGTTTAAAAATATAAATAGCCTGATGAACGAGTAAAATAAAATATAATGCCCAAATGAACCCACACTAACACTTTTTTTATGTATAAAACTTCAAAGATAATAAAATAAAAAGTTAAAACGTTAAATAAATAATTATGCACATTAAATTATTAGAAATTTCATTACTTCAAGTAATGAGGCGCCCAAGCAATTATATTAATAACATTAAGTATTAATAATAATTAAAGCAAGCCAGACTTTGTAAATTGGCACCCAAGTAAGGGCACCTGTGAAAGAAACAGGAACAACCCTGAATAAATAATAATAAACCGTTGTAATATATATGGTCGAAGTTTTCTTCCGGTGTACATCCGTTCGTCTGTTGAATTCGGCTGAACTCCTGCTTGACATTTCGCCAAAATCTTATCTGGCATTTTTAAAAACTATATATATATATATATATATATATATATATATATATATATATATCTATATTGATTGAGAAGTCTTGGGTTTTTGGGACCATTGAAACAATTCTAATTTAGTTTTTCGTGGTAATTATTATATTTTACGTACGTTTCGACCAATTCTTGGTCTTTTTCAAAAATTTTCTTTTTTGTAAAATTAATGACAACATTATTTTACACACACTTATTTGAAAAGTATTGCGCCACTACAACCAAATTTTTAAAAAAGACCAAGAGTTGGTCGAAACGTAAGTAAAATATAATAATTACCACGAAAAACTAAATTAGAATTATTTCAATGATCCCAAAAACCCAAGACTTCTCAATCAAAATATATAAACCGAGGACCGAGAACCATTTGGAAGGATAAAACAATTATTCCCTTTCCACATATATATATATATATATATATATATATATATATATATATATAATATATATATATATATATATATATATATATATATATATATATATATATATATATATATATAATTCTATTGGTCGGTCGGTCGGGACGGTCACGTTTTATAATGCTCGTGCTAAAACTCGGGATTTTCGGGTAAAATCTGGTCTTCTGACGGTGAATTACATAAACTTGATAACTTGAAAATACAAATGTGTGCCTGCAACAGGTTGAGTGATTTTCAAGCGAAAAATAAAATACAGAGAGCTTGATGAATAAGTTACCTTAATCTGGCCAACATGGTGGGCAATGAACACCCTGCATCGTATGATGAAACAAATAAATTTACGTGTCACCCCCAAAGTAAAGTAATGATAGTAGTTTGTGTGTTATGTGATAATACTTACCATAAAGCGGATTTTAAGCGCCTAAAACATACTAAGTACTTATCCAAATGTCTTGTAGTTTGTAACAAACATGAAGACTTAGACCTTACTAAGGTTCGAGAGGATCATAAGTTAGATCAACAAAGCGGGATAATTATTGCACAAATAAAAATTAATGAAAGGCAATTGGCGCAGAAAGAACTAACCAACAGCATTACTAATAATAGTGAACACCATAATAATTCGTTGTCTTTAAAAGAAAATGACTACAATGCATTAAAAACACAAATTGTGCTGCTAAAACAACTGAACAAAGAACTGACGGATAAAAATGAATTACAAAGAGAACTACTTCAGAGATATAAAGTGGAAACTGAACAAGTCACTAAGACCAGCTATGCAAGAATTGTTTCAAATAACATAAATCAGCAAAACATTAAAAATATACCTAATGTCATCATTAAATCTAAGGATAATAAAAATGCTAACCAAGTTTTCTTTGAAATTAATTCTAAAATAAATTTAAAAATTGAAATACTTGTAAGCAAACTTTATAAGAACGATGCCAGTATAACTATTAAATGTAAAAATGCAAATGATTTTGAAAAACTTAAAAATCAATTAACAACTGAAGTCGGAGAAAAATATGATATTAGTAGCACAACAATAAATAACCCAAGGCTCTCCATTTTGAACATTGATGGATCATACAGCAATGAGCAACTTGAAAATGATATTAATTCCAGAAATTTCTCATCTCACGAGTTTAAATGCAAAGTTATACACTGTTATCAAAACAGTAAAGCTAAAATGAATGCTGTTCTCGAAGTCACTAGAGAACACTACAAATATATTAAAGACAATTCATGTAAAATTTACGTAGATTATCAATCATTGAGAGCAAAACATGATTTGAATCTGGTACCTTGTTTTAATTGTGGACGAATTTGGCCATTCTGGTCGCAAGTGTACCAATAAAACAACTTGTCTAAGATGTGCTGAGGAACATCTTACCAAAGAATGCAATAATTTAAATATTCAAAAATGTGGTAATTGCATATATAGGAACAAGAGATTCAACCATGATAATGACGTTAATCACACAATTATCGATGTGGAACATTGTGAATTTCTCAAGATTCAAATTCAAATAAACTCTACTGATTATTCTGTGATGCTAGATATTCCTAAAACTCTGGGCTACTTACCCAAAATAGTGACATCCAGGATAAATGCGGACACAAACAAACAACCATAAAAAACCCGACAAATATCAAGAAACCAAGTCAACAATTCCTAACAGATTCTGAAGCCGAGAGTGATCAAGTAATTCTAAATTAATAGTTAGTTAATTTCTTTATTTTAATTAAACTTAAATAAGATCTATATTAAATTATAATGGACAATAATTTAGAAATAATAAAAAATATGCAAACTGAATTTTGTTAGAAGAAGAAATTATTGCCGACAACATAGAGTCAGTAAATAGGAATATATTAAATAAGAATGCTATTCTCTCTCTTAATGTTAGAAGTTTAAATGCTCATATTAATGACCTAAGAATATTTGTTAACAAACTCAGTGAAAAACCCAATATTATTGGAATGTCTTCGATGGCACATTCCATAGAGAATATTCAAAAAAAATGTATGAATTAGATGTTGCGGTTTTAGTTCAATGCTGGTTCAATGCAAGTATATATAATTGACGAAGGACCTTTAGCGGAACAATCAAAAAACACGTGCCGTCACATAAACGAATCACCAAATAAAAGTTATCACTAACCTTTTACGTCCGGAAGCTCTGGTGTTTTCTTGGGTCTTCTTTCTTCAGAGGCTAGCCCCGTAACAGGAACAGTTTCTTAGAGCTTCGTCTGGACAACACGTTACACAAAAAATAGCGACGTAATGTTCATTGATTGAGCATACAAAAAATGCGGGTTTAACAACAAATGATGCGCTTTTGTAAACACAAAAGAAACAAAATGAAAGCGGTTTAGCGGTCGTTACGAACGAAGCTACTAACTCGCGAAATCGTAATGCAAAAAACAACAATAAGCGTCGTCTCTTCAGACGGAATCAAAGCGACCGAAAAGTTCGGAGTACATTCCACGAATCTCCCAAGCATCTAAACAGCTAGGGAAGCGAACCACGAATGTCAATACTGTCTATATTTTACACGCAAAAAAAAAACACTTACAATTAGCATTAGCGCGACGGAATGTTTTAGAAAAGGTGCAGAAGTTTAAAAATCAATGAAGTAATTCAATCAAATTGAACACAATACACTAAACAAATTGCGGGAACGCACCATTCCGCCAGCCTTGAATTAGTTATTTCAAAACTAAGGGTCCACTGGCAGTGGATAAAGCTTTACAAGAGGTCGCTTCAAAGTACCACTTGCAGTTCTAACTGTAGCAACGCGTACACCATCACCTCCAGGATGTACGTCAATAATGCGCCCTAACGGCCAATTCAAAGGAGGTGAAGTGTCTTGCTTCAAAATAACAAGAGTACCTGGCTTAACAACCTCCGAGGGATCAGTCCATTTACTCCGTTGATGAAGAGTATGTAAATATTCTTGCGACCAACGTTTCCAGAATGCTTGATGCAAACGACTCAGTAACTGCCATCTGTTGAGACGATTAGATGGGACAGATAAGAAATCAGATTCAGGAGGTGCTGTTAAAGGTTCCATTGTAAGAAACATTCCAGGACTCAAGGCGGTAAGATCCGATGGATCGTTGCTACAAGGGGTTATAGGTCGCAAGTTTAAAACTGCTTCGACCTGTGCAAATACAGTAGAAAGTTCTTCGTAGGTTAGGATTTGATCTCCAACGACACGTCTTAAGTGAGCTATGACACTACGAATTACTTTCTTTGCGGATAGAATCCAAAATCGTTGTTGCAAAAGAAATTGAGCGATTTGGATTCCTGCGTGAAGATTGGTGACATGACAATCTTTGACAATTAGATTAGTCAAACGACTTTTACTTGGTAGCAGTGCGGGGAATTTAGTGTCAAACGGCAATGGAGCATTAGCCAATCTACTACCAACTCTAAGAGTTCCCTGTACATCAAGAAACGGCGAAAGTTTACGAAGCGATTTGGGCAAAAGTTTTCGTTCTTGAAGAAGGGAAATCTCTTTAGAAAAATATTGATTTTGAACATAGCGAACAATGCGAAGCTGAGCCTAATATAACTCAGCAGCCAAAAATGATCCAGAGCCCCTACGGTCTGGATTGCGGGCGTTATCAACAAAGCGACAAATATGAGCTATAATGCGGGTAATGCGATTAATAAAGAATGTTCTTCTAACAAAGTACCAAATAAATTTGGTGAAGCGGTGACTTGAAGCGCCACTATACGGGCTTCAGTCATAACTAGCGGTGACATGCTTGAGTCTGAGCAAGCATGTGGCAAACAAGCGGTAATCAACAATTGTGGGCCTTTCCACCAAAGTGTATTGCCTAATAACTCTGATGGCAAAGTGCCGCGGGAACCCAAGTCAGCGGGGTTATCACAAGATTGAATATAAAACCAATGCGAAGAAGGAAATTTTTCCTGAATGTAAGCAACTCGATTACTGACAAATGTCTTCCAACGGTGCGGGGAAGAACTAAGCCATGAAAGGACTACCGTGGAATCTGACCAGCAACGAATCACCTTGAACAACAAACAACTATTGAATTGCTCATAAACATAATGAGCCAACTTAGCGGTAAGAACTGAAGCACACAGTTCCAATCTGGAAAGTGCCAAAGATTTCAAAGGGGCAAGTTTTGATTTAGACAACACAAAAAAACTTTGACGAAATCCAGATGCGGTTTCGAACACAAAATAAACAACAGCGGGATAACTTTTCTCAGAAGCATCACCAAATGCGTGAACTTCACAACTAGAAAAGTTTTCTATAGCAAGCAGGTGAGGCAAAACTAAATTCTGTAAGGTCAACAAAATAGCGATAATATCTTGCTGCAATTTGGGACCGATAAATAAACAATCGTTCAAAGATAACCGATGAGGTATCTTAGCGGATGCATTAAACACTACACGAAGTTTGGTGGTTCTACTATCAGGTTTCAAAACACAATGATGCGGTATGTAGTAACAATCAGAAGAAGTAGATGATGGATAGCGAACCAACTCCATATGATCCAGCTTCAAATACTCTTTGAGAAAATCACAATATTGTTTGTAGAGATCTGGTTGCTGTAGAAGACGTCTTTCTAAAGAGTAGAAACGTTGTACGGCGGGATTATACATTCCATCAAAAGCAGGAAGTGTATTTCGAAACGGGTGAGGCACAACGAATCTACCTGAATCCAATCTCCTGCATCCCTCGGAAAATATTTTTTCGCAGATAAGATCATCAGGGGACTGAACCAGTGCGGTAGGAACATCTTCAATTGTCTAGAACCTTTGGAGTGAATCATCTAATCTACTACATCTTCAATTTGACAAAAAAGCGAAGTTGGGTTTATGACTGACTGAGAGTGAGAGTTAACAAAACTCGAAGACACTCTACCCATAAGGATGTAACCAAACACAGTGTTAATAGCATCAGGAACACCTTCCTTTCCTAGAAGGCGTCCATCCAACAAAATTTGAGAAAATATATCGGCACCTAACAAAAGGTCAATAGCGCCTGGGCTATTGAAACCAGGATCAGCAAGTTTCAAATTGGTCAGATATGCCATATTAGCCATGTTCATGGGCGCAACAGGCATATCATTGCAAATGCGGGGTAAAACAATAGTATCAACAACAAAATTGCACTCACGCTTTACTATAGAGCGAAGAGAAAGGGTAAGAGAGCCCTCAGCAGAGGTACTCTGCACAGAACCTAGCCCGTTGAGTTGAATCGAAGCGGGCATAGGTCGGAAGCCAAGGCGTTTCACAGCCTTGCTCGCAATGAATGATGTCATGCTACCAGAATCTAGCAGATATCGCAAAGTTTGATAAGAACCGTGCTTATCTAATACCTCAACTAAAGCGGTGGATAACAACACATTTGAATTGTATGACAAAAGTGAACTATGACAAGAAGTCTGCGGTAGAGAAGTTTCGGGACTTTCAACAGTATTAATGGTACTGGATCCAACAGATGTGGAAGCCAGGTTTGCAGGGGGAGCTTTAGATTCAGACCGAATGCCTGAATCACCACGATTTACAAAATGAAGCAATGTATTGGCGTTGTTTGCAGTTGCGGCAAGTGGATAAAGATTTACAGCGATTCGACTGATGAGAATCGCCTAAGCAATTAAAACAAAGTCTAAAATCTTTAACAAACTTAAACCTCGCGGATACTGATTTGTTCAAGAATTCAGAACATTTGTAAATCGCATGATCGGATTTACAAACTAAACAATTTCTATTCTTAGTGACAAACAAAGATGAAGTGAAACGGGAAGAACGTTGCTTTGAATTCAATGGTAACTTTTTGTCAACACTTTGCTTTGCCTTGCGGGATAATTCAACATGTTCAAAGGCATCGCAATGCTTCGACAAAAAATCAACAACTTCCGAACGGATCGGAAAGTCATCTTGAGCGGTCACAGTACCATGGTAAAGTTCAAACTTAGCGGCTAAATTCTTTGGAACTCGTTTCAACATCATCTGCCATACAAAAATCCCACTGATTTACTGGTAAACCCAAATTCTTCAGTGCTTCCAAATTATCACTGAAGTCATCCAATAACTTCCGAACCTCTGAAGGGCTATCTGAAGTTAGTTGGGGGAATTGTTCTAAAGCTGACCAATGAGACTCCGCGATTAAACGAGTTCGCTTAAATTTTTTCAAAAGTGTTTCATAAGCACTCACGTAATTGTTTTGTGTTAGTTTAAAATTCTTAATAACCTTTTAAAGCTAACTGCAAATATTTGAATTTCTGCATAGTACTGAGTTTTTCATTATTGTGAATTAATGAATCAAACAAATCAATAAAAGCACCAAATTCCAATATGTCTCCACTAAATGAAGGCAAATCAATTCGCGGCAAAGCAACACTTTCCTGTTCCCCAGCTATATTTTGTGGCGTAGAATTCTGAACAGATTTCAGTTTAGCAAAAATACACCTAATTGAATAAAACAATTTTTCAAATTTATTGCGAATGTCATCCTCAAAGTCAAAATCATCGTTTGCATCTGAAATTAATCCAACAATCGAATTGTGCTGTTTAAAAAATTCTAAATGAATTGAATCAACCATATCAATCATGCTAAAAAACAATTCAACGTCGTCACCTCTTAAGGCTTTCTCGGCAGCAAAATAAATATCTTCTAATCTTTTAAACTCCGATTGTCGATGATTTTTAAATTTATGTAAATTTTCAGCGGTTTTTGACATCTTAACAATAAATCAAAATCACTGTAACGCCACTGAACAAATCTAACACGATAGAACGAAAACAAAATACTATTCCAAAAATGTACAATTTTTTACTGTTGAAGTCGAAATATCTGACCAAATGTCAAATAAATTCAAAACAATTTAGCAAAATAACCAAACAAACAAAACGATCTCTTGTAAGTTTTTTTTGCGGTAAAAGAAATATGCGAATTTATTTCTAACGGAATGACTGAATCCCGAACTTGTTTTCTCTTTTAACAAATAAAGAAACGAAAATTCAATGCCGTTTTCAACAATAATTGCAACGAAAAATCAATGTTTTTTTTATCGTTAAACTTTGCACGAAATTAACTCAAATGTACTCGGCCCGGAGTTGGACCAAATTATGTAATTTATTGATAATCTTTGCACTAAATTAACTCAAGTTGCATCCGGCTCGAAGTTGGACCAAAATTATGGAATGTCTTCGATGGCACATTCCATAGAGAATATTCAAAAAAAATGTATGAATTAGATGTTGCGGTTTTAGTTCAATGCTGGTTCAATGCAAGTATATATAATTGACGAAGGACCTTTAGCGGAACAATCAAAAAACACGTGCCGTCACATAAACGAATCACCAAATAAAAGTTATCACTAACCTTTTACGTCCGGAAGCTCTGGTGTTTTCTTGGGTCTTCTTTCTTCAGAGGCTAGCCCCGTAACAGGAACAGTTTCTTAGAGCTTCGTCTGGACAACACGTTACACAAAAAATAGCGACGTAATGTTCATTGATTGAGCATACAAAAAATGCGGGTTTAACAACAAATGATGCGCTTTTGTAAACACAAAAGAAACAAAATGAAAGCGGTTTAGCGGTCGTTACGAACGAAGCTACTAACTCGCGAAATCGTAATGCAAAAAACAACAATAAGCGTCGTCTCTTCAGACGGAATCAAAGCGACCGAAAAGTTCGGAGTACATTCCACGAATCTCCCAAGCATCTAAACAGCTAGGGAAGCGAACCACGAATGTCAATACTGTCTATATTTTACACGCAAAAAAAACACTTACAATTAGCATTAGCGCGACGGAATGTTTTAGAAAAGGTGCAGAAGTTTAAAAATCAATGAAGTAATTCAATCAAATTGAACACAATACACTAAACAAATTGCGGGAACGCACCAATTATAGTCTGTTCAGAGACTTGGGATCTACAGTATCCTAATTACTTATCATTAACAGGTTATAAAATGTACTATAATTTAAGTAAGATAAACAGATCAGATGGAACAGTTGTTTATATATTTATTTAATTGAAAATACTGAAGTAATTACTCTAGGTAGACGTAAAGTACTAAATTCAGTAATAAAATTAGATCAAAGTGATAGTTCACCTATTGAAGTAACAGCCATGTACAGGTGTCATGATTTACCTAAACACGAGTTCACATGTGAATTAAAACAATTTTTAATAATAAAAAAGAAAAGTCAAAAATCACTTGATAATAATTGATTTTAATATTGACCTAATTGATGTTGATGACTGCAGTCAGGAATACTTGACCAATTATCTGGAACACGGATACTTACCGGGATTTCAAACTATAACAAGACCGTCTAATTTAAATCCAATGCATGCCACTTGTATCGACAATGTATTTGTTAGGTTGCAAACTGTTAAAATTTGAAAACCTTTTTAATGATCATTATCCACTATTTTTAATATTGAATAAAATTAGAGATCAAGTTAAAGAAAAACAAAGTATGCAAATAGATTATAAAAAATTGGTTGAATTAGCTGAAAATATTAACTGGGACTGTTTACTGGAAGAACGGGACCCAAATAACGCCATAGAGTCACTCACAAAAGAAATAGCTATGTGTTTGGAGAAATCAAAACAATTAAAAAAGTCAAAAAAATATATACCTAGAAGTAGCTGGATTACCAGATCGATCATAAGATGTTGTAACAAAAAAGGTCAACTATATAAACCATGGAAATCAAATTCGGAAAATATACAAAATAAAATTGCATATAAGAACTATGTAAAGATGTTAGAGAAGGTTATAAATAATGCGAAAACATTATATGATAGGGATGAAATAAACAAACATTTTAAAAATCCTAAAAAATTATGGAATACAATAAATACAAAACTTCGCAACAAGCGTAGATATCATCAAAATATTAGTTACATTTACAATGAAAATAATCAAAAAATTATGGAACCAGAACAAATTGCTAATGACATGAATCAATTTTTCTGTAATATTGGGTCTCTACTTAGCCATAAAATACAGCAACCAACAAATGCCATAAATAAATTACCACCTGAAACCATATTTATAACACCAACTAATAGATGTGAAGTTATTAAAATTATTAAAGAATTGAAACTTAAAAATGGTGGGGTAGATAACATTCATGCGAGGACTATTTTAGCTTTATCTGAGCAAATTGCTGAGCCGCTGATGTTATACCTATACATAAGTCTAAAGATAAACACTTTACATCAAACTATGGGCCTATTTCATTGGTATCAAACTTTGCTAAAATATTTGAAAAGATAATTTACAATAGATTATTGCATTTTGTTAAAAAATATAAAATATTATCAAAAATGCAATATGGATTTACACAACATTTGGGAACCAAAGACGCATTGAAGTATTTAGCAGACATTATATATAACAAATTAGACAAGAGTCGTCCTGTAGCTGTGACATTCCTCGACTTTGCCAAGGCGTTCAACACTGTTGACCATCTGATACTACTTGACAAGATATACAATTACGGTATAAGGGGTAAAGCTCATAAAATAATAGAAAATTATTTAGACAGTAGGCACCAGAGGGTAAAAATCAATAATATCATGAGTGAATTCTCTCAGATTAATACAGGTGTTCCACAAGGAACTGTCTTAGGACCGTTTCTATTTATATTTTATATTAATGATCTTTTAAAGCTATTGCCTGATGGTATTGTACTATCATTTGCCGATAATACGGCTGTTGTAGCTAGTGGAGACACTTGGAAAGAAGTTGAAACCAACATGAACAACTACCTAATTGAAATAAGTAATTGGCTGGCTGTAAATAAATTATCACTAAATATTGACAAAACTGAGTATATTACCTTTGGCAACTATTCTAACAGTGTTCCTGAACTCATAAACATTAATATCAATGGACTCAATATAAAAAGGGTAGAACATTTTAAATATCTGGGTGTAGTTCTCGACTATAGATTGACGTGGGAATTACATATTAAATATATTTTAAGTAAAACTAAGTACCTTATATATTTTTCTATAATTTAAGTAAATCTATGAACACTGAAACCTTACTTATGTTATACTACGCTTATTTCCATAGCGTTATTAGCTACGGAGTAATAGCATGGGGAGGTGCATATAATAAGACTTTACAAATGCTTCAGCGATTTCAAAATATACTACTAAAAATTATAGAAAAGAAACAAGTTATACCTAACCAAGAATACCCACTCAACATTAAACAACTGTTTCCATGTGAATCTGTAGTATATCATTATAAAACCCTTAGTAATGTATTCAATAATTCTACGAGCATAACAAGAAATAAAACCATTCCAATCCCTAACAGAAGTAAAACTGTCAGTGTCAAGAATAGTTACTATAGAGCAATAATAACATTTAACTCTTTACCAAATAAACTTAAAACAATGGCAATAGAAAAGATAAATAAGATTAAAACAAAACTTAAACCCTGGATTATGAAAAATGTATGAAAGTACTTAGGATACAACTGTTGTGTTATGGACAACTTAATATATGTATAAGTACAATTAAACTTTTTTTATCCAATTAGTTTAGTTAGTGGTTAGTTTGTAAGTATATACCAGCCTACGAGCAGGTAGCTTTGTTACTTTGTAGAATTTACTATGTAAATATGCGTGGAATATATCTGGTAAATAAATAAATAAATATAGATATATATCATATCATCACGTGCCATCCCCTTCTAACCCACCGATAACTATAAATAAAAGAGGCAGAGCAGATTCACATTCAGTTAAGTTACCTAGTGACTCTTGGGGAGTAGGCATATTGATGCCCCGAGTTCGACCTAGACTCTGAAACTCTTTTTCACTTTTGTCTCTTGATAATGGCTCCAAGGCAGCAGTCGAAACGTTCTCACCCGGAACCTAGCCCAGTTCATATATATATATATATATATATATATATATATATATATTTGTTTTTAAGTTTTCGCTTCTAGTCACTAGAGTATTCGAGTGACTAGAAGCGAAAGCAGAAGGCTACGAGAATTATGCGAACCGACCTGAAGAGGGCAGATGTGACTCTGCCGAAATGTCGTCATTTTACCATCGATCCCGGCGGGGATCAGTTATCAACTACGCAGATAAATTCCCGGAAACCACCTAACACACACACACACACACACACACACAACATATATATATATATATATATATATATATATATATATATATAATGACCCCCGGTAGCGCAGAGGGAAGTGCTCGAACCTCCAAAATTTCACTAATTCGGAGGCTGAACCGAGTCTCGTACCCGGGTTCGAATCCCAGCCATGCCACGGCTTTTAATTAATAAAAAGACGTGACGTCATCTCGGGGGTACGCTCGTCTCTGGTAACTGGCAAAATCCATGAGAAAGAGAAT
This sequence comes from Octodonta nipae, assembly GCA_034190945.1. Taxonomy (NCBI): domain Eukaryota; kingdom Metazoa; phylum Arthropoda; class Insecta; order Coleoptera; family Chrysomelidae; genus Octodonta; species Octodonta nipae. The sequence goes on along the minus strand of CM067216.1, from coordinate 91,532,935 downwards.
CATTGCTCCTTACCAACCCGCATTGACGCAGCGTGGTAAGGTATGCCTCAGAACCTCAAACATGTCGAATTACAAAACTCACGGAATTGTACCCCAGGTGGGTAAGCAATCCCACACCGGGAAACCGGTCTGTCTCAAGGATTCTGGGGGAGGCAAACATTCGACTACACTACATCTAACAACATATAACTGCCGAACACTCTCGAACCAAGCTAGAATTGTAGAATTAGAACAAGGCAGTAAAAATAAAGTGGGATATCATTGGCATAAGTGAAATTAGGACCTCCTATACCACCGAGGAACACCAACAGGAAAAACTAGTGGTGTTGGATTCCTCATCCATAAGAGATGGACCAATTAAATTATAGGCGTGTCCGGAACATCAGACAGAGTCGCAAGTCTAACATTGTCGCTTTCGAAAAGATACTCTATTCAAATAATACAAGTTTACGCCCCAACAATTAGCCATTCTGACGAAGAAATCGAACAACTATACAGCGAAATCAAAGAGGCCTTAGATACCAACAACAGCCATTTCAAATACATTATCGGCGACTTCAATGCGAAAGTAGGGAAAACACAAGACCGAGAAGGATCAGTGGGGAACTTCGGGTTCGGTGAACGAAATGAAAGAGGTGAGAGATTAGTACATTTCGCACACTATCAGAACATGTACATATCAAAAATTCTAATAGGAAATGGACTTGGGAAGCTCCAAATGCGTCAGTCAAAAATGAAATTGACTTTGTCCTGACAAACAAGATTAATACCATCAAAGATGTAAGCACGCTAAATAAATTCAGGACAGGAAGCGATCACAGACTTGTCAGAGCAAGGATTGTCCTTAATATGAAACTGGAGAGATTTAAACTTACTAGGAAGACGCCCGCTACTAGCATAGACATTAACAACCTGAAAGAAAATTCTGAAAAATATCAGACGCTGATAGAAGAGAAGCTCCGGGAACAACAAGACAACACACAACTAATGAATACAATACTGACCTGTGCTAAAGAAATAGGCGGAAGCCAACAACGAAACGAACACAAGAAGCTTAGTTCGGAAACAAAGGCGTTGCTTCAGAAAAGAAGAGAACTGAAAAGGACAACAGACATCCAACGCATAGAATACAGTGAACTATGCAAGACAATCAGAAAGAAAATTGCAGAGGACATCAAAAAATACAACGAAAAATTGGTAGAAACTGCAATTGAAAATCGGAAAAGTTATAAAAACGCTAAGAAAGCATTGATAATTGGCAAAAGACAAGTAATCGCATTGACAGAAGAAAATATCAGAATAACGGATAGACACAAAATAATGGAGCATGTCACGAAATTCTACAAGGATCTATACAAAGCCCCCGAATCTCTGGAAATACAGCTGACGAAAGAAGAAATACCGGAAATACTTGTGGAGGAAGTGGAATCAGCGGTCAACAAAATGAAAAATGGCAAGACAGCAGGTAACGACGCAGTAACGGCTGAACTACTAAAATACGCTGGTAGAGAAGCATGGAAACGCCTAGCCAAAATATATACGAATTGCCTAAGAACCAGACACATCCCAGAAAAATGGAATAGGGCCCTCATAGTATTAATCCATAAGAAAGGCAATAAAGAAGACATTCGGAACTACAGACAAAATATACAAAATATTCACTAAAATCATACAAAACAGAATACAGAGTACACTAGATTCCGCTCAACCCCGAGAACAAGCCGGATTTCGTAGTGGCTTCAGCACAATCGATCACATACACACTATAAGGGAAGTTATCAGTCGAACTAGAGAATATCAAATACCACTTGCCTTGGCCTTCATTGACTTCGAAAAAGCGTTCGACACTATATATCCGAAGGCGGTAATCAACGCCCTGAGTGAACAAGGTGTAGATAAGCCATAAATAGAAACGTTGGCTAATATATACAAGGAAGCCAAAGCCAAAATCAGAATATACGAAGGCAGCCCTGAATTTCCTACTAACAGAGGAGTCAGACAAGGTGACTCAATATCACCGAAACTATTCACAGCGGCATTAGAGAGTATCTTTCGACGATTAGACTGGGACCACAAAGGACTGAACCTAGATGGAAAATATCTAAACCATCTGAGATTCGCCGATGACATTGTCCTAATTGCCAATAATGCAGGAGAACTACAAAATCAAATCAATGAACTTAGCAGAGTAAGCAAGGAAATAGGCCTAAAAATAAATATCGGAAAAACAAAGATAATGTACAACGAACTAATAGACACACAAGACATCACAATAGATAACACAGTTCTGGAAATAGTAGAACAATATATATACCTAGGTCAATTAATACACATATCAGGTTCGCTACTACCAGAAATAAACAGAAGGATCAAACTTGCATGGATGACGTTTGGAAGAAACTCCATAATCTTCAAGTCACGAATGGCGTTCCGCCTTAAGAAGAAAGTATTTGATCAGTGTGTTCTACCAGTACTGACATACGGTTGTGAAACCTGGATTCTGAAAACCGAACTCACAAGAAAACTACAAGTAGCACAAGGGTCTATGGAAAGATGCATGATTGGAATAACGAGAAGAGATCGGAAGAGAATAGAGTGGATAAGGAACAAAACCCAGGTAATAGATGTTATCCACAGAGTGAAATCTCTGAAGTGGCAATGGGCAGGGCATTTGGCAAGAAGACAAGATAATAGGTGGTCAACAAAAATCACACAATGGTATCCTAGGGGTGTTAAAAGACCAAGGAAACGCCCCAATGTAAGATGGGACTATGACATCAAGAAAATAGCAGGCATAACCTGGTCCCAAAAAGCGTACAACAGAACAACATGGAGAGATTTGCGAAACGAATATGTAAGAGAGGCTACACCATAAAATAATGGTCGAAATTAGCTGCATATGATGATGATGATATATATATATATATATATATATATATATATATATATATATATATAATGTTTTTGAACGCCATCTATAGACACGTACATTGTTTAATACCTGTCTCTTTCAACCATCGCTGTGTGACGATAGTCTTCTACACACACAATGTTTTAACCTTTCTCCGCTCGCTCACAGAGGGAGCGTCTAGCTACCAATCGTTGCTGTGCAGTCTTCTACACACACGATGTTTTGACCTTTGCTCGCTCGCCAACAGAAGAAGCGAACTGGTACGTTTAGCCGGCTATCCGACTTGTCGTCGATCTGCGAATTTCGGCAAGTTCGTCGTATCTCCACCCAACAGCTATGTGACTGATATTATTACTAAGCGTCTTAAACGAGTTTTTATTCAACATACTATCAACTTTTAGAATACTCAAATGCAGTGGTCTTGTTAGCACATATGCTAAGTACTTTCATAGGAAACCGATGGACTGGGGTCGATTCCCCATCACTGCGTCGGTTTATATAATATAAATATATAAATTATTTTCTACATCATTGATATTTGGCGCGATTGAACTGATCACGTGGTGATGCCTATTGACCATTGAGAGCTTGGTAGGGCTGAGCACGTGGTAATTAACCAATGAGAGCGCTTCAAGGGGGTAATTGCTTATCTATTACGTCATAACCCGTCTGTAGTACAATACGTCCGCTGTCAACCGTGTTCCGTACCTCTGACTCTATGACCTACCTGTCAGGTGTCAATGTTCCGTGCCATCGTTCTATGCCATACGTCAAGGTCGTACCGTGACCTTGAGAATTTTCCTAGGGTCAAGTGGCGCCACTCTTGCTATCACGAGTTAAATCCCTGTTTCTATTATTGCAGTACATACTTGGGTACCTTGTCTGTTCAACCAAATGATAATAATTCCCATAATATTCTTGACTTAAAGGTTAATGATATAATGATAAGACTAGACGACAAGATACAGTTGCCACCGGTATTTTATAATAGAGTATTCTATTTTATTTCGGTAAAACGTACTTTATTCTTTATCAAGGCATTAAGTAGGTGAAAATACTTTATTTTATCTGTAAATATTCATTTTTCCGACTCGCCTGTGCGGAGACAAACTTTTATAAATGTCATAAAATCTGTACATGGAGATTTTCTATGTATGAACTAGAGGGCTCTCTCTCCTACCTTGAATAGATACACACAATATTGCCCAATGATTTTACAATATTTATCGCTGCTGAATAACAATGATGATCATGACTTGATTGATGTTTACTTTCATTTTTGTAGTTACGTTTTAAATATTTTAAAGAAAACTCTAAAATTCTTAGAAGGGAATAATATAACAACTTTGTATGCATTCAATAATATGTACAATCTTTGGAAAGAATTAACTAAAAGAAAAGAATACCTATTCTTTGGGTATCAAATTGGAAAAATTATTGGACAAAGTCGTGATGTACCTAGACAAGTGGTTTGATTTCAGTCACACAAATTGATACATTGAGCAACATAAATGAGCAGTTTGTTCACATAGTTGAAACTATGAAACTACTGTTTTTAAGTGATATTAATATGGATGTTCTATATGAAGAAATTTCTGCATTTAAAGACACAAGTTCATTCTAAACATTTTTTTGATTAAGAACGGTACAGAAGTGGTAACATTTTTCAAGAGGTAATGATTTTATAGATGTATATCAAAAGGTGTCATTTCTACTGTCACTTAACGCCGCTTCTGCATTTACAGAGATAATTTTTTCTCTGAAGAAAGCTAAAAGGCGGGATGAAAGAAACAGCGCATAAATTAATTAAAACATGAACTATTAATATATCTCAATATGGAAATAAAGTGCAAAGATGTAGTTTCAACATTCTTTACTTTGTTAGATGTTGCTTGAAAAAACAAAAAATGTGAATGAATAAATGTTAAACAAAAAGTACTTTATTTTCAGATGTCGTACTTTATTTTTTATCTTGAATAGTAAATATACTTTATTTCCTTTAAAAAAAGTGGCGGCCATAGACGCGAAGGTAAGAAGGCATATTTGAGTGATATGCGCTATACCCGTAACATTTTATTAGGTAGGTATAAGCTATTTGAACAGATATGAAAGTAGCTATTTTCCATATTTCACAAGGACAAGTTTAATCTGTTTCAACAAACTGTTAGAAGTAAAAATAAAAGCAAACAAACATAACATTTAAAAAACTTACCTTCGCCGTCATTCAGTCCAACTGCCCCTATTAAAGCCTGTCTCTCGTTCTGTAAATTAAAATATATATATATATATATATATATATATATATATATATATATATATATATATTATATATATATATATATATATATATTTACATATATTTCAAAATAAGATATTGTCAGAAAATTCGTGAGACAAACAAGTTAATTTCCTTTAAATGTATTTGTTCAAGAAATCTCATTTCATTTTTACGTTTCAAAATTTGGATAATCGTTTATTTAGCAATTTAATAATGTGTTCACATTTAACTACCAATGATGTTGAGTTAGTTAGTTGAGTTAGAGATCAATTGCTTATTAGAAACTGAGCTTTTGTTATCTATTTCTAACAAATTACAATATATAATAGTCCCTAATAGTCAGTGCGTAGTTTCTAGTTGATACGTTCAAAAGGTGTTCTTGGTGTTTCGGTTATGGCAAAAGGAGCACTTAAGTTTCTTCTACAGAACTTTACCTTTTATCAAGTTACGCAGGACTTATTAAATTGTTCTACACTTTTGATTAGTCCAGCCCAATTATAATTTTCGGTTATATGTCGGATGGTCTCATTAATTCCACGATGGAGGTTATTTTTCCCGCAGTGGTACTGTTGCAGTGTAACCGGAATTACGTCTTGTGAAGGAGTTCTCACAATGTTTTGACAAAATTTTAGTTTCACGTCTTTGTCTGTGAGACGGCGTTTCGAAAATCGGTAGATCTACGTTGTTTTCAATACAGAAAGTTTCGGATTCGAACTAATTTTGGTTGTTGTAGAGGATGTGAGTAAAGATGTGAGAAAACTGTTCTAGGATCAAAGGGTAAAGGGACAATTAAATATTTTCTATGTCATACAGCTTCACTGGCTAGAATGTTTAGAGTTTCAGTTTCAGTAGTAGTGAAATTTGGGTCTTCTGCGAAAATGTCTTCGATGATTTTGTCATGCATGTCATTGAGTTTATTTTGCTAGTAGAAGGTGACTATTCGTTTGTGAGATTTCACTAAAAGTTGAGGTTTAGAGATTTCAATTTTTGAATAATCCATTATCAATTCAGTTGAACATATCGATTAAATTCTGTTGTCATTCGTTCGTCATGATCATTACGTTCTTGATCCTTATCGAAGTTGTCGGAGTTATCCTGACTAGTAATCGGTGCATTGTTTGACGTGATTAATTTTGATTCGGGAAAGTGCGTCTGCGTTCAAGTTTGTCTCGCCAGGCTTATATTCGATCCTATAATTATATTTCTCTAGCTGAAGGCGCCTTCTGGCTAGACGACTGCGGCGATATTTTATAGAGCGGGCGGTAGTCGCAGAGTAAAGTAACCTTTCTACCAAAAAGATGAGGCCCGTAGTGTTTGACTGCCCAAACAATGGCAACCGTTCCCGCTCGATGGTGTAGTATCCAGTTTTTGCAGAAGCATATGCATATCTTTTCCCACGGGCTCTTGTGCGTAGTGAGCAGAAAATTTGGATATAATAAGATTGGGTCAGATACAAGCGCGTGCTTTAGTTTATTGAAGGAAGACTTGCAGTCTGCGTTGAAGATGAATTTGACGTCTTTCTGTAGGAGTTTTGTTAGTGGTTTCGAGATCTTGACGAAATTTGAGATGAATCTTCGGTAGTAATCCAAAACGCGAATTCTGACAGAACTAAACTGATGATAGAGCTGGAACATTCAAAAGTCCGAATGAAATCATCGATATATTAACGAATACCACACTGCAACCTACAGCAGAAAGCTACTTATTCTACTTTAACCGGAACAATTTTGGTAAAAACAATCGTAATTACAACTACAAACCAGCTAACAAGCAAAGCTCATCTGGTAATCGAGGAAAACACTATCATAAAACAAACTACGGAAGACAAACGAGAGACTACCGAAACTACAACGGTAATAATAGGCATATAACTCCCGACACCTCCTACCGAAACAGACAATTTAACAACAGACAAGGTCCAAGGAACCTAAGATATCTGAGCACGACCAGGTAAACGATCTTTCCCCCAATCAGGGATTGGGGACAACTGTTTTAAAATTTTCAGTATAAACTTATCATTTCCAAATTTCATCGAACTTCTGTTGGAAAATTACGAATACTGCGAACCATTTTCTTTTATTATAGACACAGGCGCAGATATATCAATGTTTAAAGAATCTTATCTTCCCTCCACATAAAGAGCTACAATTCTTGCAATCTTAAAGGAATTTCTGAAAGTATCCACAAAACCCTAGGTACTTCAAAACTCACACTCCTTTTTGACGGACATCCAGTAAAACACGTCTTTCAAATAGTGTTTTCAGATTTCCCAAAACCCTCTCATGCTATTTTGGAAGAGATTTTTTTATCAAATTTGAAAGCATGATAAATTATCTTGATTGGTCACTAATGCTGAGAATAAATCGGAACAAAATTTCAATGTCTATTGCAACCGGCACTGAAGAAAACGAAATCATTATCCCACCTAGATGTGAAGTATATAGGCAAATTAATACCTTAAAAACCCTCAACCAAGATGCTGTCGTAACAAGCTGCGAAATCCAGCCCGGAGTTCACATCGCACGAACATTAGTTTCGCCAAATTATCCTATCATCCTAATTCTGAATACAACGACAGATACCGTTAGACTTAATAACTTTAAACCGGAAACTACTAACTTAAATCAATTCAATATATTTACATTAAATAACTCTAAAATAAACCGACATAATAGTCTGACTAAACAGCTGATCACGAGTGAAATACAAGAAATAGCCAAGGACGATCTTTAAAAATTATGTATCGAATTTTCAGATATTTGTTTCCTCGAAACAGATCCTATAACCACGAATAACTTTTACCAGCAGAAGCTTAAATTAACTGGCAATATCCCTGTATATACTAAAAATTATAGACAGTCACACTGTTTAAAAAACGAAATTAACGAAAAAGTAAATAAATTGTTTACAGGCGGAATTATAGAACCCTCAGAATCCAATTATACCAGCCTCATATTGGTAGTACCGAAAAAATGTCAAAACGGACAGGAATCATGGCGCTTAGTAGTAGATTTCAGGCAACTAAATAAAAAACTGATAGCACACAAATTTCCCTTACCGCCTATAGACGATGTCCTATTCTGCCAAATCTGCAGACGAGGTAAAGCGCTTTGTAGCATTTTGTGACTATTATTCCTAAATTTGCAGAAATCTACAAACCTTTAAATTTATTTACAAGAAAGAATGCCAACAACAGCCTCTAACGAAGCCTGCGGAGCAGTATTATCCTTCACAAAATGTGAAAGTCACTAACCCACAATTCTCAAGGAATTAACAGCGATTCATTGAGCAATAAATCACTACAAATGTTCACCACCCTTTAGTCTATCTCTACAGCATGAAAATCCCTTCGTCAAAATTAACTAGCATGCGGTTAGACTTTTGAAATACAGAACGTTAAAATTAAAGACAACTCCGTTGCGAGTGCTTTATCATGTATAAACTCGGACGAACTAAAAAGATTTTATACAAACGTAGAACAGATACTCTCTATTACAAAATCAAAAGCTAAATTATTAGATACCCCCTTAGTCGAAGATATAAGCGAAAAAGATACCATACCCCGCAAAGTATACAAATCCTTAGGTAACGTTCACTTAATGAAATTGCCAATATTATCATTTAAACTTTTCTCAAATTCACTAGAAATGTTTATAAAACATAAAGCTAAAATGAGCTCAACTTTTTCTCTGTACGTAAACATTGGTAGATTTCCCCTAGGAGAAATTCTATCTAAGCTGAATAAAATCCGTGGCGGATTAAGTATTTTGCCGCCATATTATTTAGATATAATATTTATTTCATAAAAGTATAATTGTTAAACAATACAAATAAATATTAACAACATAAATAACAGTCAGATTTTTTAAACTATAATGTATAACTTAATTTTTAAATATCTTCTTTCTGGCTTTCGTCTGAGCAAAAAAAAGTCAACAGTGCTTTGAAAATTCTTCAAAAAAACCTTTTCAATATTCAATTATTTCTGTTATAAAACATTATTTATCAGTATTGCACTCACGAATAAAAAAGTTAATCAGAAAATGAATTGCATTCTATTTAATAGCAATTTATTTGTAAATTTATATAAAAAAAATCAGAATAAATCCTTAAAATGTATTGTCGTTACATTATATTAGATTTAAAATTTTGACTTTCTGAAAAATTTGCCGCCCCCCACATTGTGCCGCCCTAGGCCCGGGCCTCGCGGGCCTAGGTGGTAATCCATCACTGAATAAAATGGCTGGTAGTGTTGAAAAATTACAGTTAAAATTGTACCTCGAGGATGTGATATTTAATGTGTACACTGTGAATTAATTCAAATAAATGGGACAAGGAATATTAAAGAATGTGAATATAATTTTATGTCACAAACCAGTACTTATTACCAACAGAAACCATAAGGCAAGTAAGTATAATAGAAAAATTCCATACAGATGCAACATATGGTGGCCATTGCGGACAAAACATATGCTTGGTTTGTACTAACTTTAACCTAGAAGTTTTGCCACCCAATAAACTTCTAATGGGAATTGTAAAACTAAATATTCTGAATAAATATCACTCAAAACTGAAATCGTACGACGTGCCCTTCGAAAATAAACAAGTTTTTCATTTATAAAGGTTTTTGTATTATTTTTAGAAGTATTGTAATTACGTTGTAAATTTAACACGTAAAAATGTATTTTATATAATTGAAAACTAATGAAGATATATTAGTTAACAACGAAAAATTATTGGAAACATATCAGATATATTTATATTTTTTCAACAAGTTGTACATAGTTAAAACACAGGTTTTAATTTTTCAATTGATTATCTCAAATAAATCGTACGTATTAATTGTAAATATTAATTTTGCTCTTTTCTTCTTTAAAACCTTTTATTAGTAGAGTAGGCCATGACTCTGTTATTAATACGCAAGCGCAATAATGTAATTTATTTTGCAATTTGAATAGTTGAACTTTAGTCTTGTAATAGTAAATGTATTTAGTGTATTCCAGTCAATCTATGTGTTAGGTATGTACATTCAATTCATAAAATTAAATAATGAAAGTTAAATAAAATTCTAAAAGGCATGCAGCAATGATGTTAATCGTTATAAAATTTGTTTTTGTGCTTGGGTAAAAAGAAAAATATGTTCAAAAAAGAAGGTAAGTTATGTAACAAATAAAAAAGCGGGAACGGAGGGTTTTCTAGCTGATTCTACTTGTTCCGGATTTGGAATTTCAACCAAGACAAAGGTTTTGAACTTTCGTCCATCTGGCAATCTTGCATCAACATTTCCACAAAATAAATCACTTACATTATCCACTAATAAAATTTCAGGAACGTATAGGATATTTCATCACAATCATAAAATAATCCCATTTAGTGCCTCCTACCCTTCTTTTACCTGAAAATTTCGGGGGGCCAATTAGTATTTCTTCGTACCTATTACTCATTTAGAATTTGTGCATCATTGTGACAAGTTGAATAAAAAGTGAAGTTTTGAAGTGTTCGTGAGAAAAAGATGAAATGAATGGAGTAGCCGCAAGGTATCTAACATTTGTTTTGTTTTTGGTCTCATCCTTGAAAAACCCCCTTATAAGTGTGGGCGAAACGTCGGAAAACTTTGTTTATTTCTCGGTTTAGGTATATAAATAAACTAATTCGAAAAAATTACGCGGTCCAAATACGGAAAAAGCAGAATCAGCTAAATTAAAAAGCATTATGCAAAAGTCAGTGATAAAGAAGTTTGACATTGAAGCTAATAATTTACCTGCTGCATTATGTGACACGTAAAAGAAATATATATTATTGTTTTCAAAAAGAGCAACACAGGAATATAAACATAAAAATTCCCGACTTCACAAAATTTTGTGGTGAAAATGTATCCACTAGATCCAATGAGACGATAGTTTGTAATTGTTATTTATGTGAACTTGCACGAAAGTTAAAAACAAACCAAGCCCTCAAAAAGTGCATCTAATTTGTACCTATATCTACAAGTGATATGTGCAAAATTCAGAGCAGGTTTAACTTGAGTGATAAAACTACAGTAGCAATAGCCTCGGAGCTCAGAGAAGCCGCGCCTAATAGAAAAATTGTTAAACCTGGTCTTAAAAAAATAATAATAGAAAGCAACCATCGATTCGACAAATTTTTCGAAATCAAAATGATGCGTTTTACTAAAGTAAAAGGTATCAGTGAAGACTCAATTTATCGGCCTGTAGTATACTGTAAAAATCTATTTCACTTTATTGAATCCGTGAAAGAAAAGAGACAGGTTTTGGAGGCGCACCTTAAATTTGGAATAGATACTGGAGGTGAATATCTTAAGATTTGTCTGTTATTGCAAGAACATGAGCGTTGCATCGATGACAAATCAAACGCCGAAAATTCAGTGATGGAGTCGAAGTAGATGTTTCTAAAGATTCAGGTGTTAAAAGAATATTTATAATTACATTGGCACTAGATACTCTGGAGAACTATAAAAATGTCATAGAGTTATGGAATTTACTCAACATCCATCAATTTTCTGGAACATACATTACCGACTTAAAATTAGCGAATATTTTAGTGGGTATTATGACCCACTCTTCAATCCATCCAAGCTGTTGGTGCCATGCGAGAAAATAAATAAAGCTGGAAAATTAAGAACTGATGGTAACTGTTTAAGTAACTACAGAGCTTGGTGTCATGCTGGAGCACAAAAAGAGGACGCAAAAAAGTTTATGAACTGGGTTAATCCACCAATTTTCTGTGAGAGTCCGGACCATAGATAAGAGATTTATGTATGTATATAGATGGGAAACTCTCCGTGCAAAACGCGTTCACTAGATTACAGCGCTGTGAGTGGTTGAAAAAACATACAAGGCGGGAAAATTAAATACGGATTAGCATTAAATACATTGTATTTTTTTAATTCTTAGTCATCCTGATTTCTGACTACATCTTTACCAAGATGCAATCAGAAATGCAGGATGACTAATTATTATCTTTAAAATGTTATAAAAGGAAAGGAAATACAATAGTAAACAATTTTTATTGAAGGTTACATAGTTTGTCTTATTCCAATCGAACTTTTTTATTCATCCATGATCTTGCCTTTAACAGTTCTTAGAAGGTGAGATGGCCTCCTGATATCCTGATAAAAATATATTTATATATTAAAAATATAATTAAATTCTAGTAATATTTTTACCTCTTATATTTTTTGCTGTCAATATATTTCCATGTTCAAAATTAGCAGCAGGCGGTGTTGCAAAAGATAAATCTTAGCAAATATTATCCTATTCACTTTCCAAATCCAAGTTAACATCCTCCTTAGTTTTCTCATCTAAGAAATTTTACGATAATGTACTGTATTGACATCAAAACTATTATGAAATAAATTACATACCATGATTATGAAATAATGAAGGAATGGCACCAAATTTCAAGTACGATTTCCTTCTTGTTAAGCCCCAACAAATCTTCCTTTCTGAGGAACAGTATCACACACTCTGTAAGACATCCTAATTTGTTGGGGCGTTTTGTTCAACAGTTTACTGCTATTAATCTGGTTGACCCAAATTTGAAGTACCTGCAAATATATTTCTTTTATTATACAAAATATAAATATTATTTAGTAAATACAATTACATATTTTCTTTTGGGAACCGATACATCACTGTATTTAAACTAGTATTTCCACAAAAGGGAATACAGCAATAGATTACCATGATTTCAATGAATACAAAATAAAATGAAATTTGAGAGCATCAACTTAACTTACAACAATTCATAATTAAATAAACAGAAATTAAAAATTGAGAAAATAAAACAGAACACGGAACAAGTTTACCTACACTTTCACCAAACAATAGTTTCTTTATTTCTAAATGTTTGTCCTTTATTGTCTATATAAAAGTAAGAGATAAATATATTCATGGACACAATCCACGCAACCATTAATAACAGAAAACTTATTCTATTTGTCAAATAGCGGCGACTGAGGTTTTTGACAAAGATCGATGTAATTGGGGGTATATCTGTCTTTATCAACCGACTGGTTGAAACTCTGAACGGACAAGTCCTATATAGTTACCCGTGCATGGTCCAGACACTGAAATTTTAAATATTATCATGCCGCCTGAGTTACATGTGCTGCTTGGGGTCGTTTACACGCTGGTTAACCACATGGTAACAGAATGTGAACAAGATGGAAATAAATGGATAAAAATGTGTAATGTTGAAAAAGAATTTGTTCATAGGCGTGCAACGTTTAAAGGGAACGCTTGTAGGAGCCTTTTTGAAAAAAGTTGTTAGTCTGCTATTTTTCTGTCAATTATAGTGTTTGAAATACGTAGATGTACAGTGCATCCCATTTTGGTTGAGATTGCCAAGTTACTCGGTTGTTATTGAAGATAAAGTCTTGCGGTTTTCACATACCTGTTCTACTTTTTTTGTGAAACTCAGGATGGCCATATCAGATTTTGCATAAGTGTTTCCATTTATAAGATACAGGGCGATTTTGATAATTTATACTTTTTGGACCCCTTCTATATCTACGAAGTTATTAGAAATACTCTTGCGCTAAGAACTACGTCTAATAGAAAATTTTGCATAGAATCCAGTGGAGTACTCAATTTTTTTTCCGACTATGGTTTTGAAGATACTGCACAACATTATATATTTTTAAATGGAACACCCTGTATTTTATTATTTCATTGTATTCGTTATTTTTTTCCCTTTAAAATAATGTATAATACAATACACATGGTATTATTAGAAATGCTAAATAAAAAACACTGAGTTTTTTGCTAGTAGGCCATGTATTTTCCATTTAAAAGGAGAATCAAACAAATAATTTCATTTGAGATTTTTTATAGGAGTTTACCAGCAAAGAAAAATAATGTTAACAATAATTCAATAACATGAAACACTAAATTTAGGTACCTAAAAGCAACTAATAAATAGTTATAAATCGTTCATTATGTATAACAAACAGAACAAGTATTACAAATCAAATATATATCTTAGAATTAATTTTGGGTGTTATTTATTACCTTATTGATTTAACTGTTCAAATTGTTGTCCATTTTCCCTAACACATAATTGGCAAACCTTTTCAGTACGCCTGAGTGCATTTAAAATTATTACAGGTCGTCTTTGTAAATCCCGAAAAGCTGCCTCCGTTGCGGCACGAAGTTATTCGCGACTGTTGTGTCTGTTGGTATATATTTTATTTTTCAAATAACCCCACAAAAAAAATCCAATATAGATAAATCGGGACCTAATTGGTCCATGTGTTCCTATTCAACATCCTTGAAAAATATTTTCTTTGCTGATAAACTCCTATAAAAAATCTCAAATGGAATTATTTGTTTGATTCTCCTTTTAAATGGAAAATACATGGCCTACTAGCAAAAAACTCAGCTTTTTAGTGTTTTTTAGCATTTCTAATAATACCATGTGTATTGTATTATACATTATTTTAAAGGGAAAAAATAACGAATTCAATGAAATAATAAAATACAGGGTGTTCCATTTAAAAATATATAATGTTGTGTAGTATCTTCAAAACCATACTCGGAAAAAAAATGAGTACTCCACTGGATTCTATGCAAAATTTTCTATTAGACGTAGTTCTTAGCGCAAGAGTATTTTTAATAACTTCTTAGATATAGAAGGGGTCCAAAAAGTATAAATTATCAAAATCGCCCTCTATCTTATAAATGGAAATACCTATGCAAAATCTGATATGGCCATCCTGAGTTTCACAAAAAAGTAGAACAGGTATGTGAAAACCGCAAGACTCTATCTTCAATAACAACCGAGTAACCTGGCAATCTCAACCAAAATGGGATGCACTGTACTTAAAAAGTTCGATGCTGTAGTTAACAGTAGTTTTGGGAATGAACTGAAAGAAAACTATAACCATACTATTGAGTTATTTATGAAAAGTTATTTGAGCTTAAAAATCAATGTCACGCCAAGAGTGCATGCAGTTTTTTTTTTATATACATATATATATATATATATTTTGTGAAAAAACTAAAAAAGGATTGGGTTACTTCAGTGAACAAGCTATGAAATCTGTACATTATGATTTTTTGTCGACGTGGTGGAGGTTTAAAGGTTCACCATCACAAGAAAACTAAGGAAATTTTTTGCTCAAAGCAGTGTGCAGTTACAAGAGCAAACATTCTCAAGATTAAATGCGTATATTACAAACTAAATTTATTTTCATCGTTTTTCCTCTTATTAGTTTGTATGTTTGAATTACATATTGCTTTTGTTTTGTAAAAAAATACAATAAAAGTTATAAAATTTAAAAGGGTATTTACTACCGAAGGGCAAGTTCTACGATTTTAGTTTTAATTGATAATTATTAACAGTGTTTAGTTTTATGAATTCCAAGAAAAAATTCTTGGGTGGCAAGACCTTTGGGTTAAACTTATTTCAACACAGGCGTGATATAAAGCGTTTACTTAAAAAATTAAAATTAACATATTTTTGGAAAAATTTGTCAAGGGAGGTAGCAATATTCGTCAAAAATCGTCACAAATGCCAGATCAGTAAAGCCAAAATTAAACACACAGAACCTATGCAAATATCACCAACCCCGAAAAAGCTTTCGACATAGTGTCTATAGATACTATAGGTCCATTCTCCCGTACAGAGCTAGGAAACGTATATGCAGTCACTTTGCAGTGCGAATTAACGATATACATCGTGATTACTCCAATCCCCGACAAATCAGCAGCTATAGTAGCCAAAGCGATTGTCGAACATTTTATCATAAATATAGGCTTAAGATTGCAGTGAACAGTGACATTAAAAACTGCCTGACAAGTGTTATAAACTATAGTGGACTTGACTTAACATTAACTTAGATTAAGACATACGCAAGAATTTAGCAGGTAAACTGTTGTGAGTCAGGGGAACTTCCGACATTATTAGTTATACTCTGAAGTTGTGTGGAATACGCTACCGCGCATCCCATTTCCTCAAGAAAGGGTGGTGTAACGGAAATTATCCACGACACTCTTAGGAAATATTAATAAACAATTATTACCAGAACATACGTAAGCAGGGGTCGCCCCTCTTGGTCGTGGAAAAATGTTGAAAATCGTGGGAAAAGGCGGCATCCGTTGATGACTCCACCCACGCTCATCGCCACGTGACGTGTTACGTAATCGCCTGGGGGTCAATGACCTCGAATGATAGGGGCGTTGACACGGAACGCTCGGGCGTTGGCTTAGAAGCACGGAACGTTGGTGTAGGGGCATATGGCATAGAATGACGGAATAATGACAGGTAGGCCATAGAGTTGGAGCGTTGACTAGGGCTCCGATGAGGGCCCCAATGCTGCTATGAAGATGGATGGGGGCCGCGTTAGGTTAGGATGCTGATGACAGGCTGTGATGTAATGGAGGTTATGGACTATTGAATAGGGCTGGTGTGACGTGGATGAATGGGGGTCCGAGTAGAGGTTAGGTTATTTAGTCATTAGAGGTTAGGTTTCGCGGAGTCGGCATATAAGTTAGACAGCTGACAGGTAGGCCATAGAGTTGGGGAGTTGACGTATGGCACCGAACGTTAGTATGGGGCGTTGACTTATGTCACAGAACGATGGCACGGAACGTTAGTATGGGGCGTTGACGTATGGCATAGAACGATGGCACGGAACAGTGACAGCTGACAGGTAGGCCTTGGAGTCAGAGGTACGGAACACGGTTGACAGCGGACGTATTGTACTACAGAAGTTACCCCCTTGAAGCGCTCTCATTGGTTAATTACCACGTACTCAGGCATACCAAGCTTTCATTGGTCAATAGTCACGTGATCTGTATGTACGAAATAATTTATATATTTATAATACAAAAACCGACGCAGTGATGGGGAATCGAACCCCAGTCCATCGGTTTCCTATGTAAGCACTTAGCATATGTTCCAACAAGACCACTGCATTTGAATATTCTAAAAGTAGAGAGATAGCTGTTGGGTGGAGACACGACGTCCTTAAAAAATTCACACATCGACAACAAGTCCGATAGCCGGCCAGACGTACCAGTTCGCTACTTCTGTTGGCGAGCGGGCAAAGGTCAAAACATCGCGTGTATTTAAGACTGCACAGCAACGACTGGAAGCGAGATGCTCCCTCTGTGAGCACGCGAACAAAGGTCAAGACATTGTGTGTGTAGAAGACTATCGTCACACAGCGATGGTTGACTAAGATGTATATTAATCAATGTACATGTGGATAGATGGCGCTCAAAAACATTGTATATAGTGATAAAAGATACATGATGTGTAGGAAAATATGTCCCATAACCAGAATAATAAAGGGTGTGTTCACAATAGCAAAGTTGTTTATGAACTGTTTGAAAACAGATACAGGATAAATGATTCAGGAATTAGATGTGGAAATTAATAGAAACGGGAATGTGGGAATTAGATACATGAATTCGGGGAGTTGATATGCTGGATACGGGAATAAAGTATTTGGTATATATGTTATATAAGTTTATACTATGAACTTAGCACGAACTTATATCGCAACTTTGCTTATTCGGCATATTATATGTTATAAATTGTAAAACTGCTCTAATGTTGTATTCATTATTACTCAGTCTGTAGTTAGTTATTATTGTCATTATTTCAATTTTGTATTTTGTATTTTAAAAAGTTATAATTTTGTTAAAGTTAATAAAAATCTTTTTTAAAAAGTTTAATTTAAGAAGTGTGATATAACAAATTGGCGCAGTCAGTAGGATCCGTCAACGTTACTAGAACACGAGCTTACTTCTAACTGGTAGCGGCGGATTCCTATCCCTCAACGGAGCAAAGGACCTGGAAGAAGTCCCAACTGCGATAAAAAGGAGAACACGGATCTTCCAATGTTCCTGTTGATGTGAGTAGTAGTGAATCGTCTAACGTTTAAGGTTTTAAAGAATTTATTTGATTGATTTATTTGATTATTTGATATTTGATTTAATTTGATTATTTGATTGATAATTTGATTTATTTGATTATCTTGATTTGAATTGAGATATTATTTGATTATTGGAATTGAAATATTTATTTGATATATTTTGATTTACTTTTATATATTTATTTTATTATTTCATTTACCGTTCTATTATCCAAAATATCGTTTATACCCCATTTACATATATTTTATTAATAATTTTTACACTATATTTTACTTGAAACCCATTTTACAATCCCTCGTTTATTTTATTCTTTTATTATTTTTCATCTAGGGTATACTTTTAATTCTAATACATCGAAATGGCACAAGCAACAAACAATGTAGTTTCTAATGAAACCGAAAAGTACCGGTTATCGGAAATATTTTCCATTATTCCGGAATTTGAAGGCGACCAGATCTCCTTGGCCACCTTCCTACACACATGTAATTGTGCGTACAATATGTCGACTGCAGAGCAAAAATATCTGCTAGTCATTCATATTAAAAATAAACTTAGAGGCAAATCGGCTCAGTTGGTCAACTCGAGAAACCCCGCTTCATATTTAGAAATCAAACAGCTTTTAACGCTACATTTTGGAGATTCGCGTGATCTGTCGTCTTTGATTCACGATCTTCAACGCTTGAAACAACTTGCAAACGAGTCCCCTCTGATCTTCTATAATAGGCTTTGAGTGCGAAAATGCACTCATGCATTCAAAAAGCGTCTGGACTAAGTAACGAGCAAAAAGAAGCTCAGACTACCCTTGTAGATACGATGGTACTTAATACATTACTTACCGGACTAGAACCACGTCTAGGCCAAATAATTCGTGCCAGCAATCCCAAAGACCTTCTGGAGGCACACTCTCGAATCAGACGAGAACTTCAGTTGTCATATTTTGAAGAGCAAAAAATTCACAAATCTGCTCCTAAACCCACATTTCAGGTCCGAAAACCCATTCAACCACCGAAATGTTTAAATTGTGGTAGATTAGGCCACATTGCAGTTGATTGTCGGTTGCGGCAGCAAAACAACCCTCAATCTTACAACCAAAATTTTAGACCTAATGTTACAGGGCCAAATCAAACTTCGAGGCCAAATCCACCCCCAAATAATCCCAACCATCAAGGTCCACCATTTCGACCGACAAATTTCCAAACACCCCCGTTTAAACCAAATCAATTCCGACCGTCTGTAATACAGACAAATCCTCACTATCGTCCAGAAAAGACGCATCATTTCAATGAACACCTGAATACTGATTATCAAGAATATTCAGTAAGCGACTACGGCTATAATACTGAAAATAGCCCATACATCTATAACGATTTCAGTCAAAATCCTGTCGATTATGAAATTGAACAAACTCCAGACGATAATTTCGTTACACATTTGAACAGTCACGAATACCAGGATTTTCTAGCTCTCCCGAGCCTAGATCAGCCCCCGGATTCAACAACTACCATTTCCGAAGTCCAAACCCAAATCCAGAATTTGAATCTGGAAGATTTCAATCCAAATGCGAATTTCCCGGAACAAGCATTTCTCTAAGTTCTCTTTTAACGGTAAAGTCTAAAAATCTTTATTATATTCACGATGCTTCCGAAAAATTTAAACTTCTCATCGATACCGGAGCTGGTATCTCCATTTTTAAAGAACACACCGTTAAGAATTTCCGTCAAAGATTTCCCGAAAAAGTGACAATCCAAGGTATTACTCACGAGAAAATCCCTATTTCTGAATCAACTCTTATTCCATTTGCCATAGGTAACCCTCATAAGGTTTTTATCTACAATCTAGATATTGAGTTTGATGGAATATTAGGTCTTGATTTTCTTGAGCATTACGAATGTATTGTTGACTTAAAATCAAAACAGTTAATAACGAACTTCAAAACTATTCCTCTACATAAAGTCCCCGATCACGATCAACCTAAAACACAGCCGACAGACATTCCCAATACTAAAATAGCAAATTGTACTCATAACAATCAAATAACTATTCCAGCAAGAACCGAACAAATTTTCTAACTCAAGTGCGACCTTTTTAATACTGACGCAATTTTACCGACACAAGTAATTGACAAAGTACGACTTCCCAACGCAGTTGTAAGCGTTAATTCAAAAGGAGAATTTCTGACCTCAATAATAAACGCGAACGCGATGCCTAAAACTGTTAATTTTTCCGATCTTCACTTAGAACCTCTTGACCATTCACACCCTCTCCTAAATTTAAATACACAAGAATACACAGACTCTCTAAACTTGGACAGAAACTTAACTATCAGGGAACAAATTCGTACAGAACACCTTAATGACGAAGAGCGAGAACTTATCACGAACCTCTGTTTAGAATTCGAAGATATTTTCTATCTCGAAGGCGATGTTTTGTCCTTTACCAACGCAGAAAAACATTCAATTGACACCAATAACGCCAAGCCCGTTTTCACAAAATCTTACAGATATCCTCAAGTCCATAAGGAGGAAGTGAAAACTCAAATTGCCAAAATGCTTGATCAAGGCATAATCAGGCACTCTTCTTCTCCTTGGTCCTCCCCCGTATGGGTCATCCCCAAGAAACTCGATGCTTCTGGCAAGCAAAAGTGGCGAGTTGTTATCGACTATAGGAAGTTAAACGAACTAACTGTAGACGATAAATATCCTCTGCCCAACATTTCTGATCTCCTCGATCAACTTGGTAAGTGTCAATACTTTTCGACACTGGATCTCGCTTCCGGGTTCCACCAGTTGGAAATCCTTGAGGAAGACATTCCCAAGACCGGGTTCTCTGTTGACAATGGCCATTACGAATTCGTTCGAATGCCATTTGGTCTGAAAAATGCACCTTCTACCTTTCAGAGGGTCATGGACAACATTCTTCTGGGCATCCAGAATGAACGTTGCCTTGTTTACATGGATGACATTATCGTTTATTCACCAACCATCCATGAGCATATGTCCCGTTTGACAGAAGTATTTAAGCGTCTTAGACAGTCAAACTTGAAAATTCAACCTGACAAGTGTGAGTTTCTCCGTAAGGAAGTTGCTTACCTAGGTCATCTGATCACCCAAGAAGGAGTGAAACCAAACCCTTCAAAGGTTGAATGCATCCAGAATTTTCCTCAACCCCAAACTCCTAAAGATGTTAAATCTTTTCTTGGTCTTGCCGGTTATTACCGACGTTTTATCCCCAATTTCGCCAAGATCTCAAAGCCCCTAACGAAACTCCTGCAGAAAGACGTCAAATTCATCTTCGACGCAGATTGCAAGTCTTCCTTCAACGAACTGAAGCAAGCCCTTGTATCTGACCCTATCTTGATCTACCCGAATTTCGAAGAACCATTCCTGCTCACTACTGATGCTACTGCTTTTGCAATTGGAGCAGTTCTCTCACAAGGCCTCGTAGGAAAAGATCTTCGTATAGCATATGCTTCCCGTACACTCTGCTCTGCAGAAACTCGATATTCCACTATCGAACGGGAACTGCTAGCCATTGTTTGGGCGGTCAAGCACTACAGACCGTATCTTTTTGGGAGAAAGTTTACACTCCTGTGTGATCACCGTCCGCTTACTTGGCTCTTTTCGATCAAAGACCCTGGCAGTCGTTTAGCCAGATGGCGCCTCAAACTAGAGGAGTATAACTATAAAATCGAATACAAGCCCGGCAAGGTAAACTTGAACGCAGACGTTCTTTCCCGTATCAAAATTAATCACTTCAAACAATGCACCGACTTTATTCTAAAATCAACATCTTTGCAAATAACGAAACCGACCCAGAACAACCAGATTCCGATAATGATCAAGAACCCGATGATCATGACGAACGAATGACAAGAGAATTTAATCGATTTGTTCAATTATATAAAACCGAGTCGATAATCGATTACTCAAAAATAGAAATTTCTAACGCCCAACTCCTAGACAAATCTCACAAACGAATAGTCACTTTCTTCTGGCAAAATAAACTCAATGACTTGCATGACAAAATCATCGAAGATATTTTCGAAGAAGACCCAAACTTCACTACTGACACTCTAAACATTCTAGCCAGTAAAACTGTAAGGCATAGAAAATATTTAATTGTCCCTTTACCCTTTGATCCTGGAACATTTGTTGCACATCTTTTCAACATTCTCTATAACAACCAAGACCAGTTCGACGAATCCGAAACTTTTTGTATTGAAAACAACGTAGAACTACCGATTCTTGAAACACTATCCTTTATACTTGCAGACAAAGATGTAAAACTTAAAATTTGTCAAAATATTGTGACAACCCCTTCTCAAGACGAGATTCCCGTTATACTGCAACAGTACCACTGCGGCAAAAATAACCTTCATCGTGGAATTAACGAGACCATCGGACGCATAAAAGAAAAGTATAATTGGACTGGACTAATCAAAAGTGTAGAGCAATTTATTAAGTCCTGCGAAACTTGCCAAAAGGTAAAGTTCTGTAGAAAAAACTTAAGTGCTCCTTTTGTCATAACTGAAACACCAAAAACGCCCTTCGAACGTATCAACATTGATATTTTCGAATATCCAACCAGAAACTACGCACTGACTATTAGGGATGAACTCACCAAATTTACTCAGGCGTACCCAATTGGTGACAAAACAGCTAAAACTGTAGTAAACACCCTCCTAATATTCTTCCAACATTACGGTACACCCCTTCGCATCCATTGTGATTATGGACGTGAATTTGATAACACTATCCTTTTCAAGTGTCCACCATCCTGAATCAAATGGCTCTATCGAAAGGTTTCACGCGACTTTAGCGGAAATGATAAGGGCAAATACAGCTGAACATCCTGACGAACATCCATTCAACGTCCTCCCCTACGCAGTTATCTGCTACAACAACACTAAAAACAAGACTACTACTACTAGTAGACCCCCCGAAACAATATACGATCAGGAAAAACTCATTTCCAAATATGTTAGGGACCTTAACAACAGAATGAACTACTATTATAGACTTGCCCGCTCTAAGACCGACCAACAAAAACAAAAATCTAAAGTTAGATTTGACAAACATGTTTCGACTAACCAACCAGAATACAAAGTAGGCGACAAAGTTTACGTGAAAGAGTCTCAGATTAAAAGCAAATCTGAAAACAAATTCAATGGACCTTTTGAAATTACCGCGATTAGAAAAAACTCTGCCACAGTTATAAACTTACAGACTAACCAAATCAGTAAAATTAACTTTGACAGACTAAAACCATATTTTGAATGAATCCCTTCTTTTCAGATTCTGTGGACTGTTTTCAGTCGTGAACCTCCAACAATACTCTCTTACACCCGTTAACAATACAATAGGAGTTTTCTTTCATGAAGAAGGCACACTTAAAATTTCAAATGACAAATGGACACTTCTTGTCTTCAAAGACCTCAGCCCTTTCAGAGGTGCTATTTCAAATAACGACGCCATACTAAACCGAATTTTAGAGACAATTAACGAAAACACAACTGATACAAAATCATTTAAACCAAAAATACAAACACATGTTAGCCTCTTGAAACAAATTTCTAAATCCGTTAACTCTAAATATACAGACATCTTCGCTGACGCTCAAACTTACCCTACTAACAGAAGAAAACGCGGACTTATTAACGGACTGGGATCAGTTTGGAAAGCTATTTCAGGAAACTTAGACGCAACAGATGGTGAATACATAAATGACTGTATAACTAAAATTACTAAAGACCAACACCAAATTCAGGACTTAGTAAAGAAACAAATATCTGTAACAACCTCAGTCATTACGAGCCTCAACAACACTTTACAAAAATTTCAATCCGAGGAGAAACTATTCTCGAATAACATTGAAAAAATAAGGCAGTCAATTTTATACATTTCAAATGATCTTGATTTTCATGAATTTCAAATCAATATCTTGGATCTGTGTGAAAGCCTAATGGAGAGTTACATATTTATCGAAAACACTCTCGATGATGTTTTAACTGCAGTCTCTTTCGCCCGCTTAAAAATTTTACATAGTTCGATCATAACCCCAGTAGATTTGGTCGATTCCCTTCAACAGATTTCTCAGTCACTACATGAAAATAATTTACCACTTCCTATGTACAGTTCAAATGTTGCTCAGTACATTGATTTGATAGAATTGGAAGCTTTTCAAATCAACACCAAAATCATTTTTGTACTCAAAATTCCTTTAGTTGATCCTGAGATTTACACCCTTTACCACCTTTATCCGATCCCAATTTTGGATGATCGAACAGGGTTTCATCATATACTTTCAATAAAGACAAAATTTATCGCGAGAGATGACGATTCGTTATTATACACATCCTTCGAAGACCTGGGTGACTGCAAGCCTTTAACTAAACATCATAAGATTTGTTCCAAAGCTATATCACATCCAATAGACAAAGATGCCATCTGCGAAGGTCAGCTTCTCAGACAGCCAGCCACGCTTCCAGCAACCTGCAAAACTTCTATATTCTATGCGGAAGAATATAACATACAAGAGATCGACATAAACCTCTGATTGATCTCAATTTCCAGACCACTACCTATAGCCATCAAATGTAAGGGACAATATGTCGTAACACAGACCATCACGACAAATTCGCTATTGCAAATCAAGTCCGATTGCAATGCCTTTATTGACAATATCAGGGTACATGCTACGAGAACGTCAAAGAACATCCAGAACATCACTTTCAAAAACCATCCAGTGGACATCCCGTATAGCTGCTGTGACGGCATGCCAGCCGCAAATCAACTTCCCAAATTAAAACCCCCTACAATTGAAGGATTTAGATGTAACAGATCTAAATGTTGCCAACCATAAGCTTGCCCAATATTCAATGGAATTGGAAAAGCTCATGAATCAACCACTATTGGAGAAGCATACATCATGGCTCACAATTATCACAATCACATTAACAGTAATTGTGATTATGTTCCTTTGTATCAAACCAATCAAGACAAGGTTCAGGAAGACCAGCCTCGATGCCGAGTCAGCTCCACTTCCAGGCCCATCAAAGCCTAAGTCCACGGGAAAGCTGCACAGCCTCCTAGATCCAACCCAATGTACGGAACTTCAGAACTTCCCCTAAAAGTTGATGATATACCATCAACTTTTTTATATGGATGGGAGTTGTTATATAAGTTTATACTATGAACTTAGCACGAACTTATATCGCAACGATAGTTCAACACTCCCAGCTGACTCAGCGACACGTTTGGTGTCATATTACGGCGCCGCCAACATCCGTGGGAATTGCAGCGTCGACTTTGCTTATTCGGCATATTATATGTTATAAATTGTAAAACTGCTCTAATGTTGTATTCATTATTACTCAGTCTGTAGTTAGTTATTATTGTCATTATCTCAATTTTGTATTTTAAAAAGTTATAATTTTGTTTGAGAAGTGTGATATAACATATATATATATATATATATATATATATATATATATATATATATATATATATATATATGTATGTATATAAATATAGGATTGTTGCTCGGTATATTTATTACATGTGATATATTTGTATCTGTACTGGAACTGAAACAATTTTAGAATAAAGGAAGGATCAGGGAGAAGACGATCATAGTTTCTCGTCAACAATTGGCGGATGCAGTTCTGTAAAAATTACTTTACTTAAATCAAGCTTTGTACTATTAACATTAATTTTGGAAAATGTCTGGTATGTTAATATACCTAATGGAACCAAGGGTATAGGTGTCGTACGATAATTTCCTCACCGCAGAATTTCACAAGTTCTTGCGTAAAGTTAGGTTATTTATTTCGTTTCTGTTTATCGGCAGATAAATGAGATACTGTGGGGTTTCGTCGATAGCAAAGCCGGGATCTACGTTGATAGCGAATTCGTAGATTGGTGCGAACTTTTATAATGTTCACCGGTAAGTTGGAAGTGTGAAGCTGAATTACGGGCAGCAGTTGTTTGGAAAAGCCGAGAATGTCACCGATACCGTCGTTCGGTTGAAAATCCACAACGTATTTGCTGCTAAAGATTTCACACTTGAGTGTGTTGTTGTTGGGCTTCAAACTAAAGATTTTGTCTGCCTCCTTTGTCGCATGAATGCCTAGTGCCTTTCTAATATAAGCTTCAATGTCGCTAATCTCGTATGAGCCTTCAGGTAAGTCGATGAATGTTTGCGCGTTTTGCTCGTCAAACAGATAGATCTTGTCACGTCTCTCAATATTTGGGATGCTGTTGTATGAGTGAAAACTGAGTAAAGCCAACCCGTAATTGTGGTTGCTATCCAGCTCAATAGATGGTTGAAAATCAATCGATAGTATGGGACTACGACCTTTTAGGGTGATAATCACAGAAATGACTGAAGAATGTTCCTGTTGCAGTCTATTAATATAACAGAGGGCAGCACATACCGATGGGAAATTAAAAATAATGTACACATAGTATTACTATTTTTTATTATAGAGAAATTTCAAGCATAAATGTCCACAATTCGATTGATTATAGTTTTGATAAGCGTTGTTGTTGCAGAGGATCCTGACTCCGTTGCCAAAGTATTCACCTAATTCCCGGGGAGGTTTCATGCCCCCAAAGCTATCAAAGTACTGAACTCAACGGTTTTTCCATTTCGCACATAAGCTACCCAATGTGTACCCTGGTTGATTCTGGCATCCAAATTAACGATCGCAGACTCCTTTTGATGCGAACGCACTGATAAGGCATATCGCATAAATACACCCCTAAAGTGGAGTATTTTCAATTGTTTGGCATAGCGCTCGAGCTCATGATTGTACAATGCTCGATCGGGTAGCTTTATTGGGAGTTTTTTGACTTTTTTAAATAGAGACCGAAGCCACCTTTTCGAGTTCTTAGCAAAATACCCACGACTGTGATTAATCATGAAACAATTAAAAAGCAAGATGTGCTGCTGCAGCCTGTTAAAAAACAATAACCAACCTTTGAAGAGTCACAATTCCTCGATGAAGTTCCAATAGCTGAGGCTAGTATCCCAACAGAAGATGATGGTGGTGATGTTGATGTCGGCGAAAAATCAATGTTCGATGAATCGGAACACATATCTCCCAACCTCGAGCAATACCCAGTAATTTCACACAAGTACCTATTGGACTTTTTCAGTAAAAGCGATAATGTAGGCAACATATACGGTCCCATATATGACGAGCCGAGTTCCAAGTGGTATCTCGGACAATAGGAAATCAACTTTAACCGTATAGGCCATATTATCGTTGACGGGTTACAGTTCAAGGCACACCCGGACTTTATCAGTTAATTTTCTACAAAGACCCCAATTTCGCCCCCGATGATTTAGAGGCATACCGTTGAATTTTGACAATGGCATCGGCACACAAGAATTCAGTAGGACGACTAAAAGCCTCCAGTCTCTATAAATATACGGAAATCATAACACCCTTGTTTCCACCTCCAGGCAAAAAGTCACGTTTCGGCTCAGGTATGAAGTTAACTTACAATACAAAGCCTATGGAGTACGTCTACTGGGACGACCCTAATGAATTGGTCGAACGGTTGAAACTTCTCATCCAAAGAGGCTGGTAACACATCGCAGGACAACGAAATAATTGCCATTATAAATGAACTTAAGGAAGCACGCATTATACGTGAAAGATAAATTTTATACAGTTTTATTTTCATATATCTATCCCGTCATTCACAGTTATAGTATCAGTTCTACTATGAGTAGTTATCATAGGCTGGTTCCCACTCATCCCCTATTTTAGGGGTGGGTTTTATATATTGCCGTTTCTGGCTCATCCCCTATTTAGGGGTAGTTTTTTTGATTGGGGGTGGTTTTTTGTTTGGGGGTGGTGGTGGGGGTAGTTTGGGGGTGGTGACAGTGGTTGTATAGGTCTGAAATCATCCTTATTAGTATGGTATAATGATATATGTAATTTACTGCAGTAATTGTTATATAAATCATAATAAAAAATAATGCAATTAAACATTATTAAGTGTATGTGAGGTGTAGATATTTTCTGACGGAGAATTAGTAGTGTGTTATTTTAAATCGGAGATGGAATTCTCGAAAACTTGTCATCGTTTTACCGGCTCACCGAATGAATGTTAAAAAATTGATAATGTTACTACTATATGCTTTCCCACGCATAGAATTAATGTGGAATATAAAATTTAATTGGATACCCAACTCTGTTTCTCAAACCATAAAAGAATTATATACGAGACAGAAATTGGTAATCCCAAGAGAACATATTTTTCTAAATAATATAAATTAACATGTAAGCTCCATTACCTGAATCTCTCATCGTAATAAAAAGTTGAATTTATTACATTGAGATACGTGAGAACATTATAAATTTTTTTCAAACCATAAAAGAAATACGAAACAGAAATTGGTAATCCCACACAACAACATATTTTTCTGTTAAAAATATAAATTAATATACAAGTACCATTAACTTGAATTTTACGTCTATAATAAAATAGCTAAATTTATGATATTGAGATACGTGAGAAGATTATAAAAACTTGTAACATGAAGAAATAAATAAGATACAAATACCATTACTTGAATCTTACGTCTGTAATAAAATGGCTAAATTTATTACATTGTAACATGAGAAATAAAAAATTCTACGTAGAAGTCTGCAAGCACAAGTTCGCAGTGTTACTGAACTTGAAGAAGGGAGTGACTGAAATCGTATAAAACATTAACTGCTGCGGTCAATAAGATATAACACAGTCTTCTTTTGAGTTGCAAACATCCTACCGTAGCAGTTCATCGCAGTCAAAGTGTTTGTGTAGAATTTTTTCATTCGAATTGGGGGAATCAAATCGTTGCAGTTCTGCAAACAATTTTGTTCAAGTTCATCAAAGTGATTTTTGTGCAGTTATCTAATAGCAAAGTAAGTAAAAATTTAAAATATTTTTATTAAAATTTGCAAATTTGATTGTATAATCGTAAAATAAAAAAGTTGAAAGTTAAAAACAGTTTTGTTTTGATTTAATATAATACCAAAAAATGCGACTAAAATCTTTAAGATAATACAAAACTGTTTTTTACAAACTTTTCAACTTTTTTTATTTTATTATATATAAACATCATGTGTTTTTCAACAATCTTTTTTCTTATGTTTTAGATGAGTTTTTTAACAGAAATTAATAATGTATGTTCCTCTCCAGTTAAAATCAAACCGATTGTGAAGCTGAGGGATTTGCCCTTGAATGAGAAAAATAGAATTTTATAGGCAAAAGTGTGCAAGTCGAAGTTCGGTGAGAGCATTTGCTTAGAATTGGAGAATAATATAACATTTCTACCTAAAAGAGCTACAGAGGTGTTCAGGGTCCACTTGAACAAATTTGCCGGTGGAAACTTCCAAGTAGTTTACAAGGGGGAGCAGCCGTTGGCGGGATATCGACCCAGGACCCTTTTCGAAATTACAGAAGATTAAATTTTTCAACTGTAAGTTTTTAAAAAATTTATTCCACGTTATTTCCCCATATTTTTTCTGTTTTCTGTTTTTTTCTTTAATATTATTCATTTTTAAAAAGGAGCTTATTCTAAAATCTTAAAAAATAAGGAAAAAATTAATTCCATTCAAATGGCTACTCTCAGCGATGAGATTATCAAACATTTTAAACAAGTTGAAATTCAACTTTTTAAAAAGTTATGTTCTCCAGAAGAAATTTCAAAATGGTTGCAACATACTAAAAAACATATAAGGCTTTTCAATCGTGCTATACATAATACTGACTTATCTATGATAGGTACTTTACATAAATTGCAAACGAATATCGGTCATTTGAGGAGATTTCAATTATTACTTAAACAAAACTTATTCAAGTCTGGTGGTA
Source organism: Octodonta nipae (assembly GCA_034190945.1). NCBI lineage: Eukaryota > Metazoa > Arthropoda > Insecta > Coleoptera > Chrysomelidae > Octodonta > Octodonta nipae. The sequence goes on along the minus strand of CM067216.1, from coordinate 91,502,971 downwards.
AAATTAATAATAGAGAAAACATTTCAGATAGAGTTTGTTGGCAAGATATAATTTCATGTTTTCAGAGTAGAGTAAGGACTGGGCTAATTATTAACAAATCACATAAAAACGTACCAGAATTTTTTGCAGATGCTTATCAACTTTTCCAAATTAGAATCAAAAATATTTTAAAAAATATGCAAGTAATTAAAGTAAACACCACTTTTTGTGCTGAATTTATTAAAAGGACAGGTTTGGAAGAAATCTTGGAAAATAAATACTTTATTACTAGAAATGAAATTATTGATCTTGGAACAGACTTGAAACATTGGTTTGCAGTTAATGTAATTGATCAAATTTTAAATAAACTATCCGAATTCACTGAGAGTGGAACTAATTGGGGTCTTAACAAAATTATTTCTGTAGAAATTAATATAAATAAATTAGAACTGGGCAATGGAGGACGATCTTACATTGAGTTGCCGAACCAAATTAAAAAAAAAATGCCTGCATCAATGTGCACAATTTTGATAATAAATGTTTTCTTTATGCAATAGTTTCAGCATTATATCCAGTTCAGAAGAATGCTGATAGAATATCATCTTATCCCAATCCTGAAACTGTATTAAATGTTACTGGGCTAGAGTTTCCTATGGAAATTAGTAAAATTTCAAAATTTGAAAAATTAAATAATATTTCTATTAACGTATATATTTTAGAGTTGGTAACATCTAAAGACAATGAATATTTTCAAACTGTTCCAGCCCGCTTAACAAAAAATAAAATAAATCAGCATATAAATTTATTAATGATTCAAAATCAGTATGTTCCTAAAACTGATAATTTTGATACTCCACCTCCGCAGCATGAAGAAAACATTTCCTATCATTATGTTTGGATTAAGAATCTTTCTAGGTTAGTGTCAACTCAGTTAAATAAATGTAATCGCAAAAAATTAATTTGTGATAGATGTCTGAATTATTTTAGTAGTTTAGAAAAGTTGGATGCACATACTGAGTATTGTAAGGATATAAACAATTGTAAAATCAGCTTTCCTAAGTATAAATTTATCGAATTTAAAAATTATACGCATAAGGAAAGAACTCCTTTTATAATTTACGCAGATTTTGAATCTATTTTAGAGCCTGTTAAAGACAGAGATTCTTTTTCAGTTAAAACTGTCAAGTATCAAAAACATACAGCCATTAGTGCTGGTTATTATTTCAAGTGTTTCTATGATAATTCTTTATCATATTATAGGAGTTTCACTGGACTAAATTGTATGGTTTGGTTTGCTGATGAAATGGCAAAATTAGCTCAGTTCATTCAATTCAAATTAGTGGATGTAGTTCGAATGAATAGTGATGTTAGTCTTAAAGATGCTTCCACAAATTGTCATATTTGTGAAAAACCTTTCACCCTCTCAGATAAGATAGTCCGTGATCATAATCACCAAAATGGCGCATTTCGCGGATATTCGCATAATTCCTGCAATATGGCTTATCGGGAGTCTTTTTTCATCCCTGTTGTGTTCCACAACCTCTCTGGATATGATAGTCACTTTATAATTCGTGATCTTGCAAAACGAGATCACATCTCTCTTCTACCTATCAATAAAGAGAAGTATATTTTTTTCACAAAATACGATTCAAATACAAAAATTAAATTTCGCTTTATAGACTCTTTTCGATTTCTAAGTCTTGAAAAATTAGCATTATATCTGGAGAAGGATAAATTTCACAATCTTAAAACTGAATTTTCACACCTTCCTCTGTTTCAATTAGAACTTCTTATGCAAAAAGGAGTCTTTCCTTATGATTATTTATCATCGGTTGAGAAACTGGATCCAGCATTCCATAACCGAACAATATTTGATAAAGATTTAATGGCTATAGAAATGAATAAAACAGAGTTGATTTTCAACAAACCTTTGTATGTTGGTATGGCCATCTTAGACTTGTCTAAAATTATTATGTATGAATTTCATTATAATTATATGCTAAAAGAGATTCCCTTTCATAAGGTTTTCCTTCTTTATTCAGAAACAGACTCACTAATTTATTTGATAATGGATATAGATGTTTATGAGAATATTATTAAAAAAAACCTTGACCGATTTGACACATCTGATTATGATTCAAACAATAGATATGGTATTCCATTAGTAAATAAAAAGGTTCTAGGCTTAATGAAAGATGAAGCAAAGGGTTTAATTATAAGTCACTTCATTGGTCTACTATCAAAAATGTATTCTCTTAAAATCGATAATGAAGTATGTTTTAAGAAGTCTAAAGGAATTAGGTCTAATGTGGTTAAAAATCAAATTTTATTTGAAGATTATCTTAAATGCCTGCAAAATAAGCAAAAAACTTTAATCACTCAATGCTGTATACGATCTTTTGCACATAATGTGTATAGCATTGAGCAGACTAAAGTTGCTCTAAATCCTTTTGATGACAAAAGATACCTTATACCAGATACTTATACTACTTTACCTTGGGGCCATTATAGTATTTTAATATAATGCATTTTTTTCTTATTAGATGAGTCGATCATCAACAGCCGTAACTTCACTTAAGGATCAATGTTTCAAAACCATTTGCGAAAATATTAATAATATTTCAGATTTTGCTTTTATGACGACAGATCTTCCATGGGTTTTAACTGAACAAATTTTGATGAAATATAAATATTATAAATGGTCAATTATCTTATCTGAACCCATTAGTTATGACGATAAAGTTTTGGAAAATATTGAATTTGAAAGACGTTTTATATCTCCCGAGGTACGTTACGCTTTAATAACTTCAGAACTTTTAGAGTTTTATGCAACTCAGACTGAATATTGCGTCTTAGAAAAATATTACAAAATTAAGAAATATAATCTTTATAGTTGTCAAAGTTGCTTTAAAACTTTAAAATTTTATTTTCGTATAATGCGAAAAGAATTCATTTATCGTTTTCATCATTTTCATCACGTTTGTAGAGCAGAAAGACTTAGTATATTATACAATGATAAGGACAGATGGTGTAATATTTGCTTTAAAAGTCTGCTCTTCAAGCTTAGAGAAAAGAATGAATGTATTCCAAATTTACACTCGGGCAAGAGGAAAAGATTTTCAGACTTGTCAGATTCGGAATTAAACTATTAAAGTATTTATGTTTATATTTTCGCAATTGGTTTTATTTAATATAAAACGTGGAATATATTTTTTGAAAAATGGTATTTTATTATATTTTTCATATTTTTTGTATTATTGTATTGATTTTTCACATTCTGATATTATGTATATTAAATCAAATAAAACTAGTTTTTGTGAAAAGCAGAATATATTTCATATTTTTTTGTAATATGTTAATTTTTTTTTGCATTTTTGGTATTATATTAAATCAAACTGTTTTATACAAAACTTTCAACTTTTTAAGAAATACAATAGATATCTCATTAAGTAAGCAATTATATTGTAAATATTGTATGTTTAAATAAAACAAAAAATGTTCAAATTAGCATTTTTATTTTAGCATACATATATTTTTAAATTACCTGCAATTTTTCGTCTACATATGCAGCAATGATCTATTTTCAGTGAACAATCAAAGCAACTAGCAAAATGTCTGCATGCAAATTTTACAGGTATTATGATTAGAGTCAGTGTGGGGATTTGGTGGGCAGTCTCTAAGCAATAAACATTTAGCTGATCCAATTTTGTGAAGCTCTGTAATATCATCATAAGGTAAGAGATTCTTGAGCTCTAAGCCACAGCAATGACAAGTGATTCTGTCACCGTAGCCCGTGTAAAAGAAGCCGGCGTTGACAAGCTCGGTAGGTGTCTGCTTCAAGGCAATAGGCCAGTCTTTGAACGTCTCAAGTCTGCTCTCAAATGTCACTTTGCTTTTATGTCTGATAGGTCTGGTGATGTGGTAAGTGTTATCAAAATCAAAAAAGCGGCAATATGGATTCCAGTCCAGATGATCGGCAACAGGGTCATCACCATCTTCCCAGTTGAAACCACGTGTATCACAAAATGGGCATTCAACAGCATCATTTAAGCCGCCATCGGATTCTATTGCATCTTGTCGGTAGATAAACCCTGCTCTTGCTAACTTTTCAGCAGGGAAGTCGGAAGGCCAGTTTTCAAAGGTACGTAATCGATTTTCGTATATTTGGAAGTATTCTCGACACTCCATGGTGTAGAACTGATGAAATGAACAACAATTTTTTTAATTTATAAGTATTTATACAATTTTTCTAATGTCAATATCTCGCAAAATAATGTTTTTATAATAATAAATATGTTCTTTTAATGCAATACATAATGAAGACCTGTCATCTAAACAAAATGGTTTTAACAATTTTTCAATCGTAAACGATTTAGTAAATTTGACCATAAACAAATTTCATCTATTATTTTATAATAAAAAGTACAGAAATTTAAGCGCTCCAAATAAATTATTTTACTTGAGATAATAGGGTTAATAGCTAAGAGTTCAACCACATCACTATAATCCAAATATAGTGCGCAAATGTTTTTCATCACTAACTCTTGTTTGACGTCTTCATACTGGATCTGGGATAGATGGAGACAATCTCCGCAGGTCACTGGGGCAGCAAACTCTGGAGGTGTGGCATTTTCAAAAAAGTTTGTTTTCAGGAGCTTGAGCTCAATGATGACATCTTCCCACTCGTACATAGTCATTACAATTTTCGTTGGTGTTCCAGCGGCTACAGGTGTTTTTTGCAAGATAACCACTGGAGAATAGGATCTTGCAGGACTGAGTGCACATTGAACATCATACTCTGAATTCAGTAATTGAAATCTCGAATGCAGCAAGTAATAGTCTTCCTTTTTGGCCGCTTCATCATACATTTGTAACACTCTATCCAAGTCCGCACTGTAATTGATAGTGGAATCACTACTATAACCACTATCCATGGTTTCAAAACTGCTGATACTACTCATTTTCACAAATCACTCGAGAGGTAAACTGGGACTGGGAATATATGTAGGGAATTTTCACATTTTTATAGTTGTACCCCTTCCACTACCTGATTGCGGTTGATTTCAATTATGTGTTCCTACGTCAAGATGGAAAAGTAGATCTCTTGTTGCTAAGAGCTCCTCTGTTCCCCATCACCATCATCATATATGTAAGCCTTTTAAATGTTGCATCACTTGTTGTTTTTCACAATAAAATTTGATATCTTTCTGTAATCGTTTAAGTTTGGTGATATGTTGACTTAAACTTTTCGAATACTTTACAGTGATGTTTTCACCCTGAGTCTTTATTTTGCAATGCAAGCACATGTCTATATTTATGATAATTTATTATCAATTTATGATTGGCCTTGGTGTTATAGTCTGTTTTCAGTGCCAATCCAACTGTCGTGGCTCGAATCAAACCCAAGCCACCGAACTTTAACCTTGTTGCCTTTTCGTTGCAAAATTTTCTCAACGAGATACACATCAGGATAGGCGGCCTTTTGCAATTCTTCTTCGTAAAAGCCCCCTTGAATCGGTGTACCAGACATATCTTCCAAAATATACGTAACTGGATTAGTTATTTTAACCTGCGTAATTTTAAACAATTCCGTACTCCAGCTGGGAAGGTAACCTTTATCAAAAACGTGTTTGGTTTTACTTATTCGTACAACATCTCCGACTTCCAGTTTTCTTGGTCCAACAATTTTCAGGTTATTGTATACTTTAATATCTCGAGCGTTTTTCCTATTAATGTCCACAGGTCTCATCTTTGTCTTGGAATGTTTTTGATGATTGTAGTCCTTAACGATTTCCTGTAGAATATCTATCCATTTGTAGGTGCCGTTTAAAATAAAGTACTTGTAGAGCCGTTCTTTCAGCGTTCTAATTACTCGTTCAGCTATTACGGCTTTCAGTCCACTAAATGTACTATAATGATTGATTCCGTATGACTTCATTAGTTTCTGAAAGCAACTTTTGTAGTATTCCTTACCCTGGTCGGTTTGGAGATTTTTCGGGTGCCGTCCTTCCTTGAGAATACTCTCAAAGGCACTAGTTACCTCTTCACCGGATTTCGTTTTCAGCGGTCTCGTCCAGACGTACTTTGAAAAACAATCAATCACCACGAGGAAGAACTTGAAATTACGATTGGATTTTGCATAGAGATCCATTTGTGCGAGGTCCGACTGCCAGGAGTCATCGAAACCTTTGATTATTACACGTCGGCGAGGAAACTTTCGTCTCACAGGTCTATGCAGTTCCTTAACGACTTGAACTTTTTCTTTGGAATGTTTCGCTATAGGAGCCATCTTGTATACTGCTCAAAAATAGACAAAGACATGTTTTTTATTGACCCTAATGATCCTTTTTAATTGCAGCAATACTGTCTGCGATTGCTTCAAGTTTTTGACTTTGGTCCAACATTTGATTTGCAATATCATCCTGTAGTTTTTGCATGTCTCGGTATAGGTCAGGCACTACTTTTGTCATCTTGTCTCTAAGTTCAGTTAGATCAGAAAGATCTTTAGCCTTATCCTTTCGAACAATATTTAATACTTCTGCTGCATCAACACCTTTAGGACCTTGTTTCATAGAAAGTTCCAGATCATTTATTCGTTTTTGTTGAGATATACTGTTGTTATTAAACGAGGCTTCAAATTTTGTGATGGTTTCCTTATAGTCTTTCCTGGCAGATTCCAACTGAGCTTCTAATGTATTGAATTTTGAAATGAGAAGCGATATATTTTGTAGTTGGGTTTCCATAGCTTGTTCGGTTTTCAACATGCGAGTATTCATTGCAGCAAAGTTTTGAGCTCCACGTTCCTCGCTAACCTTTTCGTTTTGCTTAAACACAGATAAGGTTTGCTGAACTTCACCAGTGTAGTTGCTGAAAGCTATTTGAAAATCACTATGTAGTTGTTGAAGTCCGTTTGCTATTTTCGTATCAACGTAATGCTTGTTGGCGGCATCCATGGCCTTCGTCGGTACTTCGACATTAGTAATTTTCAGCTTCTCAGCATCGATATTTCCCTCCGCGGTAAAAGAAAAAGGTACTTTCATAAAAGCTAAGTTATGTGATGCTGATGACATTAGTTGCTGATGGGCACTACGCCCAAACTTGTTTAAAGTCATTGTGAAACTGACATGTTTGCCATAGGGTAAGGAATAATATACTTTCAATTTCGAAATTTATTTATCTCGTATAATATTAGCTTCCTTAAGTTCATTTAAAATGGCAATTATTTCGTTGTCGTGAGAGGTGTTGCCTGCTTCCTTGGATGCAATCAGTAGTTTCAACCGTTCAACCAATTCGTTGGGATCATCCCAGTAGACGTATTCCATTGGCTTGTCATTGTAAGTTAACTTCATACCAGTTCCAGCAAAACGTTGCTTCTTTGTCAAAGGAGGAAACATTGGCTTTATAATTTCAGTATATTTATATAGGCTTGAAGCTTTCAAACGACCTGCTGCATTCTTGTGTGCTGATGTCATTATCAACACTTTTCGGTATGCTTCTAAATCATCGGGAGCATAATCAGGTGACTTGTAAAATATTAATTGATATAGCCCTGGAGTACCTCGAAACTGTAGCCCACCAACGATAATGTGACCTGTGCTACGACTGAAATTGATTTCCTTTTTCCCAAGAAACCATTTGGAACTTGCAGCGTCATATATAGGTCCATATATGTTGTCAATATCATCGCTTTTAGTGATATAGTCTTCAAGATACTTGTGTGCAACTGGAGGATACTGATCCATGTAGTCCTCTATTGCTTCTTTAGAGAGATTACCGGGATCCTCGTAAAAGGTTTCGTTCTCCACCTCATCATCATCATCATCATTGGTATGCATACTAGTTTCAGCGATTGGTTCTTCATCGAGGTATTGTGTCTCTTCCAACTCATGTTTTTTGACTGGTGGCAGCTCCTGCACTTCTTGTTTAATTACTTCACGTTTAATGGTCTGTGTTGGCATCTTGGTGAGAACTTTTGCCGTAGTTGAGGCAATATCTTGTAGCGGTGTCATTACCGGTCTAAAAAGTTTATTCAATGTTTCATCATGTTCCGACTTTCCCAGCTTCAGACTAAGATATTTCTTGCGAATAGAACGTGCCAATTGCTTGATCTTTTTCTTTCGAGCAGTGGCAGCAATGTTGCTACTCAATGAAGACATTTTTATCAACTAATAGCAATCATCTTTATTGAACCTTTATATATTTATCGAATCCTTTACGGTAGCGGCCATCATTCAAGTTGAAGTCCTTAGCTATTGTAATAAAGCCAAAACGATTTTGCCAGCATTCCGAACACATTGTCTTAAATTTATCATAGTCCATGTCGGGAGACACGTGCTCATCAAAGACGTGCTTCAAATTTACCTCATCTTGTCTGAATATGACAATTACGTTGCAATTGTCTCGAATCAGTTGCTTAGGTATTTTGCTATACGTTTGGCATAAATATATTGAATCGATATTCCTGTGCCTTCCCATCGAAAAAAAATTCTGAATCTTGTTTTGTTTATCACCATTCACATCATCGAAAATGAATACTGAACATTCGCGTGCCTCACTCGGATCAATTACTTCTTCGTTGTCTTTAAAGGGAAAATACGATACACCTTTAACCAGCTTGAGAACTTCTTGTAAGAGCTGGTACTTTGGTTGGTAGAGTGACTTGGAATAGATGTAGACGTTCTCGAATCGTAGGCCGTGTTCATTGAATAGCAGTGATAACGATGCGTTGGTCTTTCCGCAACCACTAGGTCCACAGAATGCTGCTCGTAGGGAATTTGGTAACAATTGTCCGTGTCGACTTGCTGATGACAACGATTCTTCAACAAAGTCGAAATTTTCGATAGGCAGTTGGACATCTTGTTGCTTCATATACATCTTACGATATACTGACATCATCCTTATTGCGGATACTAATTAAATACAGCAGTCTATCTCAGTTTCAATCAGTATCATGCTAACTCCTAAAGGAGGTAGTCTACTGAATAGCGCAATCAATAAATTGCCATTTGAACTACATCTACCTGGTTATCAGTTGTGTGGGCCTGGTACAAAACTTCAAGACCGTCTCTCCAAGGGTCAGCAGGGAATCAATAAGACAGACGCTGCTTGTCGAGCTCACGATATCGCCTACAGTAAATACAAGTCTTTGGCGGATCGTCATAAGGCTGATTACGAGTTGGAAAATCGAGCCTGGGAGAGATTCAAGTCAAAGGACGCTTCACTTGGAGAAAAAGCAGCTTCTTGGCTTATAACTACAGGCATGAAGGCTAAACGCAAGATGGGGCTTGGAATCAAAAAACGATGTGGAAAAAAATCTTTTCGACAGAATGTGGTTCTACCAATCAAGAGAGCTATTGTCGGATCTGGAAGTGATGTCCGTAAGACATCGTTATTGGCGTTGAGAGCAGCCCGAGCAGTCATTAAGAAGGCAGGTGGTCGCAAGAAAATCCGTGTACCTCGAGTCATTCCTTTTGAGTCGAAAATTGGTGGTTTTCTCCCAGTAATACCCCTATTTGCGGGGTTGTCAGCACTTGGAGCTCTTGCCGGGGGAGCCAGTGGAGTAGCCAAAGCCGTGATAGATGCAAAGAACGCTCGCAAGAAGTTGGAGGAGGACCAGCGCCATAATCAAACCATGGAAGAGCTTTCGAAGAAAGGAAGCGGTGTTTTTCTTAAAAAGTCCCGCAACGGCTTTGGACTTTACTTAAAGAAGCAAAAAAAACTCCCAATAAAGCTACCCAATAGAGCACTCTACAATCACGAGCTTGAGCAATATGTCAAACATTTGAAGATCCTTTAGGGGAGTATTTATGCGAGACGCCTTACCTAAACATTCACAAACAAGGGAGTCTGCCATCGTTAATTTGGATACCATCAGTCGCGACGGTACGCATTGGGTAGCTTATGTGCGAAATGGAAACACCGTTCAGTACTTTGATAGCTTTGGATGTTTGAAACCACCCCGAGAATTAGCCAACTACTTTGGCAATGGAGTGAAAATCCTCTACAACAATGACTCTTATCAAACATACAATCAATCAAATTGTGGCCATTTATGCTTGAAATTTCTCTATAATAAAAAATAAATATTTTGCATTATTGTTGTTTTACCATTACCTATATTAGCACCTAACAAGCAGCCAATTTTCAGTCATGTCTGTGATCATCACATTGAAAGGTCGCAGCCCAATACTGTCGATTGATTTTCAACCACCTATTCAGTTGGATCCCAACTACAACTACGGACTAGCTTTATTGAGTTTTCACTCGTACAACAGCATTCCAAACATTGAGAGAGGTGACAAGATCTACCTGTTTGACGATCACAACACGCAAACATTCATCGACTTGCCTGAAGGTTCATACGAAATTGGTGACATCGAAGCTTATATTAGAAAGGCACTTGGCATTCATTTGACAAAGAACGTTGAGAATATTTTCTCATTGAAACCCAATAACAATACTCTCAAGTGTGAGCTTTTCAGCAGCAAGTACGCTGTGGACTTTCAACCGCAAGACAGCATCGGTGATATTCTAGGCTTCTCTAAACAGCTGCTACCACGCAATCAAGTTCACAGTTCAGATTTACCAGTGAACATTATCAAGGTGCGTACCATCCACATTGATAGCAACATCACATCGGGGGCCTTCTACAACAACACTCCTTCACACACCATTTACGAGTTTGCGGTTGCAGTTGATCCCGGTTTTGCCATCGACGAAACACCCCAGCATTTAATCTATTTGCCTATTAACAGAAGCGAAATACATAACCTTACATTGCAAATTTTGAATCAAGACTCTGAACTTGTGAATTTTCGTGGTGAAGAAATCATCATTCGACTTGAGCTGAAACAACTACAATAATAATGGGTCGACTTGTATTTGATGAAGAACCATATAAGAAGTCAACCGCTCCTCGACCACCATCAGTTTCTATGAAACCTCTCAAGAGATCACTCACGCTCTCAAACAGATTGTTTCTACAAACGCTCGGCTACCATGTCAACTCCTCAAATGTTCGATATCTTCCGCAAACCAAATTTTGATGATAGTGTAAAACGTGAGGAGTTGCGAACCTACTATCCATACGTCAAGTCATTCGGCAACAATGATATCGTTGAAATCACCGTCAATCAAACAGATTGTTGGTTTTCCATGGCTGATTCCTGCATCTCAATCCAGGGACAAGTGGTGAAGACAGCAGGCAATGGAGATGTTTCTCTATCACCAAATGCTGGGGCTTTCTTCTTCGACAGCGTTACGTACGAGTTGTGCGGCAAGGAAATTGAAACCGTGAGAGACCCTGGTCGCGTGAGTACAATTCGTGGATACTTGTGCTACGACTCCAACAGTTCAAAGGACCTTTTCATAGCCGGGTGGAATTTTCCACATAAAGCGTATATGAATGCCGCCGATAAAACTTTCACATGTACATTCCATTGGGCATTTGTTTTCCATCTTCAACGACTACAAGCAGGTGATGTGTGTAAACAAACAATTCGTCTGGTGCGAAGCCGTAGCGATGATGATTGCCTTATAATCATGGATGCTGCTACCAAGGGCAAAGTGACAATAAACAACATCGAACTCAAAGTCCGTCACATTTTTCCAAACGATGACGTTAAATTGGATTTACTGCAAGCCGTCAAAGCGGATTCCAGTATAATTTTACCGTTTCGTAAATGGGAGCTAAATGAGTTGCCTGCTCTCAAAACAGGTGCTACTCGTGAAATTTGGGCTGTGAAGACGTGTGCCGCACTGGAAAGCCCTCGTTACGTTATTTTAGCCTTCCAAACGGATCGCCACAGTAACATCAAAGAAGATCCCACGGAATTTGATAATATTCACATTTCCAATATTCGTCTAAATTTAAACAGCGAATTTTGGCCTATGGAGAGATTTGATTTAGATTTTTCAAAGAGTGAGTACGGTGAGGCGTACAAAAGGTATACGGATTTTTATCCCAGCTTTGGCGGCGGCAAACACCCTCTACTGGATTATGTTGCATTCAAGACGCACGCCCTATTCGTCATCGATTGCTCCCGACGTGAGGACACCATGAAAACCTCGACAGTAGATATTCGCCTGGATATTGAAAGCCAGACGGGATTTCCCGATAAGACCCGAGCCTTCTGCATAATTATCCACGATTGCCTAATGGAATTTCTCCCACTTAGCGAAATTGTCCGAAGCTTATATTAGATCACTCAGCTGTTTAGAAAATCAGTTTCGGTACAGCTCTTCAACGGTTCACCATGGAAATTGCAATTGTTGACATTCAAGGTTTCGAAATCGAGGTAAGATTTGTTCCCAAGGAATTGGTTATCAAGACACGTAAACGCTTTTATTTAAACCACCCAAACCGTTTAACTATCTATCAGCAGCAGACAAAAGACAAGTACGATATTTGGAACAACGGCTACATGGACTCCACTATTCTGATGGCGACTACGATTTGAATACTATGAACGATATATTGAGAATTTTCCTAACCAAATGCACGCACATATATGTAGGATGCCATCAGAAATATGACTTTTTATTTATCAAGTTATTTGAAGAGCTGAAAATTCACAATTTGAGAAAACTGCTTAACGAAGATGGGGAATCACACTATCACCTAATCAATCTGGAGAACTTCAAAGACGCTGTTAACCTGAAACCTTCTGACTCTCCATGCATTTTTCACTGCCGCTGCAATGATCCAGTACGATGTGCAAAAGAAAATGTTGATGTAGTTTATTATTGGCTTCTGAATAGTGTTTTACATAAATAAAACATTGTATATAACTATGTGTTTTAATTATTTTTAAATAAATACAGATTTGTGATTTGAGAATTTATTATCAGGAATTTTTAAATACATGATTATTTATAATTTTATTGACGTGATTTTTTAAATAAATACGGATTTTTATTCATCCCTCAAGACCAGGAGTAAACTAATCGTAACTGGGAACCCTCCTATTGCTGGACGCTGAGTTCTACCTCCTCCACGGGCGAACTGAGCCTCTATGAAATCGGTACGACCGCCCATACCTGCACGTTTCATTTGAGGGGGTCCTATATCTATTTCAACCCCATTTGGTAATCGATGGCTAAACAAGCAAGTATTTCCAAACGGGCATTTGGGTTTGCTTTTTCGGAAATACCTACATCGTATTTTCTTCAATTTTTCGTTTTTCTCAACTATATAAAGATCTTTTTCCGCTTTCTGGTAATAAACCTCAGATTGATAGACATAAGGAGACACAATACGGCATTCTGGACAGCCTCTGCGAATATTCAATTCAAAGTCTTTATTTTGATGCCATCTTTTTACGCATGGGAAGCAGAAACAATGGTTACAATTTGGCAATAGTCCAAAATTATTAGTTATCTCTTCCAAACATATTCCACACCTTTTATTCATGGTGAATTGAATAAGACTGCACCTATAGCCATAAAAATCTAATATTTGTAGTGTTTGCTGTCGTCACACACTCACGACAATAAGTTAAAAGAATTTATTTCTTTTAGTCAGTCTTGAGTTGAAGCTGTAACAATCCAGTCATGAATTTGGAAAGTTTACTTGATGACCAAGAAAGATTTAATATGAGTGCAGTGCCAACGAGAACTATACAGCCGAAAGATTTAACTGGAAAGCTAAATCCCAAAAATGGATGTTACGTGGTACCAGACGTTTTAACAACTGTGATTACCTACAACGGGCGCACTTGCAAATATGCCGCAGTACCAGAAATTTTAACAATTAATATTACCGATACCGAGACCACTCTCAAAATTGGTAAAACAATTCTACATTTAACGGTGGAGAGTTACAATTACAATTTGCATATGGTTTCCATAACGATCCTTCACATGGAAAGGATGAACCTGACACTGTATGGGATGATTGCCAGCTTTGTTCTGATGGTATTTCTTTGGATTTGACTATGTGGTTGGATGATGGTGGCCTTACTATATATTGTACAAAAACAAAACAAAAAATAGCTTTAATTATTAAGGATGCTCTGAAACTTCATAATATACTATATGCTAACAAACTTATTTAAACAGTTGTCTAGGAAGAGAGGTTTAGTATTGGAATACCAACAGATAATGTAAAATTATCGAATCTCTAAATGTCTTATTGAATAAATGCTAACTGAAAATTAATGTTTATTTTATTATCATCTCATAAGGAAAAAACTTGTTTCTATACGATGATCTTTCTTCGCGTCCGCTTCGAGGTCGATGCTCCACTATCCATTCGGTAAGCCGGTAAAACGATGACAAGTTTTCGAGAATTCCATCTCCGATTTAAAATAACACACTACTAATTCTCCGCCAGAAAATATCTACACCTCACATACACTTAATAATGTTTAATTGCATTATTTTTTATTATGATTTATATAACAATTACTGCAGTAAATTACATATATCATTATACCATACTAATAAGGATGATTTCAGACCTATACAACCACTGTCACCACCCCCAAACTACCCCCACCACCACCCCCAAACAAAAAACCACCCCCCATCAAAAAAAAACTACCCCTAAATAGGGGATGAGCCAGAAACGGCAATATATAAAACCACCCCTAAAATAGGGGATGAGTTGGAACCAGCCTATGATAACTACTACTATGTCTTTGAGTAAGTTCGGGCGCAGCAACACAGCTCAACAATCTGTGTTTTCACATAATATCGCATTCATGAAAATACCCTTTTCCTTTACCGCTGAAGGAGATATCGATGCTGAAAAACTCAACAAAATCTATGGTTGCCGTCAACAAGCAGTACGTCGATAGGAAAATAGACAATGGATTGAAACAAATACGAGACGATTTCCAAATGGCATTCAACAACTACAGTGATCAGGTTCAGCAAACATTAAATACGTTTAAACACACTCAAACGACCAGCAATATGTCCCAATTAGTGCGTACGAAAAGTAATAATTTCTTAGCTTCGAGGTCATCAGTATTAACGAAATCGCTAATTACGTATATCGTTGACTCGCGATATAGTCTTGATCTCAGGGTCATCATCCTCCTTGTTTGTGTAATACTGAGACGATATATATTTTAACGACTTGGCAAATAATTTACATGGTTGGTAATAAAAACAACTCAGTAGTTCTGATAGGAATATTTTGGTAATAGAACACTTCGATTAATATTATTCGTAGATTACATATTTACTTTTAGAAGCATGTCAGTGGTGAACTAGTAGGTGAAATACTTGTTATGTGAGTAAAACAATATTATATATTTTAAAAGTTTATTTTCAAATTATATATA
Organism: Octodonta nipae; assembly: GCA_034190945.1. Lineage (NCBI taxonomy): Eukaryota > Metazoa > Arthropoda > Insecta > Coleoptera > Chrysomelidae > Octodonta > Octodonta nipae. Next base: position 91,487,702 of record CM067216.1, on the reverse strand, counting down.
TTTTTACAATTAACTTTACTCTGTGGAAATTTCAAATAATACTCTTGCATGTAGATTAGTTGCCAGCTGTTGTTGTAGTCCTTTGAATTTCAGGTAGAACTTGCCTTTGGAAAATTTTTCAAGATGCGGTTTAAATGTTTGTGTCACCCTTTTCGGTAAAAATGTAACTTTATCTTTCAACTCCAGACAGATGCTTTCACAAAAGTGTGGTTTCTCCAATTTTGCTGAGATGATCCTGTATGGCCTTCCTGATTGTAGATCCCGCACCTTGACCATTAGTTTGTTCTCCAATTCTCTCGAACTTATTGCATTAATTTCCTGTAAAAAGTCCATCTTATTCTTCTTCCATTATAACAACAACTAATGCGTGTTGAGTATTTGTTGGGCTGATATGAACTTGGTAGTCTGATCGCATTAATCGATTGCTGCAGACGGAATGACCTGACAACACTTTCTGCTTTATATGTAGGTGTTTGAGAAGCTCAATCAAGATGGTAGCGGTGGTGGTGGTGGTGGTAGAGGTGGTAAAAGATCAAAATCCACCTTGATTGAACGTAAATAGATATACAGGTTTTCAGTTTGAACGTCAGAAGTTCTCTCTCCCTATTCCCAACTGAGTAATTAGAACACCCCAAAATATATATAAAAATATTTTATTTATTTTTTCTAATTTCTAAATCTTGTAATATAATGTCTTTGTAATAATACAGGTGCTCTTTTAAAGCAATACATAATTGCGAGGTATTATCTAGACAAGATGCTTTTAAAATTTTTTCAATAGGAAGCCTACATAGCAAACATGTTCATGTAGAAATCTCACTAACAAGTCGTGATAAAACTTGCACAAATTCAGTTTATTCAAAGATGTTACTTTAGCCAGTATAATGGGATCGACTGCTAAAAGACTACACACATCAGTATAGCTTGGATATAATATCGATACGTGTTTCATAAGGATAATCGATTTCACTTCGTCATATTTTACTCTAGATATATGCAAAAAGTGACCACAAGATATCGATTCTGTACTTTATATAGGGGAATAGTTTTATGTTCGTAATTAACTGTGTTACTTTTTTTTATTTTATCTGTTTTATTTATATATATTTGTAATGCTCAACAAGGTCAAGACTTAATATTCCACCAAACTCAATATCTAGATTGTAGATAAAAATCTTGTGGGGGATTACCTAAGGCAAAATGAATAAGAGTGGATTCTGAAATCGGGATTTTTACGTGCCTGACAATAACAAGACATACATATGTTTTCCGAGCTCCAGGGAAATATATGACATCTGACAACAACCGCTGTACATATACAGCCCCACTCCAGTGTTTGTGACCTCATCAATCATCACTCTCATTGACCAGTTCAAATCAATCATTATGTTACTCTATAAATCTGTAATGCATTGGTTGAATTCGAAGAGAAAATGAAATTTCTGAAAATACTGATAATATAAAATGTATGTAACTGGGGAAACCCGCTGTGACAACTTTCACATACACTTTCCATATCTAGATAATGTGACAGTATATCGTACATTAATGGAATTTCCACAGTTGTAAAGGAACTACAGTTTTTGCTAGATTTAAAGTAAACACAGTGGCACATTGAGTACCTAGAGTGCTCAAGTCTTGTCTGAGAAAAAATTTTGTTACACAAATTAACGACCCCATCAGTTATATATTCAAAACCGATCGCTTGAATTTATTCAGTTTTCTCAACATAATTTCTACCGTTCAACGACAACATGACGTAGCTATGCCACCTCGATCAATCAAACAGGGTCCAGTAGGTTGTTTGTCCTATTCCCGCTATCCCGTTCCAATAATTCAAGCTTCTAAACTCCTATTCGTTCTATTTCGTTACCGTTCGACGATACCTACCCATTCTTTGATGTCCTAAACATGTTTTCACATCCCCAGCTCTTACCATTGCCACCCACGGTTTTACTATACCTCGTAATTAACACCTGTCAACGAAATACAAGCATTAGGATCGCTCGTTGAATTCTTGGTATCCCGTTCTTGTCGTTTAACCTTTTAGACTCTCATGTGAATATCAGCAGACAACGGACTCGAGTAGTTAGAAACATTCTATTGAATTCTCGGTATCCCATTCTTTACATTCAACCTTCTAAACTCCTACGTGATAACCAACGAAATCCTACCGTTAGTATCGTTCTTATCATTCAACCTTCCAAATTCCCATACGATAACTACCGACCACCGAAATCCAACCATTAGGACCATTCAATTACATCCCTGATGTCCCGTTCTTCTCGTTTAATCTTCTAGAATCTCATGTGATTATCAACAGACAACGGAATCGAGTAGTTAGGATCATTCTATTGAATTCTCGGTCTCCATTTGTTAACATTCAATATTCTAGACTCCTACGTGATAACCAACGAAATCCAACCATTAGTTTCGTTCTTATCATTCAACCTTCCAATCTCCCATATGATAGCTATCGACCAACGAAATCCAACCATTAGGACCATACTTTTGCCATACTGATGTCCTATACCTGCTTTCACATCCAAACTCCTACCATTACCATACACTGCCCCTCCTAATCGACACCAGCCAACAAAATACAAGCATTAGGACCGTTACTCGAATTCCTGTTATTTCAGTCTTGCCGTTTAACCTTTCAGACTCCCACGTAATTACCAACAGACAACGGAATCAAACCTTTAAAATCGATCCTTGAATTCCCTGTATACCGTTCTTATAAGTCAACATTCCAACCTCCCGCGTTATAACCAATAGTCAACTGAATCAAACCGTTAGATCCGTTCATTCCTTTCTTGCTAGCCCATTCTTTACAATCCACCCTCTGGACTCATACGTGATAACCAACAAAATCCAACCATTAGGATCGTACTTATTATTATCCAACCTTCGAATCTCCCACATGATAACTACCGACCAACGAAATCCAACCATTAGGATCATTCTTTTGAATTTCCCGGTCCTGTCATTACCATCGACCTTTCTACTATTCTTCGTAATCAACGCCGGCCAACATACCCCATTCGTTAGGACCATTCATTCCATTTTTATTATCCCGTTCTTGTCACTCAATCTTCCAATACCCAACTTGATTACAAACAACATAACATAATCCAGCAGATAGGACAGTTGCTTGAGTAACTGATATCTCGTACTTGACATTTAACTTTTTAATTTTCATTCCAGCCTTTAGAACCATTCCTTGACTTCTTGGTTTTTCATTCTTACCATTTAACCTGTCAGTCCAATAACCGACAACCAATGAAATCCAACCATGAATGAATTCCTGTTAACTCCTATACTTTCTTTCACGTCCCCGTCCTACCATTATCACCCACCTATCTGCTATCCCTCGTAATCAACATCGATCAACATAGTCTGGTCCATTCTCACTATCTTGCTTGTGTCTTTCATGCTTTCAATACCCCCATTTGATTATTAACGGACAATAGAATACAACCGTTTGGACCGATCCTTTAATTCCTCGTATTTCGTTCTTGTCATTCAAAGTCCTATACACAGCTCCTTTCAATTTACTGTTTCTTATAGAGATACAGAAAAACTTGTTTGAATGAAGGGTAAATGTGCAAATTACCCCTTATATCCCATATAAACCAATGATGAGTTAACTCCCTAGATCCTGGAAAGCTACATACTTGAGTGAATTGATTCGTATGGTATTTTCATCGCACCATAGGACAGTTGGAGCATCAAATTTGAATTAAATTATTTACTTGACAAACTTATAAACACGGGAGTAGAAAGTGAAAGTGGACTGCATACAAGCAGCCTAACGCTCACACAACATCATTGCGCATGTCTAACATCCATACAACATTACTGCACATGTCTAACGCTCAAACAACACCACTGCGCATGCCTAACACTCACACAACATTACTGCGCATGACTATCATCTATACAACTTCACTGCATATGTCTAACCTAGATACAACATCATTGCGCATGTCTAACTCTTACACAACATCATTGCGCATGTCTAACACTCATACAACATCACTGCGCATGCCTAATATCAATACAACTTCACTGCGCATCTCTAACATACACACAACATCGTTGCACGTATCTAACGCTCACACAACATCATTGCGCATGTATAACACTCATACAACATCACTGCGCATGCCTAACATACATACAACATCATTGCGCATATCTAGCATCCATACAGCATTACTGCACATGTCTACCATCTTCACTGGACATGTCTAACATCCAGACACCTTCACAGGGGGATGTCTAACACCCGCACAATATGACTGCACATATACTAACAACAACATCCAACATTTCTTTTCACGTTATGCCGCATCCATTATTCCGTTTCAGGACTCTCAATTCCAGTTTACCCTTTGTCAGTAGTTTTAATATCTTATTCTTTTATTGACTGTTTGTCTTTCCTTGTTAACCAAGGCTGTCCCTGTCTGGCTTGTATGAGGGTGGGCTAACCCAACGATATCCTCCCATTAAGTGTTCACCTCCTATCTTATACACCAGCACCCCAAGATCTCTATCGGTAGACTCTGGTCTTCGGTCTTATGTATCCCAACACACTGATTGGTGTGTATTGGTGTGTACTTTATTCCCGTATCCAGCATATCAACTCCCTGAATTACTGTATCTAATTCCCGCATTCCCATTTCAATTATCCCGAATTTCCACATCTAATTCCCGAATCAATTATCCTGCTTCTGTGTTCACACATTTCATAAACAACCTGCCATTATGAACACACCCTGTATTTTTTTACATTCTGTTTATGACACATATTTTCCGAGACCCCCTGTATCTTTTTCTCACTATATATATATATATATATATATATATATATATATATATATATATATATATATATACTGTTTTTTTGAACGCCATCTATCGACACGTACATTGTTTAATACCTGTTTCTGTCAACCATCGCAGTGTGACGATAGTCTTCTATACACATACAATGTGTTGATCTTTGTCCGCTCGCTCACAGAGGGAGCGTCTTGCTTCCAGTCGTTGCTGTGCAGTCTTCCATACACGCGATGTTTTGATCTTTGCCAGGGTTGACAGATTGTGGATTTTTCTCCCCATTTTGGGGAAAAATAATATTTTCGGGGAAAATTTGGGGATCAAATATATTGTGAGGAAATTTTTGGGGAAAATAAAAGATGATGGGGAAATCTTGGGGAAATAAAAATTTTTGTTGCAGAGTTACTGAAGTGGCTGAAAGAACCTCGGCGTCCGTATGTAAACACAGTAATACATTGGAATGAATTATTATGATTCACACGAATTTAAACGTTGGGAGGTGAATAAAACTCAATATTTTCGAAGTCTAATAAGACATTAAAACATATTTTATCCAATTAAAGATTAAAGATATAAAATTTTAAAAAAATAATTGTAAAGCAAAGATTTTAGCAACATAGATAGTGACAAAAATGCACACATTCTTATATTTTGATATTAAAATTATTTAGATTTTTTTTAAAGACATATTGTAACTTTTTTTATTAGAAAAGAGTGCCGTCTAAAGTTTGGGAGAATCAAGGCTATTAATTGACCAATTTCCACCTACTGTTTTGCTCCATATACTTAAATATTGTTTATTTAGGTAGTGTTGGAGTGATAAGTTTTATTCATCCATGTCTCGGTAAGTTCTAAGACGAGGGATGAATTGTTCCATCTAGATATGGTAAAAGATAAATTGAGGAACTGGATGCTCACAAGAACGACAGACCACATTACGAGAATACGTGATACTCTTCAAGATCTTGGAGCCTATGTTAAATGTATACCAACTAATGAGATGTTAAAGAAATTTAATTCTGAACAAGTGTACAACAGCAAATTAATTAATTTGGAGGGATTTCAATAAATATTTAATTTTAAAATATAGATACATTTTTACTACCTAATATTTAATGTATTTAAACAAATCTCGCCCAGTTCAAAATCAAATATTTAATAATCCTGCTTTTAAATCGTTTTAGGTATGATTTTAAGGGGTTACTTTTTATTATATTAAGTTAAACATTTATTTCTTATTTTTGGGGAAAAGTCTTTACTATTAGTAGTATTTTGGGGAAAAATTGAATTCAGCTGGGGAAATTTCAAAGTTGGCATCTGGCAACCCTGATCTTTGCCCGCTCGCTAACAGAAGGAACGAACTGGTACGTTTGGCCGGCTATCGGACTTCTCGTCGATCTGCGAATTTCAGCAAGGTCGTCGTGTCTCCACCCAACAGCTATGTGACTGATATTATTACTACGCGTCGTAAACGGGTTTTTATTCAACATACTATCAACTGATAGAAAGAGTAAGTAAGGTCGCCTTGTTGGCATATATGCTAAGTGCTTACATAGGAAACCGATGCTGGGGTTTGATTCCCCATCACTGTGTCAGTTTTTGTAATATAAATATATAAATTATTTTGTACATCATTGAATTTTGGCGCGATTGAAGAGATCACGTGGTAACTATTGACCGATGAGAGCTTGGTATGACTGAACACGTGGTAATTAACCAATGAGAGCGCTTCAACTTCTTATCTATTACGTCATAACCCGTCTGTATTACAATACGTCCGCTGTCACTCGTGTTCCGTACCTCTGACTCTATGGCCTACCTGTCAGCTGTCAATGTTCCGTGCCATCGTTCTATGCTATACGTCAACGCCCCATACTAACGTTCCGTGCCATACATCAACGCCCCAACTCTATGGCATACGCCCCATAACGCGGACCCCCATCCATCTTCAGCACGTCACAGCAGCCGTACCCAGTAGCAGTTAATACAACATAACCTAAATCGGAGCCTTTCATCACCATCCTAACCTCTAAGTCGGGGCCCCCGGCCATTGTCACCAGTCGGGGAGCCTATTTAACAGTTAACCTCTATGATGTGTCACAGTAGCCCTAGTTGGGGCCCCCGCAGACCTGGTCGCTTCGCTATGGTCCGAGAACGCGGCCCCCACGTTCGCAGAACAAAGGTCACCCTCGCTTGAATTTCACCCCCGTCAATTGCCAAAAAGGTCTTAAATATGATGAATACACCCCTAAATATGCTGTTTACACCCCCACGTTAAGCCAAAATGGCTCTAATTGCATCGTTTCTCAACCCTAAACCGCCAGCTCACGTTGGGGATTTCAAGGTCATCTTGGAAAATTTTCTGCAAATTGAACCTTACAATCTCTTATGGGAAATTATATGTAATTTTGGTCGATTTTGGCCTAGAACACCCCTAGCCTATTTACTATTAAAAGAGCTGTTTCCATAATTGTGTTGTTTCCAAGTGAGTGAAACTCTAATGACTCCTAAACTGACTCAGATTTTAAAGGGACTTTGTAGACTATAAGTATGGACTGTTGATAACTTAATTTTGATAAGGGTTTAAGATATGTAATTATACGCATATTATCTTTTTTTTTAAATTTTTGTATTAAATTATCCTATGCATAGTAATTATTTTTGATGTTTTGGTATTAAGAATTAAAAGTTAATAACTTGCAAGGGCGGCGGCATGTTCGGGATTCATTGTTAATTTGGGGGGGTTAATCTTTTTGACCGAGAGGTATAAAATCAGGCAAACGGGCAGTACCTTTCGAACGTCGCCATAGCAAACATTGTAATAGAGTAGCTGTTAAGATTTTTGTCTCATTGATTTAGTTGTTGTATACAGCGATTTACGTGTTTTCTACGTTCAATAAATTATACAGTCCACTTTGTTAGTTGAAAGGTGTATATTGTATATTGTCAATTAACCTACATAAACAATTACAAATAATTAAAGTATCTTCATTTCTGTTACGATGTAAAATTGTTAAAAAAATAGAAGTAATTAAATTAAAAACTGCATCTACCTATGCCATTGCACTAAAAATTGTTGTTAGGTATTTTTGTAACTTTACCAACTATATACTAGGTTTCAAAAAATATAATATTTATGTTTAAAAGTGAGCTTTATTTTATTATAATATCTGAAATTGCAATCAAGCAAAGTTTATTAGAATTGAAAACTGCTGTATTATTAAAAATTGTAATAATTGTAATAGTTTATTGGAAATAAATCCCAATAAATGTCAGTTAATCAACTTCAAGGTGGATGTTAGTTTTTATAACAGTGTGTCTTCATAAGTTGAATTTAAACGGAAAAGGTTGTTATGAATATTATTTTGAGAAAAAATTATACTTTATAAAAATATTTGCTTGGTTTGGAACATATACTGTAATCATTATGTCACTTTTTTTTTTCAACTGTATACGAAGTTTGTCAGCAAATATGAATTTTGCTTAAAAGTAAAATGTCTCAATTTTTCATAATATATAAAAATCTTATCAAACAGGGGTAACAAGAATTATAAAATGTATCTAATGATGCCATATCACTAAAAATTGTATAATAGATCTTCATGTCACATGTATACTAGGTTTAATAAAGAATATAAATTTTGTTTAAGTACCTTTATTTTTAACAACAACTCAAATTATTATCAGACAAAGTTAATTATAATTAAAAACTTCGTCCTATTATGTTTCCGCGGAGGGGAGACTCTTAAATGAATGTCAGTATAATTAACATACTTAAAGAATCCACAAATTTCTGGATTATCTTAACAAAATATACCCGAAAATTACATTTAGCATGGAAACAGATCAAAACAACGAACTGCCATTCCTCGACTTACTAATAATCGTTAGGGAAGCTAGAAACAGAATAGCGGAAAACAAATCTTAACAATCGGGACGATGCGCAAGGCCTCCCACTCACATAATATCAAATCTCCAGAAAAAAAGTCAACTGAGGCCAATATACTTCCATGACCAGACAATAGCCCAATGGCCAGCGGACCGATAACCCGTTAAAGCACGAGAGCTCTGATTGGTCAAACCAAACAAGACTACGTCCCCTCCGGCCGATAGCATAAAACTGGGACGCAAAACAGCACCGACTCATTTTGAGTTACGCTTGTTGAGTGATAACGTCGATTATTCCAAAGAAGATGAAACGTCAAACTGGCTTTTCTAAGGCAAATAAAAAGTACAATAATCGCGAGAACCCTCAATAACCCGGAAATATCATTTTGCAAAACGACTAGTTTATATTGACATAATGGCCACGCTTACAATTCAAAATGGGTTATTCTCTAATCCAAGAATTTCTACAACATCGTATATCCCCCCGGTTAATTAAAATGCCAGAGAGTGTGTTATTTAACCATTATCATTTACGTGCGTCTAAATACTGCACGGCTGCTTCTCTTTCTAACTAAAACGTCGCTGCTAGAAGTTTTCGAAGCACGAGGCATAACAAACATTGTACAGTTCTAATAAAATGTATTGTGCTGGGCATAGCCTAGCTGTAGAAATTCAACCCGACAATGAACAAGATGCTCAAGGTTTACTTACAGTGAAACAACTCCCGCTACAATAATTCCAAAGTTATAGAGGCATATCTTTTTACAAAATAAATCATAAAGTTAGTCAAAAAGGCTTCAATTTTTCAAACGTTACAAGGTGGTCGTCGAATGTGTGACCCATGACCGGAATGTCGTTGGGTATACTAAGCATGTTCTCCATGTCAACCCGCTCAATACATACTCCAATAGCCTCTCGAATGTAACAGGAGCATTACATAACCCAAAGGGCATAACCGTGAACTGAAACTGCCCTTTACTGGTGGAGAACGTTGCCTTTTCTCTGTTTTTTGATGTAATCAAATCTGCCAATATTCACTCTTTATAGGGAACTTAGCATTAATTTAATACTATTTTTGCAAAAAAAAAAAAAAATTCCGCGGGTGTTTGAATGTTTTTTCGTTATGAAGGTACACCGCATAACACAAAAAGTGTTTTGTTAGCACGTTTTTACTTCGTACGTAGTTCATTATTATGAGGTGTTTAAAATAGCAAAAACTGTTTTTGGCAGTTTATGTGACTTCTCAGCAATAGAATACAAATTTTCTGTATTAAATGTAAGTGCGTTGTATGTGTCATGTCTATCAATAAATGAATCTATTCTGGGCAGTACGACCGGTAATACCATCTTGACTATTCAAAATTTGCCAGTGATTTGCTATAAATTACTTGGCTTTCTACTGCTCCTCTGGTCTAAGGTGTATCAACTGGTCAGCAAACTGTTGTTACAAACTCTTTACTGGGCCCTGTCTCCTTCACTGATGTCTTCGCAATTGATGATGGTGTCTACTGGATCAAATCAAGCTATTTCTTGACCATTGGCATTTCGGATGTTGTTATTGGACGTATTTAGGACTCTAATTAGTATGTCTCGTCCGGTTTTACTTATAGCCCGTCCAACTAAGTACCCATGAGCTAAATCTCCGGTCTCCACCACTCCAATGCAGCTCCCAGGATTTCTTTTTAACTGTCCATGAAGAATTTGTTCCGTTCGACCAGGAATTTCTGATTGAAGATTTCGCTACAATTTTTATGGGTGCTGAACTGTTGCAAATTCTTCATTTAGAAAACAGAAAACATGATATCTAGGGTCAAACAGGAGTCAATGTTGACTAATTAGGTCCATAGCCAATATCAAATCGTCCTCAATATCCGCTACCAGGACCCTACGCCGGATGCTGCTGTCTCCTATCTGTAGTACTACATTTGCCTCAGCCTGTATTGACATCGACTCGCCGGTGACTGTTCTTAGCTGGATGTTGTGTTAGCTGGCCGGAATTTAGACGAACTGAAAACTCTGGACCTGCCATAGCGGCGCTGGTTTCAAAAGTGCTGGTGATTGCTCGGCCATTGATGGTTCCCCTGATAACTAGGCTGCTCCTATCTCGGCAAAGTACCCGGATGGATATTGTCCTAGGGGCTGATGGAGTGTGAATTGATTTCCACTTTTACCTGGCTTTGGATTGAATCGATGTAATCTATTTTGGCCCCAAGAGTATTTTTTAGGATCTTTGTATTATCATTTATCTCTTTTATGTTTGAATAGACTATTTGCATTCTCTGATTAACTACTTTATTAACTTGCATTAGTATTTGAATTAATTGTGCAAACTTCTGTTGTCTTTTTAATTCATCAGTCTGTCTCTTTAATTCAGTTTGTTCTTGTTTTTCTTCAAATTTCGAAAATAACCCCTCAATTAAATTCTGTTTTTACATGACAGTGGCAAGATTTTGTGGTTTTCATCTATATGATTTACAAGGTTCTCGAATTCTATTTTACGTTTTTCATCAAAATATATCACTGACCTTTGTTGGATTTCTTCTTCATATTGTTTCTCATTTTTGTTACGTTTTTCCAGGATCTGAATTATTTTTTTGTCTATTATATTAGCAACCTGTTTGAATATTTTTTGCTAGTGTCGTCCATTTCTGCCATGCTTCGTGTTGAAGCCATAAATCAATTTCGGGTGTTAACCTTACTTAATCCTACACTCTGACGCCAAATTGCAATAGATTTAGTGGGTTCAACAATTTACAATTCTTCATTTTCACTTTCAACGTCGTTATTTTCCAAACAAATTCAGTGTTTACAAACACAATGAGTAATAATACAGCTGTTCACTTCTTTCGTGGATTCGTTTGAGTAACGGCTGAATTCGCTAACACAATGTAAGAAAGGTTTCGGGAGGCATAAAAGGCTGCTTCCCGAGACCTTTCTTACATTATATATATATATATATATATATATATATATATATTTTATATTCACTTTGATTCAATTCACTTAAAAAAAAAAATATATTTATTTAGAAACATACAAAATTAAAATTGAACATTAAAGTACTTGAATAACTTAATACTATAAATGATATTATTTGAATGACAACACGAGAACGTTTCCAGTTGCTTTTATAACATTGACAAAAGTGCTGATGCAAGTCAGCGTTTTTACTGGGTAAACGGACTCGTGTAGGTTTCCGGGAAGTTGTTTGCATATAATTCAAGATGAAATTTGATATCGCTGAGAAGTCACGTACGCTTTAAATTCCGTTGACTTCTCGACTGTGTGAACTAAGTGCTGATATATTTTGCATATAACAACTCCCCTTACATATCAAAAGTTGATGCTATAACATCAACTTTTAGGAACAGAAACATAAAATAATATAAACTGATGTTTGAACGGTATGAAGAATAATAAGTAATAAGTGTATAAAATATGAATAAAATAAAGTAATAGGTAAAAATCAAATTGATATTTGTAAAATAAAATCAAAATATGTTAAAATAAATGAACAATAAAATAATACGAGTAATAATTAAATGCTTAACCTAGACATATCAAAATAAAATATAAAGTAAAAGGAAATGTAAATAAAAATAATGTGTAGAAAAATAAAAGGTTAATGATATAAATCAATATTAAAAATGGTGTTTTTATAGAACATAAAGGGTATACCTAAACTTGCGTCTCTAAGCTTTGTTCTGTTTTCAAAAAAAGGCCTAAGCTTGGGGAAGAATTTGAGTTTTGGCTGAGGCACTGAAGTCTGGTCAGGATTGCAGTCCTTTGGAGGTTTTACCATCCTCTTTTATACAGCTTGGAAGGTGATGAGCGCTGCTATGATCATGAGAGCAGCTATGGTTGTATAGGTAAACCAAGAGATATTTTTGGTTACAAACGGCTGGTTTATGAGACCATCGAGGTCTCTGGAATATTGTTCCAATTTGTGATTTGCTACGTCTAATTCTTCTACGTTAAGCGTGTTCAGCTTCAGGGGCTGAAGTTCAGGAATTATAATTTTTTCTGGCACTGCGTCGCAACAGTTGAACGGCACTGTTACTGGTTGGAAGATTTCTAGAACATCGGTTTGTTTACCAGATTCGGCTTGAACTTTTGTAATTCCTATAAACGCACTACACTCTGATTGAAGAGTCAATATGGAGTTGAGGGAGATTGTAAGAGTTTTTGGGTTTGTTTGAGCGCAATTCACTGTAACACTTATGGGTTCAGAAGTAATTATGAGCCATGTATTGGGTTCTAGTTTTTGAACGTTGTATCCTTGAGTGAATATTAGTGAGCTTTTACAGTTGTCGGGTACCTGCTGGACATTCTTTAGAAGTTGAGCTTCACATAACGCGTTTGTGTCAATAGGATATGCGTAAAGTTCAGAAAACAGTTTCTTACGAGTGGATAACGGTTTACACGCACTTAAGTCTTTGATCGGAATAAACATTAAAGAATCATCATTCTTTGCAAGATATTTTTGAGTGAACGATAGCATATGATGTAAACCTGTTCTTTCATCGTATATAGGGATAGGATATAAATGAAAGACTGTGTAAGGATGTTGTTCGACTAAAGGGATTCTTAACACAAATATAAGATCGGTATATGTTTGAAATGCCTCTAGTTCAATAATTTCCAGATATTGTGCGATGCTCGAGTACTTTACAGCCAATGAAAGGTTACTTTTGACTAAATTTTGCGATATTTCCTGTAATGAGGTAATAAGATGTTCTGGTGTTAAAATTGAAGAGTGAATTATTTTCAGACGCGCGAATGTGATAGAATTTAAAACATCATTTAAATTATCTTCTAAATAGAGATAATTGTCCATAAGTTTTTCATACATTTTAAGTAGTGCGAGTTTTGATTCGACGTAGGCGACCTTATCATTAATTTTTCCGATAGTGTTTTCCAGCTTTATCATGTTATCGTTAAAAAGTTTCTCGTCAATTCTAAGATTTTGGATAGTTTCGTTGAAGTTTTTAATTACGGATGTGCTGACACTTATTTGGTTTTTTTGTAAGTTCTCAATTTGAAGTTGGCCTTGATTTAAGGGGTTTATGCTTTCGGTAAAGTATTTTCCGTCGGCGGCGTCTAAATTGCCGGTGATTGCCTTAAAAAGGGTACCTGCCCCATCAAGTATACCTCGTTTGTGTCTTTTAGTGTCCATGTGAATGTCAGTAAATATCTGTTTGATTGAGTTAGATATTTGCTTGAGAAGGTTAATGTGGGTTTGTACGTCTGCGCGAAAGTAGTTCATAGCAAAAGAATTGATGTTAACAGTTTTTATGAGAGTTTGTAATATTCTGTTATTTGTTGTAAATACTTGTTCTAGTGTAGAAATGTTTCTGTGTACTAAAAGTGTCCATTTATCATTGGATACAGTTATTTCTGCTTCGTTATGGAAGTAGATACCTAAAGTATTGTTTATTGGTTGTATTTGAAATTGGGGTACTGCTGACCCGAACAGCAGGCAAAACCTGAAACAGAAATTAACTTTCTGAGGACGGTTTCATTCGGTCGAAATTTACTTTTGATTTTTGGTTAGTTTTAGGGTTTAGTACTGTTGCGGAGTTTCTGTGAATCTCCAGGATTTCGAAAGGACCATTGAATTTATTTTGGAGTTTGTCCTTGATCTGGGATTCTTTAATATAGACTTTATCGCCTATTTGATAGTTAGGGAGATTTTCAGAAACGTGTTCATCAAATCTGACTTTCGCTTTATGTTTTTGGATTTCCGTTCTTTCGCGAGCAATTTTATAATAGTGAGAGATACGATTATTGATATCTCTGATGTACTTAGTTATCAGGGCTTGTTGGTTGTAGAGAGTTTCTGGAGTCCTACTCGAAGTATGTCCATAAACAAGTTCGTAAGGGGTGAATCCATGAGTTTTGTTTACAGAATTGTTATATGCAATGATTGCATAAGGGAGGATGTTAAAAGGGTGTTCGTCAGGATTTTCTAGTTTATGGATTCTAATAATCTCTAATAAGGTCGAGTGGAATCGTTCTAATGAACCATTTGACTGGGGATGTCCCACACTAGAATAAGATATTTCAATGTTATTCTCAACACAGAATACTTCATTTTCAGTAAACACATCTCTACTATTATACAGAGATGCGAAAAGAATCTCGTTGACTATTTCTGGGTCAGAAGGGAGAGGGACGATGTAATAGCGTCTTTTTCTGACACTTTTGCTTGCAAAGACATTTACTCTAGGGGTACGGAAATCAGCATTTTCCTCAAAAATGTCTTCGATGATGTCATGGTGAAAATTTTTCATGAGAGAGCCTTGGGGAAATACTAGGATGTTTTTGTTTCCTCGGTCTAGGAGTTGGCAATTAGAAAATTGAATTTTGTCGTAATCTATGAGAGAGACGGTTTGATATCGCTCGACAAAAGTTTTAAATTCTTCGGGGATTTGTTGGAGATTAATGGGACTTCTCGTCTGGGGTTCTTGTGAGTCATCGTCAGTTTCGTTTGTTGGGAGTACTGTAAATGGTGTTAGATGATTGTTTGCTTGAAATGATATGTATTCATTCGGCGTTTTTATTTACTTTGCCGGGTTTGTAAATTATTTGATAGTCGTACTCCTCGAGCTTAAGGCGCCATCTTGCAAGTCTACTTCCAGGGTCCTTTATAGAAAACAGCCAAGTTAACGGGCGGATCGGTCAGAAGTAAAAACTTACGGCCAAAAATTATCGGCCGAAAGTGTTTGACCGCCCACACTATTGCAAGGAGTTCTCGTTCTATGGTTGAATACTTAGTTTCAGCATTGCAGAGAGTTCTGGAGGCATAGGCTACGGGTAAATCTTTACCTACGGGGCCTTGAGAGAGCACTGCGCCGATAGCAAATGAACTGGCGTCGGTTGTAAGAATAAATGGCTCTTCAAAATTAGGGTATATGAGTATGGGAGTAGAAGTAAGGGCTCTTTTTAATTCGTCAAAAGATTTGACACATTCTGAATCAAACTGGAAAGGTGTGTCTTTTTGAAGTAATCTTGTCAAAGGTTTTGAAATCTTGGCGAAATTGGGGATGAATCGCCTGTAATAACCAGCTAACCCTAAGAAGGACTTGATATCTTTTGGGTTTTTTGGTTGGGGGAAATTTAAGATACAATCTACCTTTGAGGGGTTAGGCTTCACGCCTTCGGGAGTTATAAGGTGGTGATACGCGACCTCTTTGCGAAGAAACTCGCATTTGTCGGGTTGGATTTTTAGATTGGCTTTTCGCAATCGTTAGAAAACTTCAGAAAGTCGGGCTATGTGCTCATGTATAGTCGGAGAATAAACGATAATGTCGTCCATATAGACTAAACATCTCTCGTTTTGAACACCTAAAAGAATATTATCCATTACCCTTTGGAAGGTGGATGGAGCGTTTTTAAGACCGAAGGGCATTCTAACAAATTCGAAATGGGCATTATCAACTGTGAATGCTGTTTTTTGGATGTCTTTAGTATCGATTTCGATTTGGTGAAACCCGGAAGCTAAGTCGAGGGTGGTGAAGTATTGGCATTTGCCAAGTTGGTCAAGTAAATCCGAAATGTTCGGTAGGGGATATTTGTCGTCAACAGTAAGTTCATTTAATTTACGATAATCGACGACGACACGCCATTTTTGGGTACCAGATGCGTCTAGTTTTTTGGGAACTACCCAAACCGGGGATGACCATGGCGAATTAGACGGACGTATAATGCCTTGGTCAAGCATCTTTGATATCTGACTTTTTACCTCTTGTTTGTGTATTTGGGGGTACCGATATGACTTTGTGAAAGAGGGTTTTGTGTTATTCGTGGCTATCGAATGTTTGATTTCGTTTGTAAAGGTCAGTTGGTCACCTTCTAAATAGAATATGTCGGAATATTCGAGGCAAAGTTGAGAAATAAGTTCGACTTCCTCCTCGTTCAGATGTTCTAACAGAAGTTGTTCCATAATTATAGTTTGTCTATCAGGCTGGGTCAAGTTTTGAGAGTAATTTTCAAAAAGAATGTTTACGGAAAAATTGTTTATCGGTTCGAGTTCCAAATTGTCGAAATTAACAGTCTTGGGGATAGCATTTGCATTTAAAACTGAAGTAAGGAATTCGCCTTTTTCATCAATTTTAACAAGGGCACGGGGAAGATAAACTTTTTCTATTTCGGCAGATGATAGGAAACCATCAGTATTAGTGAGTAACTACAAAGTTACTCACTAATACTGATGGTTTCCTATCATCTGCTATCATCACTATAACTGCGTTATAGACTTTAACAGCAAACAACTTGTCACTAATTTTAAAACTTTACCTCTCTTTGTAGAGAGGTAAAGTTTTAAAATTAGTGACAAGTTGTTTGCTGTTAAAGTCTATAACGCAGTTATAGTGTTCAAGGAAATCTGAACCCAGTAATCCGTCGAATTCAATGTCGATGTTGCAAATATATACCTTGTGTGGGTCGGCGACATTGAAAGCTACAAGGGTGGATTCGTTTATTAAGATTTTCTGATCGGTGATTCCTTGGATGACTACGTTTTCGGGAAATCGTTGTTTGAAGCGTTGGCAGGTTTCAGGTTTAAAAATTGAAAGTCCTGCACCCGTATCGATAAGAAGTTTATAGGTGTTTGAAGAGTCAGTAATATAATAAAGATTCTTTGGGTTGACGGAAAGAAGGGGTCTTACAGAAAGTTCTGTTCTGGGAAGTTGACATTGGGGCTAAAGTCGTCCAGATTCATTGTCTGAATTTGGGTTTGAATTTCTGAAATTTCTTGGTCTGGGGGTTCTGACTGAGTGGGGGTCAAATGAAAATTTACTTGAGAAGAATCAGTATTGAAATATTCTGGTTCATTGTTTTGTTCGAAATCATTAGGGTGATAATCTTGTACGTTTCCGTACTCATCGGGTAAAGAGGTGTAATGATTTTCGTTTTGAGAGTAGTTAGAGTCATTGTGATATGGTCCGAATTGCAGATTGTTCAAGTGATGAGTCTTTGGTTGTTGGCGTTGTTGATGTTTAAAGAAACTCGGGTTCGGTCTGTAATTGTCAGACATTTGGGATTGTCTACTGGTAGATGGACGAAATTGTTGCTGTGAAAATTGTTGACTGGGATTAACATTTGTAGATTGATTAGCAGGTTGATTGGAAAAATGAGGGCGGTAATTCCAATAGTTCTGATTAGAATTCGTGTTGTGTTGAAATTGTCTCATTCTCAATAAGCATTCGTTGCTTAAATGGCCCATGCGTTTACAAAAAGAGCATTGTTTTGGAGGTGGACCGTTAGTTGGTTTACGAGGGGGTTGTTGGAAACTTCTATTACCTGAAAATTTCTGGGTTTCTAAATGTGATAGTTGTAGTTCTCGTTTAATTCTGGAAATGGCAGTGAGAATACTGCATGGGTCGCTAGCGCGAACGAGTTGACCAATTTTGGGCTATTAAGAGCCATTGACTCTATTAAGTCAATCTGCGCTTGCTTTTCTTTGATGGTTAAATTTTGTTTGTTTATAGCTGCTAGCATTTTCGCTTGGTGCGTCTGGAGTCTAGCAGAGAAAGTGAGGGGGGATTCATTAGGAGTTTGCCGCATTCATTGCAAGTCCTGTATGAGAGCCGAGAGATCTCTAGGATCTCCAAAATGATTTTCTAGGAGGGTTTGAATTTCAGCTAATTGACTAGGGTTTCGCGAATTAATTAATTCAGCCGCTCTACCGCGTAACTTATTTTTGATGTGGAGAATTAGCAATACTTGCTGATTATCCGTTGCCATGCTGTAAGCAGTATTACAGGAGCATATGAAAGTATTCAAAAATATCGAATTACCATCATACTCAGGAATTATGGCAAATATTTCCTAAAGCTTATAGGGTTCTACGGTTGGTGTAGCTGCTTGTCTAGTGGTGGCCATTTTTATAAATGTATAAATTCGCACAATAAATAAAAATTAAATGTTGAGGTTTTAAATGTAAATGGTAAATATCTAGTTTATCAAAATCCAATATCGAGCAATGTTTAATAGAGCAATAACAAATTTGAAATAGGAATGTATAAATGGTAGATTAATAATAACCTTGAAATAATGTTTCAAATACTTCGAAATATGTAAGTCAAAGTAATGGAAATAAAATAATATGATTATGTAAAATATATAGTTTCAAAATTATTTAGGAATGTAAGGTTATGAGGAATAAAATATTATATAAATGAAAGAACTAGTGGTCATTCAAAAATAAAAAAATAGTTACTTTATGTGATTCTTACGTTATTATTCCTCGCATCGGACTGTTCTCCGCGTCACTTAGCACTGGTTAGCCTGGTTGCGTGTTCCCTTGCTAGTACTTGGTAGTTGTTGTCCTTTTCAAGTAGGTTTTGTCCACAATGATTTAGAAATCTCCACAGTCAGTTAATATTCACGTGTTCTAACTGTGTTGGACAATCCTACTATTTAGAAACATACAAAATTAAATTTGAACATTAAAGTGCTTGAATAACTTAATACTATAAATGATATTATTTGAATGACAACACGAGAACGTTTCCAGTTGCTTTTATAACATTGACAAAAGTGCTGATGCAAGTCAGCGTTTTTACTGGGTAAACGGACTCGTGTAGGTTTCCGGGAAGTTGTTTGCATATAATTCAAGATGAAATTTGATATCCCTGAGAAGTCACGTACGCTTTAAATTCCGTTGACTTCTCGACTGTGTGAACTAAGTGCTGATATATTTTGCATATAACATATATATATATATATATATATATTATATCACACTTCCAAAATTTCTGTTTTTAAAACAGATTTTATTTATACTTCACAAATAATTAAACTTTTAATATAAACTTGATAATAATGAAAATAATAATAAAACTTTATAACAAATTAAAAAAGACAAAAATGAGTGTTAAACTAAACTAGACAAATCTGTAAGTAATAATGAATAATGATACAAGGCAAATGTATAATTTATAACCTCAGAAAGCTGAAGAAGCTGTCGCCGCGCTTGCAGTTCTCACGGATGTACGTCGTCGAAAGGTAACTTGAGACGACACGAGGATGCTGACTCAGCTTGGGAACTGTTGCTAGATGGTTTCATATAAGTCGATGGAATAACTTATATAACAACTCCCATCCATATAAAAAAGTTGATGCTACAGCATCGACTTATAAGGGAGGTTCTGCAGTTCAATATCCTCGACAGGACTAAGGAGGCTATGGAGTTTTACCCTGGGCTTGATGATTGATGGACCTGGTGGTGGTGCTGGATCGGCAGAAGGGCTAATCGTTGGGGGCTTCTGGAATTTCTTTCTGATGATGCTGATGGAAAGGAGGGCAACCACAATTGCGATTGTTGCTATTGTGATGATTGTATACCAGGAGGTGTGTTTCTCCAAGAATGGTTGGTCTAGAAGCTTTTCCAATTCCCTGAAGTATTGGTTAAGCTTATGGTTAGCGATATTCAGGTCTCTGGCATCCAATTCCTGTAGTCTCATGGGTTTCAACTATGGAAGTTGACTGATGGTTGGCAGGTTGTCGCAACAGTTGTAGGGGATGTTGACTGGATGACTCTTAAATTGTGATGTTGTCAACGTTGTTGCTGGTCCTTCTGGCATGGACTCTGGTATTTCCGATGAAGGCATTGCAACTGGGTTGGATGGTCAATAGAGAATTTGTCGACATAGATTGGGTAACGACATCTTTTCCCTTGCACTTGATGTTGATGGGCAACTTTCCGGAAATCGAGAATAACCAAAGGTTCAGATCAATCTCTTGAATATTATACTCTTCGGCATATAATATTAAAGTTCTACGGTATTTTCTATGCAGTATGTTTCGGAGTCGTTGAATTGATCTTGGTTGTTATAAATAATTTTGAAAAGATGTGAGACGACAGTTTCATGGTCATAGAGCAAAGGTACAACTAAGTACTTTCTATGCCTGACAGTTTTACTGGCCGTGATGTTAAGAGTGTCATTACTGAAACTAGGTTCTTCTTCGAAAAAGTCAATAATTTTGTCGTGTAAATCATTAGTTTTGTTTTGCCAAAAGAATGTAACTATGCGTTTGTGGGATTTGTCTAGAAGCTGAGAATTGGATATTTCAATTTTAGAGTAATCAGTTATTGACTCAGTTTTGTAGAGTTGAAGAAATCGATTAAACTCAGCGGTAATTCTTTCTTCATGTTCGTTGTCATTGTCAGAGTTTTCAGGTTGGTCGGAGTCGGTTTCGTTGTTAGCAAAAATTTTGATTTTGGAAAAACAGTCGTTACATAGCTTGAAATGGTTGATTTTGATGCGAGAAAGAGCATCTACGTTTTGATTTACCTTGCCGGGCTTGTACTCAATCTTATAATTGTATTCCTTTAGCTTAAGGCGCCATCTGGCTAGACGACTGCCAGGATCTTTGATGGAAAAGAGCCAAGTAAGCGGACGGTGGTCACACAGGAGTGTAAACCTTCTCCCAAAAAGATAAGGTCTGTAGTGCTTAACAGCCCAAACTATGGCCAACAATTCTCGTTCGATATAGGAATATCGTGTCTCTGCAGCACAGAGGGTACGAGAAGCGTATGCAGTATCTTTTCCCATAGGACCTTGAGAAAGAACCGCTCCAATAGCAAAAGCACTAGCATCAGTAGTGAACAGGAAGGGTTCTTCAAAGTTTAGATATGTCAGGATTGGGTCAGTTCATTGAAGGAAGACTTGCAATCTGCGTCAAAGATGAACTTGACGTCTTTTTGGAGTAGTTTAGTCAGAGGTTTAGTATGAAGTGTCTGTAATATCCAGCGAGACCAAGAAAATTTTTGATGTCTTTCGGAGTTTGGGGTTGCGGAAAGTTCTGAATACATTCAACCTTTGAAGGGTTTGTTTTTACACCTTCTTGTGTGAT
This sequence comes from Octodonta nipae, assembly GCA_034190945.1. Classification (NCBI taxonomy): domain Eukaryota; kingdom Metazoa; phylum Arthropoda; class Insecta; order Coleoptera; family Chrysomelidae; genus Octodonta; species Octodonta nipae. The sequence continues at coordinate 91,466,111 of CM067216.1, read as the reverse complement.
AAGATGGTCAAGATAAGCCACTTCTTTACGAAGAAATTCGCACTTATCAGGATGAATTTTTAGGTTAGACTTCCGAAGTCTTTTAAAATCTTCTGTTAACCGGGAAATATGTTCGGAGAGTAGACGATGATATCATCCATGTAGACGAGACAACGTTCATTCTGTATACCCAGAAGAATATGGTCCTGACCCTCTGACAAGTGGAAGGTGCATTTTTTAAACCAAATGGCATACGAACGAATTCGTAATGACCATTTTCGACAGAAAAGCCAGTCTTGGGAATATCTTCCTCTTGGATTTCCAACTGGTGGAACCCGCAAGAGAGATCCATTGTCGAAAAATATTGACACATTCCAAGTTGGTCGAGAAGATCGGAGATATTTGGCAGAGGATATTTATCGTCTACAGTCAATTCATTTAATTTCCTGTAATCGATAACTACTCGCCACTTTTGTTTACCAGAAGCATCGAGCTTCTTGGGGACGACCCATACAGGGTAGGACTAAGGAGATGAGGAGTGCCTAATGATACCTTGTTCAAGCATTTTTCCAATTTGGGTTTTCACTTCCTCTTTATGAACTTGAGGATATCTATATGATTTAGTAAAAACGGGCTTTGCGTTATTCGTATCAATCGAATGTTTAATCTCGTTAGTGAAACTCAAGACGTCACCTTCAAGATAGAAAATGTCTTGAAGATTAGTGATTTGTTCACGTTCTTCGTCATTGAGATGTTCAGTTCTAATTTGTTGTCTAATAGTAGAGTTTCTGTCTGTGTATTGGGATTCATGACAGTCATCGGTGTTTAAATTCAGAAGAGGGTGAGTTTTGTCTAGTGGTTCCAGTTTTAAATCAGAAAAGTTTACTGTTTTGAGCATCGCGTTAGCATTCATGATAGAAGTTAAAAATTCACCACTTGCGTTAATGTGTACGAGTGTGTTTGGAAGTCAATTTCTTGAGTTGGTAAGGTGGCGTCGATGTTAGACAGATCGCATTTAAGTTTAAAGATTTTTTCTGTGCGCGCCTCTATGGTTATTTTGTTTTGTGTTGGTGTTTGTGAATTAATGTTTGGCTTAACATTGGGTGTGTCAGGGTTGACTGCTGTACCCGGGTTGAAGGAACTTTGTGTAAAGTGATGGTTTTAAAATTTGTTATTAGCTGTTTAGATTTTAAGTCAACTATGCATTCATAGTGTTCAAGAAAATATAATTCTAGTATGCCGTTAAACTCAATGTCCAAATCATATAGGAAAACTTTATATGGGTTACGTGGAGCGAATGAGATTAAAGTAATTAAAGTAGATTGTGAGATGGGAATTTTTTCGAGGGTAATACCTTGAATAGTTACCCGTTCAGGAAATCTTTGGGTGAAATTTTTGACTGTGTTTTCCTTGAAGATTGAGATACCAGCTCCGGTATCAATAAGTAGTTTAAATTTAGAAGAAGCGCCAAAAATATAGTAGAGATTTTTAGAGTTCACAGTAAGAAGTGAGCTTAAAGAAATAGTTGCTCCTGGAAGTTCACATCTGGGTTCAGATCGTCGAGATTCAGGTTTTGAATCTGGGTTTCGATTTCGCACAACGTTGTTGTCGAATCGGGAGGTTGGTCTAGGCTCGGAAGCGCTAGAAAATCTTGATAATCGTGACAATTAAAAGGCTTGATAGGGGTATCGTCAAAAGTTTCGTCGAAGCCAGAATAATTTTGACTATCATCCTCGTATTAATAGGTGTTGCTATTATCGCTATAACAGTCCGAATATTGGGTGTAATCAACATTTTGGTGTTCATTAAAATGATGAGTCCTTTCAGGACGGTTATTAGGATTATTCTGTATGACAGAAGGGCGAGAATAATTTGGGTTTATTTGAGACCTAAAAGGGGGTCTCTGGAAGTTTTGTGGACGAAACTGTTGTCCTTGTTGTGTCGGGGGATTATTTCAGGGGAGATTTAGCCTTGTTGGTTGGTTAGGCCCAACAGGATTTGGCCTATGGTTATGATTGAATGTTTGAGAGTTGTTTTGTGCTTTCAATCGGCAGTTTACGGCTATGTGGCCTACTCGACCACAATGGAGACACTTAGATGGTTGTGTCGGCTTTCGGACTTGGAAGTTTGGTTTGAGAGGAACAGATTTGTTCGTTTTCTGATCGTCGAAATAAGAAAGTTGAAGCTCTCTTCTAATCCGGGTGTGTGCCTCTAGAAGGTCTTTTGGGTTACTGGCACGAATTACCTGACCTAACCGGGGTTCTAATCCCGTAAGAAGGGTATTCATCACCATTGTATCCACGAGAGTACTCTGGGCGTCTTTTTGTTCTGGACTAAGCCCAGCCGTTTTGGAATGCAGGAGTGCATTTTCGCCCTCAATACTTGGAGTCGATTGTAAAATATTAATGATGACTCGTGTGCAAGTTGTTTCAGACGTTGTAGGTCATGAATCAGAGAAGAGAGATCACGAGAATCTCCAAGTGTAATGTCAAGAGTTGTTTGATTTCAACGTACGATCCGGGGTTCTTTGAATTAACTAACTGCGCCGCTTTCTCTTTGAGTTTGTTCTTTATATGGATCACTAATAAATACGTTTGATCCGCGGTAGACATATTATGTGCGCAATTACACGCATCTATGAAGGTTCCCAAGGAAATTTGGTCGCCTTCAAATTCGGGTATAACGGAAAATATTGCCGTTAACCGGTATCTTTCTGGGTTACCTGAATTTGGTGAAGCTTGTGCCATGTTTATCGATATAAATGAATTGGAGTATAAAGTTTATAGAATAAAATGTTAAAGGATATAGAGAATTAATAAACTGTAGAATACGTTAATGGGATTTAAACAATTGTTTGAACGATAGAACAGTATGGTATAAAATGTAAAGCAATAAAATCAATAGCTCAAATAAATCAGTTAATCAAATGTATAAATAAATCAATAAAATGTGTAAATAAAATATATCAAATGTCAATATATCAAAGAAATCAAGTAATGAAATAGATCAATATTTCATTCAAATCAAATATATAAAAATAATAAATAATAAAATCAATAAAAATCAATGAAATCAAATGTATTAAATCAAATTATTAAAAATCAATGCTCAATAAAATAAATCAAATAATATTTACTTAAAACGAATGAAGATTCACCATTACCTACATCAACAGGAACATTGAAAGCGCCGTGTTCTACGTTTGATTGCAGTGAAGACTTCTTCCAGGTTCGTTGTTCCGTTGAGGGATAGGAATCCGCCGCTACCAGTTAGAATATTCGTGTTCTAGTAACGTTAGACGGATCCTACTGACTGCGCCAATTTTTTATATCACACTTCCAAAATTTCTCTTTTTACAAAAGATTTTATTTATACAAATATTTAAACTTTTAATATAAACTTGAAAATAATGAAAATAATAATAAAACTTTATAACAAATTAAAAAAGACGAAAATGAGTGTTAAACTAAACTAGACAAATCTGTAAGTAATAATGAATAATGATGCAAGGCAAATGTATAATTTATAACCTAAGAAAGCTGACGAAGTTGTCTTAGATTTCTTGGTACTTCCACGTCCATGATACCGTTTATGAAATTCTGTGTTGCCAATTGGTCTTTTGTTTCTTCGGGCAAGTCTGGTATACATGATATACCTGGCTTAGGGATTGATTGCGGTATCCCTTGTCCAGGATGGTGATGATCTTGTCGAAATTGCCTTGTTCATCGACTGGAATGCTTTGGAGGAGTTCTTAGGCCGGTCCTCTTAAGGAAAATACAAGAGCCGTAGATTTTTCTTGGTTATCCCTTCCATTAGCGTTTATACATGGGCCAAGATGAACTGCCATCAAATGTGGGTGGATTGCTAACAGAACCTTTGATACTCATGGTGTACTGATATTTTCCTCGCTGTAAGTCCTTCTGCATTTTTTAAGTTCTGTTTCTACCTTGTCTTGGATGGCACTGATTTTATCTTGAATAGAACTAATTTTAAATTTTACCTGGCTTTGGATGGAATCGAGGTCATCTACTTTGGTTTCAAGAGTGTCCACGGTATTTTTATGGTCTTAATGTCATCATTTATCTCTTTTATGTCTGACTCAACTATTTGCATTCTTTCATTAACTGTTCATTAACTTGTGCTATTAGTTGCATTCATTGTTCAAATTGCAGTTTTTTTTTCTTCCGTTTTGCCTTGTTTTTCTTCAAATATTTTAAAATCATTTTGTCGTTTTTCTTCTAGTATTATAAGTTCTTTTCGTCTCTGTTCATCTAATAATTTAAATTCATTTTGTCTCGTTAATTCAAATTTCGAGAATAATCCCTCAATTAAATTTTGTTGTTCGCTTTTCATCGTAGTGACAAGATTTTCTAATTCTATTTTACGGTTTGTTGAATTTCTTCTTGATGTTGTTTCTCCTTCTTGTCACGTTTTTCCAGAATTTGGGCTATTTTTTCATCTAGTTCCTCCGTAACCTGCTTTACTATTTTTTTGGTAGTTTCGTCCGTTTTTTCCATGCTTCTGGTTTCCATAAATCAAATTACGATTTTAACTTCACTTAATCCTGCACTTCTGATCACCAAATTTGTTATAAACTCCGTGGGTTCAATTAAAATTTAAAAACAAATATTCACTCTCACTTTCTAGAAACTTTTATTTACATCAAATATACACAACAGCTGATTCGAGTATCACAATAATTATACCACATAAGCTCTTCCCCGCACTAACTAACTGCGGCGACGATGGGCCGCTCCTTTTAAAATCAGCATCAAATCCTCTCTTACAATCCAGTATCAATTCTACAGTTGCCGAGCTATTTCGAGATTAATTTTTTGTCCTCCCAGCGATCGTTGTCGTATTGGAATGAAACCAGGGCCGGCTTAGGTAAATTTCGTAAAAACATTTTGGACAGATATAGTTTCTGCAACGTCAGTAGTAAAGTATCTAGCTAAATTCAAGACTATTTCTTCTTCCTTCATTGGTGGCTGCATGTACTTTGCAGAAGTAATAAACTTGAGTACATAATCCGTTCTGTTTCCTCTTCCGAAGTATAGCTTTTCTCGAAATGTTGACTGTTGTGTCATCCCCAAAAATATGATAAAAAAATCTTTTTCCAATTGCTCAAAAGAATTGATATCACCTTCGATTGAAGCAAACCATAATGAAGCACTTTCGGTCATGCTCTGCCTCATTTGGTTTCTTATTTCATCCATGTTGTTAGTGTACTTTAACTATTTCTTCATGGTGTTGATAAATATGCAGAGGTGTAATTGTACAATTCTTCCACTGAATTTTAAACTACTCTCTGTTGTTGTTGGTGTCCTATCCCACATTTGATTTAATCTAGTTTCTTCCATTCTTTTTAATCTCTTCACTTTCTATAAATTTCTTATCTATTACCATAGTTTATGATGGCTTCTTTCCATTTTTTACTAATATGTGACAATTGCTGTTCATTTTCCTGGATCCTACCATCCACTTCCTTGAATTTCTCCAGGAGATCGTTTTCTAAAGTTTCTATTTGTGCTATTTTCTCTGATTTCTCCAGCTCTATCCCTAAATTTAATCTTTTATCCACCTCCATAGTTTCTTTCTTCATCCTATCTTCAGCCTGTTGAAGATTTCGGTGTATGTTTTGTAATTTCTCTCATCCGATTTGCTTCTAGTTCCTTGATACTGGCTTCACTATTTTTAGTTAAATTATTTTCTACTTCTTCATTTTTCTTACTCAGATTTGCTTTAAATGCCTTAATGTTTGCTTCTTGTTTACTAAATAAATTCATTATCAGAGCTTTCATGTCCATTTCAGGTTCTTGTGATTTTTGATTTGCGTTTTCTTTTACACTTAAATTTTCTTCTGAAATGACGTTCACCACTTGTTCTTCTTGTTCTTCTTGCTCAGCTGTTGTTGCTGGTTCCAGAACAACTTCTTCTTCTTGCTCTTCCATATTTTGTTCTTCCAATTGTTGTTCTTCAATTATTTCATCATGTTCTTCAATATCTTCTGGTTTATCCTTGTTGCTCCTGGTTCTCTTTATGTTTGCCATTTTATTTTATTTTACCTTGCAATAATCACTTACTTATTTATTTTACCTGGGTTTATATTACTAGTCTTTTTAATTTATTCAAATATTTATTTAACTTTATATTATATATTTGTATTATTTTATATTTTTTTATTTAATAGAATATTTCATTTAAAATTCTTTGCAAATTGTTGCCTCAGCTCCCCAAATTTATAGTATCAACTAATTTGTTGACAAGCAAAACATGTACTTTGTGATTACCCTGTATATTTTAATACCTGGACTCATATTATATTAATACTTTTACCTTTACTACTCCACACTTCTTTACCCAGATTACTAAAGTATTTTTTCTTTTATAAATGTTTTACCAAGTTACAAGTTTTACTTTCCACTTTTCTATTTTGATACTGAGTTTATTATTGAGCCTTTTCTTTAATAGAGCCTTTTTTATAGAGCCCGTTTTTTCAGAGCCCCACGTTGGGCGCCAATTATAATGTTATTAATTTATAATCTTATTTTGTTAATTTTAATTTTGAATATGTCCTTAGCTTCACGTTGGCTAAGCCAAGTATAATGATAAAATAATTATTATTTTGTTAATAATTTTGTATCTTTGAGTTGGTATATAGTTATCAATTACCCCATGGGATCCAGTCACGAAATATGTGAAATGTTTATATATATATATACATATACATATAGCTTACACATATTTTATTATAAGATAGATTAACAATTAAATATTTGTCTATTCCTGAACATTTTTCTTTGAAACTAATGTGAGACGAAATAAATTGTTTCTAAAAAAATCATGTATGATTACAATTTTGAATAACTGTTATTTTGTGATTTTAGAGTGAGTTATTTACTTTATCTTCCTCGGGGGAACCTGTAATCACTAGAGGTCGTTTCCCCAGGTGGCGGATAGTGAAATTCCCTCATCGAATTGGAAACACGGAACAGCAAGTAGAAGAGGAACAACATACCTTTCGCTACTCAACAAGTTGGGTAGGTAGAACCCCTTAGCCGTAAACAAGTGCATCTAACAGAATGATACTCCGAAAGTAAACCCTGGTCCTCCAAGATGGGATTTAGGTCGTTAGGCCCGCAGTCTAGACCATACAGCTAAAAACTCGGTTTTGAATTGGAATTTTGGTAAACGGAGTCTGCATCGAGAACGGACTGTGTATTTTGCTACATGGAATATTCAAGGAATACCCAAAACCAACAAGAAATATTAGAGAATTGTCGAAAACCCAAATAGACATTATACTTACTTCTATCGGAAACTAAAAACAAAGGAAATATAAAAGAAAAATTAAAAAAGTATATTTACCTATATTTTGTGGTAAATCAAGATCAAAGTGCCAAAACTGGAGTATCTTGATTTGTAAATAAACAAAACATTTTCATTCCGTTGCTGAAAAGTTACAAACACTGCCAAAACACCCGGTATAACTAATAAAGGAATAAAAGTTAGTTAACAACAGTTTTTATGTGTTATCCTATATACATTCTTCAAGAAAAGCTAATCAAGCACATGTGGAATTTTTTTGCAATTGAAAATACTAACTTCATTAAAGTAGCATAACAATTTCAAATTCGGAACGTTGGAATTAAAATATTTATGAAGAAATGTTAGTTACGTCACTTCACTTTATGAATACAATTCTTTTCTCAAATTCGAAATTTCTCCAAGCGGAATTTACAATCTATTAAATAAAACACTAATCATTCAAATCGGTTCACAACTGAAGAAGATATACAAAAAAATAATTGATAACCTCGGTTAAAATTACTAGAACAAAATAAAACCTAGAGATGAATGACTTTTAAAACTGACGCTCCATATAAGAGGAATAAATATTATAATAACTGGCATATAAGTCTGACGGAACAGCAAAGTATGCACCCAGTTAATGACAGTGGAGAAAGATTGATGTGATGAACACGAACTATAAACAATAAACACATTTTTCGTACACAGGGACATATTCAAATGCACATGGTATCTATAATTAGCTATTTAATATCGAGATTAAAAGTTAGAGATGTAAGATTAAGCATTATATGTGACTGAGACCCCTGGCTAGTGGTTGTGAAAATCTACTTCCTTTCATTTGAATGGCTACAAGAAATAATAACATGGCAGTACAAGAAAACTTTATGCATGGAGATTGGAGCAAAAGTGAACAATAGCAAATATATCTACTGAAGACAAGTACCAACACATGAAGCATTGTATTAAGGAAGCAGCTGAGGCGACCCTGGAAAATGATGTTAAAAAACGGAATAAGCTGTTCTGGTAAGATTTAGAAGATAGAGAAAAACTCGAAAGAAAAAAGGCATATAACAATAATTCCTTCAAACTGAGATTAGAAAAGTATAAGTAGCGGGATCAAGCGATAAGTAAAGAAGAATAATAATGCATGGTAGAGAAAATGACGGTATATTGACAAATATTTGGGAGGCATAAGAAGTTCGGGAGCCTAGAAGACACTAAAAAACATCAAAACTACAAAAAAAACACAAGTACCATATACTACATACGCAATGGATACAGCACTTCAAAGAGTTACTAATGAATACAAGAGATTAATTTAAAATAAGTGAAGATCCCAGACAAGTCTCCGGACATGTAAGGCTAAATATCGAGGAAGTCAATAAGACAATAAAAGATACCAAAATAAAAAAGTCATCAGATACAGGGGGGATAAATCCAGAACTAATTGGATGCGGCCCACCCAAACAGAAAAAAATTCTCAAACCTTTATTCGAAAGATGCCTAAATAGACAACAAATGCCGATGGAGTGGCGAGCATCCTATATGTTACTAATTTACAAGATGGGATCAAAAACGGATCCAAAAAACTATATATAGGTATTCATGTCATTCCATATTGGGACAATAAAATGTAGAATATTAAAAGTCCTAGTCGAAGAGAACATGTAGAACATACAGCCAGATTAACAAGCAGACCTTGAAACGTTTGGACTTTTGAAATAAACAAACTAACAAGCAAGTGGGAGTGATCAACAATCGATAACGTATTCACTATGAAAATTGATACATAAAAAACAGTACAACGTAAGAGAGAAACACACATAGCTCATCCACTTATAAAAAGCATAAGATAGAGTTACAGTTTCGCAATTATGGAAATCAATGAAAAAATGGAATATTACAAAATCTTAAGCCACTAAAATATACAATGATAAAAACACAACCAAACTTGATAAATTCGGGAACAGCTAGCAACTCTATTCGAAACTACAAATGGTGTGAGACAGGGCTAGTGCTTGTCTTTTACCCTCCTTAAAACATTCTTGGGCAGATCCCCAGTAAGGTCGATTAAAAAAAATAAAAAATATGGAATTCAGACAATATTAGCTTAGCAGAAGACGAGGAAGATCTCTCGTATATGGTTAGGAAACTTAAGAATAATACGAATAAGAGAGTTTAACTAAGAATATCTTGTTGTTGGAAATGAATAAATCGTAAACTTATCTATAGAACAAGAAAACATAAGGAGAATGGAGAAGAATAAATAAATATCTGGGCCTAGTTCTTAATAAATATGGAAACAGTAACAACGAAATAAGAAAACATATAAATAAGGAACGAACTGTTACGTATAGATTAGATTCTTTTTTGTAGAATAAAAACATAACAAGAAAGTCAAAAAACGTATTTATGAAAGCAATATAACAAATGTCGCTTAGAACTTTGGGACGTATTCCAATCCTAAAAAAAGGAATTGATGGTAACGGAGATGGATTTTCTTAGAAGACACTATGCGTGCTTAAGATTGGAGAAAGTCAGGAATGACATCATGCGGACAGAAATGAATATAAGCCTACAAATTACAGAACCAATAGAAGGAGATTGATAAATTATAGATGACCCAAGAAAATATTAGAATGGATACCGCCGGAAAGGAGAAAGAAAGGATGAGCACGGAGAAGCTCCAGGGGAGACGCAAAACAAGTTCAAGAAACTACATGCTTCCAGAGAAAAAATTGGAAATTGGGGACGGAAAAACGGGGAGAGTTGTAGTAATTAGTTAATACAGATGTTTCCTCTATATTAGATCAACAAAAGTTAGTCAACATTTGTGTTTCATTTATAAATTAAATGAATAGGATATTGTTCCTTAATTTTACAATAAAACGGTTGACTTTAGAGAAAAATTATTGTTTTGAACATGATAAGCCAAAGATTCTAATGTTTATGCCCGTTGTCAATGGCAATAAAAGAAACTATATGAAAAAATTGTAAAATTGTAAATTCAAATGTTTGTTTAATTTGATAATATACATAGTAGCACAGAAAATTTTAAAGACTATACAGTAATAAAATTCCTTTTCAAATTGGAATAATGAAAGGTTATCTTCAGAATTTTGTATGGGGTGCGATTTTGTTACTAGATAGTGCATTCGCCAAAAATGCGATCAAGGAATTCTGTTGATTCACTGATCCCATTAACATCTTATGAACTATTGGGTTGTTCACAAGGACATGACTATTAGTAATTTTTTCCTTAATTATCAGTAACGACAAACGGCTGAATTCTACATAAGTAGTAGAGATTCAATCGTTTTCATTTAACAAAATTATAGCAGACTCTTTCAGTTTCCGTTTCGGATGTGTTTTTCTTTGTGTAATATAGGTGAATTTTGAAATTGTATTTTATGACCAAGGCCCCAGGAATGTTCACAAATTTTGGGTTTTTCAAATTGTCGGATTTAATATAATTTTTATCATTACATTCATAAGGAATTTCTTGTTTTGAATGTTGTTTTAATATGAACTATTTGCCTACTCTTTTTAGTCTTTCTAAGTAACCCTGTATGCATGGTGTTATTATCGTAGTCATGTGATTATCTTAGGATTGAGTATTGCTTGGTGGAGTTTGGGGTTGATTGTTTGGTATTTGTTTTTGTTTAACCCTATTCAAAAAAGCTGGGTAATTATTGGCACAGAGCACCTTTTTTATAAACCTTTGTTCTTTATTCAATTTATTGAACTCGAAAATTTGGACGATACGAGTTAATGTTAATAAGGCTCATTGCGTTTTTGCTATTTCTAAAAAACTATTTTGTTGAAGTTCTAATGTAAACTGTATAGTTTGTTCTTTGTTGTTTATGTCGTTTAGTAATTCATGTAAGTTCATGAATGATATTCCCAAACATTCTAAATAATTAAAAAAAATAAGGTCAAAAAAACAATTTTTGCAATTTAATAAAAATATTTAAACATGATTCAGGTATGCCACATCTTGATTATTATACTGGGGCATCTTACAATGGTGATTATGCAAATAAAGGAAATAGGAATAATTTTCAGAACGATAGCGAGGTTTTCGCCTGGTCTAAATCGTGATGTGTTTAGTTTTCATGTCTACTACTATGTGGAGGTGTCCGTTGATTGTACTCAGCAAATGCAGTAAATTATCAAAAATATGGGGAAAATAGGAAAAGTCACTGGCATCGCATTACTGTATAATTTAGTGTAAAAGTAAATACTAACCTTCATAAAATGAAGAGAAAATCCTGCTTGAAGATAACGCGAAAACCCGTGATTGCTATCTGAAAATAATAATGAAATTATAACATAAAATTAAATAACTTATATTTATAAAATTGAGAAAAACTACAGGGATATTAATCATAAAACAGTCAATAATCTATTTAAGTAATTACAACACAATTCAAATAAATAATATTGTTAAGAACTTCGATATTATTAACTAATTTCTTAAATAAAGCACTTTGTAAACTAGCTACAACTTTTGACAGTAACCTTGGCAAATACAATTCACAAAACTACAATTAAATAATTTTGCAATGTTTATAGAAACCTTATTTACCATGTGGAGTCAACCGATAGAGGTGGACAACCTTTATTTACGATTTATTTTTACGGGTTTTTGGGATATAATAAAACACTTGAGATTGTGAACTGAATATTAAAAAATCAGAACATGATATCGTTGATCCAGTTATTAATTTCATAGAAACTGTCTCACCGAGATGTAAATAACCGTTACTTGCACTTACTTCTTTGGAGGTAGTATAGCCAGACGTTCCCCTTGGTGATTTTTGGTATATTTTTCAATTATGTTATAACATTGTTTGGTGTAGTTAGTTTGCATAATAACTGATCTCCTAGAGATATGTAGGTTTGTCAAATGAAAACTCACATAGTAGTCTTAACTACTTTTCAAACAATACCTTGGCTGCTCTCAATCCCGTGCTATTAGACACAACTGATTGAGATTGACAGTTTTCAACAGTAAATTATGGGGAAAGAGTCATGTTCCCAACATAAATCAATTCCTCTATTTCACAGTAATGGAGATCAACCATTTAAAGACGATAGAAGTCGAAGGAAACTTCGAGGAACGAGTTACATTGTCTACCAGCTTCAGAATAATCCAGACTTTGTTAGCTCTCCTCTTTGAGTCGCTTTGCGGTGCTTCTTAACCCTGGTGTCCGGTGGTTGCTTAGTTTCCCCAATGCAGAGATTGCCACATTAACAGGGTATGCTGTACATACAGTTTTTTGGTACTGCAGGATTATCTGGTTTTGTTTTTGTGATCGTGCTCCTCAAGGGGTTCTTGTTCTTAAAAACCATTTTGATTCCATATCCGTGTCCAATACGTCTATTTTTTTCCGACAAGCCTTTACTGTATCGTAGTAATACGGTGGCTATTGTGGTTTCCTCTTCCTACCTAGGTGGTTTATTCAGTTCTTCAAATGCCTTGTTAATGATGATTTCCGGATATCCATTCGTCAGTAGATCTTCTCTAAGTTTAATTTGTTCTTCTTTGAGGGCCTCTGTTCTGCTGCAAATATTTTTTGCTCTATGAGCTGGTGTTTTGATGATGCCAGTTTTCGTTGTCGATGGGTGGTTAGAGTTGTAGTGTAGGTATAACCCTATATGTGTAGCCTTCCTGTAGACTGTTGTTTCGATTCCGGTCCTAATGGTTTGGTACTTCATATCAAGGAATGGTAGGCAAAAACTCTCTTCCCTCACCATAGTGAATCTGATGGATGGTTGTGATCGGTTTAGATGCTCCAGAAAAGCATGTAGTTGCTACTCTCCGTGTTGCCTAATAATGAAGGTGTCCCCGACATACCTTAACCAGAGTTTTGGTTGCTTCTCGTACCCCTTCAGTGTATTACCTTCGAACGATTCCATGTAAATGTTGGTGATGATTGGCGATAACGGGGAGCCTATCCCTTTTATTTAAATGAAGAACCGGTCCTTGACCTGAAAGTAGCAGTTCTTGAAGCAACATTGTAGTGCGTTCATGATTGAATCTGTTGGCAGGTCCGTCGTCTCCATCACGGTTTCGTCCTCAGTAAGTTTCAGACTACAATTGAAAGAGTTGTCTTCAGAATTTCATATGTCGCTCCTAGGTACGATAGTGCATTCGCCAAAAATAAGATCAAAAATAATGTTTCTAAAACGAAACTATTCGCAATTAAAGCCTTAATAACTGAAAGTACCTTAAAAGTTTTATCTGCATATAGAGGCAATGCCACAGTAATTTTAAATGTAAATAATATTATGACAAAATTCAGAACATAATCACACAAGGACAGTACACTATATTAAACAAAGATCCAACAAGTTCTGTTGAAAACAAAAGACGCTTACTATACAATCACAGATATGAATTTACTGAACTAGGACGCAGAACTATTACTTCACACTATCCTAAGCCACCACATTTCTATGGTTTACTTAAAATTCTTAAAACCAACATCTCTTTCAGACAAATTGTCGGTTCCATAAATTCTCAATGCAGTGAACTAATAATTTTTTTTCTAAAGATCATTTCTCCACTTATAGGTAATTTCAGTCCACATCTTAAATATAGCGCACATTTCATCAATTATTCCATACACAATGCAAAAATACTTTCATACTAGCAAGTTGTGACATTGTAAACCTATACAATAATGTCCCTGTCGCCAAAACACTTCCTACAGTAACTATTAAAACATGACTTAAATCTGTCAATAGAGCAAAACTGAAAGCATTTTGTGACATCTCTTCAGAAATATTTCATAAGTGATATCTTACATGATTTTAAAAGCAAATTCTTAGAAATAATTAATATACGCAATAAAAACTAGCAAAAATATGGATTTTTTTTGGTTTCGGCTTGTATTGAAAAAAAAAGGAAGAAATCGTGACCTTCTCAATGGAAAATTCGTAGAGAATTGGAAAACTTTCAAAATGAGCCATTAGAGGTCCTGATAGGGGTATTTTCCGCCAAGAAAAGTTAAAAAATAGGGGGAAAATGATTTAATGTCAAAAATTCATAACTTGGTTGTAATAAAAACAAAAGGTTAATTGTCCGCAAAATGATAACTTATGATGTTACGATTAATTATTCTCAATATGGGTATTGTGAAATGAATGGTTTTTGCTTAATTGCAATTTAAACAATTTAGATGGATATCTTACAAACTGTATCTTATTAACAACGCTCTTCCTATTGGAGGGTTACTTGGATCTTTCGAAACCTCGTAAAATGAATTTCAATTTGTCTATCTTAGATTTCTGTTCAAATCCCGTAAAGTTGGTTTATAACGGTTGTGAAAATTGCGTTGTAGACACAAGTACGTGAAAGGTGAGGAGCGAAGCGTCAGTCGACAGCCAAGCTATTTATGGAGAATTCGTGCAAGCCTGGTTGCTCGCTACTAGGGGCCCAGAATTATTTAATGGATTTTTTTAATGCGATATATTTCACTGAACTAATTTGTATTCAGTTCAATGGATTATTTATACAGCAATGAATAAATCTCATTTCATATTTTAAAAATTGTGTTTTTTTTCAAAATTCATAGTCGAGCATTCCAACAATACTAGGTATTAGATTTTATTACATATAACGGAGATATGTAGGATTATAATATTTTTTAGATAAAAACACAGTTTTATTCAATTGATTTACACTTTGGTAAATAAACGAGAGTAAATGTTTTATAATGTATGTAGTATGTAGGTATGTACTTTTTAACAATTTTTTTAAAGTAAATCAAGAATTATAATATTTTTGTACTGAGCAATCTTTTTGTTCATTAAAAGAATCCAATTAGGATATTTTAATATTAATTGCTTATATGCCATTCATGTCACCCGCGGTTAAAATCTTAGCGACAAAACATTAAAATATGTAAAACATATATGATAATAAATATAGAATAAGAATTTTCCGTTACTGCGTCGAAAAACTATACGTTTTACCTGCGGCATTTAAGAAAATTCAATTACGCCCAATAGATAGACAGCAACCCGTGGCGCAAAAATTTAATTTCCCCTAAATTAGCTTGACACCACACTTTCTTCTGTTTTCCCCTGGCACGAACTTTTACGTAAAATGCACTATTCACAAGCATTTTCAACCATTTTTACAGCAATTAAACACAAATTCACTATATACAAATTGAAGTACATGACACGAACTCTTAAAATGTATTTGGTATATCCCTATCAGACGGTACGCAAAATATCTCTCTTAATTGTTTAAATTACAATTCTGCAAAAACTACTTATCTGACAAAATCCATCTTGAGCTAAATAAACTCTAACATTGTACTCTATTATTGAGCGGAAAATTAACTTATTATAAAAAAGTTGTAATTTAAAAAAAGGAATTTTTTATAATTTTTTTTTGTATTTTCTTCCCGAAAAATCTTCAATATTATTATTCCTTCATAAGCTTTCGCAAAACAAGCAAAAAACAAAAGAAAATCATATTTTTATGGGTTTCTGTTGTTTAAATAATTTACTTTTTCGAATTTGCTGTTAAAATCAGTTCTTGTCTATTAATTATTACTAATGTAATGGCAAAAGCGGTCTACTGTTGAATTTTATGTTACTTAAAAATCTTTATTGACTGGTGTAACGCGTTACTGAATGAACTTACATAGTTCTCCATTGACACAATAATGGAATTACTAACATTTTGTTTGATAACAACATATTTTCAACTCTAGCAACAAGATTTTGGCATGGCCATGGCTTCGTGTCTGTCTCCTGCATTAAGCAACATTTTCAAGGAAAAATTTTAAGAACAAATAATTTTTACAAAAGAATTTAGTTTGGTGGCACTCTCTTGAAGACTTACATAAACTATTAAACGACATCAATAACAAAGAATCAACTCTACAAATCAGATTAGAAATTGAGTAGAATAACACACTAACTTTGTGTTGGAGTTATTAGACCATACCATAGATGGCGCACCACTAGATTGTTAACAAGACTGACAGCAGCAAATATAAAATCAGAGATAAGTACAAAGGCAGATTTCTACATACATCTATTCATGTGTTTCTTTCTCTTCAAATATTAGGATACATAAAAAACAATGCAGATTAAAATCAGATTTAAGTAGACTAATAAAGATATATATGTATGATTTTGATATGTGGCTCAAATATTATTCGACTAACGTATTTTGTAGTATTGGTAAAACTTCAAATTACATAAGTTTTTGTTGTTTAATGCTTTTGTTCCAAAATGCATGTGTACTTCAGTTGAAATTATTCAAAGAAATCAGATTAACATTCAGAAAAATAGCAAAACAAACTAAGGAAAAGAAGAACAAATGACCGACAATATGTAGACAAAATGAAAAATATAGAAAAACAAAATGATGACAAGAACAGCAGCTAAGAACAATACAATCAGAAAGGCAAGGTGAGAGCAGCACAGAATAATAAAACACACCATGTGAGCACCATAAAAAGGCAGACAGGACAGAATGGCAGCAACACAGGAAGATAAAAGGATGGAAAATCAGAAAAAGACAGAAATACAGAAAAATGTTACGGCGGAAAAACAGATCCCTTCTGTTAAAATCAAGATTACCACCAAGCATATGGATTTAATTAGAACTTTTGTACATGTATAACAGAAGACCTAAGCGAATCGTTCTAAGACGCCTCTAAATGTATTCTGCCTAAATTAAAGACCCCACATTAACAACTCAAAAGGAATATATTGTATGTAGTTTAAGGAGACATACCAAATTCTAAACTTAAAATTATTAAAGAAGTACTAGTAGGTTAGTCAACGTTTAGTTATATGGCATTCTCTAACAGAAAAATGCATGAGTTCAATAAATCTAGGACGGAATGAATAGTTTAAAAAAAAAAATTATAAAACCCGAAACAATTTTTAAATTCAGAAATAAAGCAGAGACTAACGAAACAATCAGCTAAAGCTGACACCATTGCGTTGTCGCAAATTGTACCGATGACGTGGTTCTGTTTGTAACGATGGCGGCCGCAGATGTACGTTAGAAGGGTGGGCGTCCTGATAGTTAGCTACGAGTGACGGAATGCAACGTTATGGTATTGTTGCGCTCTCTTTTAATTTGTTTTTCTTTTCCAGTAAGATGTTCTTCCAGGCTTGATGCAGGTGTAGAGCTTCGTTACGGTTATTGATTTCTCCTTCCTTTTCAATTTCTATAGCTTCCCTAATTGTTCTTCTTTTTAAGTTGTTTTCTGTTGCCAGATGCTTAGAGCCCTTGATTCTATGTCCTGTTTGCTGTTGATGTTGGAACAGGGCCGAGGTTGTGGTCTTGTTTCGTATGCTGAGTTTGTGCTCTTCGATTCGGGCTTCCATCCTACGGTTTGTTTGACCTACATATGCTTGCTCGCATCCGCCGCAAGGTATCTTGTAGACTCCGTGACTCTCTAGTGGACGTTGGTCTTTGGGATTGCCTAGAATGCTTTTTATCGTCTTATGAGGTTTGTAGGAAGTTTTGATGTTGCTTTTCCTAAGGATTCTTCCGATCCGATCTGTCACTCCTTGTATGTACGGAAGGGTGGTCGCTGCCTTTGGGGGGTCTTGTTGGGTTTCTTCGTGCCTTGGTAGTTCTTGTTGATTCAGGGCTCGTCGTATGGTGTTGTTGCTGTACCCATTCCTCCTCAAGGTCTGTGAGATGGTGTTTAGTTCCTCTTGTTTGTGTTTGGCGTCTACAATGCGTCGTGACCTGCATATAAGTGTATTTGCTACTGCTTGTATTTGGGAGGGATGATGGTGGGAATTAGCATTAAGGTATCTGTCGGTGTGTGTCGGCTTTCGATAGACTGTGTGTTCTATCTTCCCTGTTGTTGTCCTTATTAAGTAGATGTCCAGAAAAGGAAGGCATCCATCTTCTTCCATCTCTATGGTGAATTCGATCCTTTCGTGTAGAGAGTTTGCAAGGTGTAGGAAATTGCTGAGTTCCACATCCCCATGAGGTCACACTATCAAGATACAGTCTACGTATCGTAGCCAGACTTTTGGTTTCAGGGGGGCTGTGTTTAAAAGGGCCTTTCGAAATAAGACATGAAGAGGTTTGCCACCGCTGGTGAGAGCGCTGAGCCCTTGGTGCACCGTTGACCTGTCTGTAAAGTTGCCTGTGAAAGGAGAAATATGTGTTTTTGAGGCAATGTTCCGCGAGTTGTATGATGTGCCCAGGAAGGTCTTCATTCATGGCAATTTGGTCCAAGGCTTCGTCGACGGGGATGCTTGGGTAAAGTGATTTGCCGTCGAGACTTGCGAGGCGGTCTTCTTCTTGTAAGTTTAGGTCCCCTATTGTTATGAGAAAATGTTCGGAATTTTTTACGTAGGATGCGGCATTTTCGACTAAAGGTTGCATGGCTGCTGAGAGGTAATTCTCGAATTGTTGAAGAGGTGAGTTGAAAGCACTGACTATCGGGCGCATCGGGACTCCTTCCTTATGAATTTTTGGCAGACCGTACAGCTTGGGGCATCTACTGGATTTTTCTCTCGGGATGAGTCTTTTGCATATGTCCTCATCTGGTATGAGAGCCTGAATCTTGGATTTGGTTGTTTTTTCCAAGAAGGTTGTCAGGTCTCTCTTTATTCGTTTATAGGTTTGGTCCAGTAGAATTTCTTTCATTTTTGAGTTGTAATCATTTGTGTTCATGACTACCGTGGCGTTTCCCTTGTCCGCTAGTAGGATTGTGATGTCTTTGTTTTTCCTGAGGTTAATGAGTGCTTGGTGTTCTGCCCTGGATACGTTTGGCTCTGGTTTTTTAGCGACCGCAGGATTCTTGCTACGTCTTACCCTATTTCTTCGGCTTTCTCCGGTTCGACGTGGTGTAGTGTTGATTCTACGCCAGAGATGATATCTTCGACCGGTATGATTGTTGGAGTTATTGCGAAGTTGAAGCCTTTACACAGGATCTGTTTCTCGACAACGGAGAGTGGATAGTTGGAAACGTTGTGGACCACTTTGTCATAGTCTAGCGGCCTAGTATTTGTGATCTGTACGGCCTTCCTAGCAAGGTTTTGATGTTTCTTGTTTAGTCTGGCTGTTTTGAGTTCTTTGTCTGTTTCTGTTCGAAAGAAAATTAGTTGTTCTGTTGACGTCCAGATTAGTCCGTGGAGGGTGTTGCTAAGTTGCAAGTGTCAAGTCAGTAGATCCCTCTCGGTCATGGCTAAGTGTCGTCTTGTCCGGTGTATTTCCTCGCGCAGTAGCCCTCTTCTGGCATTGTTGAGGATGGTGTCGGTTTTCTTACTATGGGTGTGGTAGGAAAGCTTGGTGGAAGATGGAAGGAGATTTTCGTCTCTGCATTTTATCAGGAAATGGAGATCGCACAGGAGTGTGGTTTTTCTTCTCCTAAGCTTTTCGTAGAGCTTGCTGGATGTGAGTGTCTCCTCCCCGTAGAGGTGTACAATGTTTGAAAACAAGTTGGCACATACAGAACTATGTGTAGCTCTCTTGATGATCCGGGTGTTCATCCGTTGAAACTTTTGTCCCTGTAAAGGAACTGTCCCCTGACGTTTCGCCAAAAGTCTGGCTACGATACGTAGACGATATCTTGATAGTGTGGCCTCATGGGGATATGGAACTCAGCAATTTCCTACACCTGGCAAACTCTCTACACGAAAGGATCCAATTCACCATGGAGATGGAAGAAGATGGATGCCTTCCTTTTCTGGACATCTACTTAAAAAGGACAACAACAGGGAAGCTAGAACACACAGTCTATCGAAAGCCGACACACACCGACAGCAACATCAAAACTTCCTACAAACCTCATAAGACGATAAAAAGCATTCTAGGCAATCCTAAAGAACAACGTCCACTAGAGAGTCACGGAGTCTACAAGATACCTTGCGGCGGATGCGAGCAAGCATATATAGGTCAAACAAACTGTAGGATCGAAGCCCGATTCGAAGAGCACAAACTCAGCATACGAAACAAGACCCCAACCTCGGCCCTGTTCCAACATCAACAGCAAACAGGAAATAGAATCAACTTTGAGGGCTCTAAGCATCTGGCAACAGAAAACAACTTCAAAAGAAGAACAATTAGGGAAGCTATAGAAATTGAAAAGGAAGGAGAAATCAATAACCGTAACGAAGCTCTACACCTGCATCAAGCCTGGAAGAACATCTTAAGGGAAAAGAAAAACAAATTAAAAGAGAGCGCAACAATACGACAACGTTGCATTCCGTCACTCGTAGCTATCTATCAGGACGGCCACCCTTCTAACGTACATCTGCGGCCGCCATCGGTACAAACAGAACCACGTCATCGGTACAATTTGCGACAACTCAATGGTGTCGCCCAATCAAAACAAACGGCACCGCCCCCTCAACACAATCGGAGGCGGGGCAAAGATGACAAAGTAACAGATACCTTCATGCTAATTCTCACCACCACCCAGCCCAACTACAAGCTGTCGTCAAAACTTTAGTAACCAGATCACAAAGACTAGCTGACCAGGACAACACAACCAGAAATTGGATATTTAAAAACAGCTCTGAGACAAAACGGATTTACAGTCCGAAATATTCAAAGAGCCCTAAAGTCAAAACCGAGACGAGACCGAGACTCACAGTCTAAACGCACGCAATGAAATCCAGAACTTATCGAATTGTTGGAAAATTCTATTAAACACCATACCGGCCCGGACCCGTCCTATAACAACTCAACCGGACATAACTACTCACCAAGCGGGAGGCGTGGCCACTGAGCGCCAAGGGCCAATCACTCGCAGCCTTTCACGGTGCCAACCGATAGGCGCCGAGCCGCGACTATATAACACCGTGCGCGCTCCTGAAAATCTCCTCAGTATTCGAGTAACTAGAAGCGAAAGCAGAAGGCTACGAGAATTATGCGAACCGACCTGAAGAGGGCAGATGTGACTCTGCCGAAACGTCGATCAGTTATCAACTACGCGGATGAATTCCCGGAAACCATCTAATACATACATACATATATATATATTGCAATATACTTAGTGGGTTCAATTAAAAATTATAAAACTAATATGCACTGTCACTTTTCTAGAACTTTATTTACATTCAAACAGCTGATTCAAAAATACAATAACAATCCCATATAAGCTAGTCGTCGCGGTATCACTGGACTGCGATCGTGGTGTGCTTCTTTTATAATCCCAGTGTCGAATTCTCCAGTAGAAATCATCATCGTTCCTTCCGCTGCCGAGTCTTTTCGAGAATCGTATTTTTTTATATTGAAGCGTTTGTTGTCGTGCTGAAATGACACAGGGTCGGCTTTGGGTAAATTTCGTAACACTGCTCCCCCTTTAATTCTGATCGTCCCGATCAGAAACATCCCCTCCATGGTAGGGAGCGAGTCGATCTAAATGAACCACCTTCAATTTAGCCTTGGGGTTTCGACGGATCCGGTAGACGACGTCATTAAGCCTCTTGACCACCTCGTATGGACCATCCCAGGCGGGTGTAAGCTTTGGGATTTACCCTTGCTCCGTTGGGGGTTGTACAACCAGACTTTGTCCCTCTCCTGGAACCCGACTGAATTGGCCTTGAGGTCGTATCGCGTCTTCATCCGGTCACTGGTGGCCAACATCTGCGTTCGGGCTAATTCGTGTATTGCCAGCATGTTATGTCGGAGCTGGTCGGCATAATCGTCGATGTCTTGCGAGGGTTCTTCGGGGGAGCCAAATGCCAAGTCGCATGGTAATCGCAGCTCCTTTCCGAATAAGACCCTGGCTGGGGTCAGGCCTTTACTATTATGTACAGCAGAGCGATATGACAACAGGAATAGGGGAATATGCTCATCCCAATCACGCTGGTTATTGCTGACGACCTTGGATAGGTGTTGTTCCAAGGTCCTGTTGAATCTTTCCACCATTCCGTCTGACTGTGGGTGTAATGGTGTTGTTCTCGTTTTCCTGATCCCCAACATCGTGCAGATCTTCTGGAATACATTCGATTCGAAGTTACGCCCCTGGTCTGAATGTAATTCCATCGGGACGCCAAACCTGCTGAATAGTTGTTCTACTAGCACCGTCGCTACCGTGGTTGCCTCTTGGTTGGGTATCGCATATGGTTCAGGCCATTTGCTGAAGTAATCCATTGCGACCAGAATGTATTTGTTCCCCCTCTCAGACTCGGGAAACGGACCGGCGACATCGATGGCAATTCTCTCAAATGGGACGCCCACATTGTACTGCTGCATTCTGCCCTTGGTCCGGGTCTTCGGGCCCTTACTGGCGGCACATGTGGCACATTTGCGGCACCAAGCTCTGACGTCTTCGAAGTAATTCACCCAGTAGTACCGCTGGCAAACTTTGTCTAGGGTTTTATTCATGCCCACGTGGCCTCCGGTAATTCCATCATGTACTTCGGTCAGGATGGCTGGTACCTTTTTCTTCGGAACTACCAGTTGGGACTTGGTTTCTCGTCCATCAGCGCTTTCCCAAACTCGCTTGAGCATTCCATTGTCTACTCTTAGAGAGTCCCACTGAGCCCATAACGATTTCAGCACGCCGGAGTATCTAGCTACCTCGTCCCATCGTGGCCAGGGTGCCCCTCTCATTTTGAGTGACAAGATTGGTTCGATGTCTGGATCAGCCATTTGGTCCTGGATGCACTGTTCCGTTGTCCAGTCTTCATTGGCCTGCACTCGGATCTGCCTGATGGAGATACCCTCTCGCTGTTCCGTTTTCAGACAATGCTTGCATTCCGCTCTACAGGGTCTTCTGGATAGGGCATCGGCATTATTGTGCAACCGGCCGGCACGGTGTTCCACCTTGAAGTCGTATTGCTGTAATTTCTCCATCCATCTGGCCAGTTGTCCTTCCGGTGTCTTCATGTCCAGCAGCCATTTGAGTGCGGCATGATCTGTTCGGATTAAGAAATGGCGACCATACAGGTATTTGTGGAAATGGTCCACAGCCCTTATTATTGCAAGAAGTTCTTTTCTGGTGACGCAATAATTTCTTTCTGGCTTCGAGAATCCACGGCTGTAGTGCTCGATCACCCTCTCTTCACCATCTTGCACCTGGGATAGGACGGCCCCCAAACCTGTGTTGCTGGCGTCGGTGTCTAAGATGAACTTGTCGGACTGTGTAGGAAAGGCTAGGATTGGGCTGGAACATACTGCTGCCTTCAGTCGCCTGAATGATGTTTCGCAATCCTGATTCCAATGGAAGGTCTCTTTATCAGTGGTCTGCCGATGTAGAGGGGCGGCGATGGTGGCAAATCCCTCACCAAAACGCCGGTAGTATGAACAGAGGCCCAAGAAGCTTCTGAGTTCATGTTTGTCTCTTGGAACTGGCCAATCACGGATGGTTTCTATCTTGTCTTCGTTGGTGTGGATTCCTGACTCAGACACTACGTGGCCCAAAAACTCTACTTCTTTTTGAAACAAGGAACACTTCTTCGGATTGAGTCTCAGGTTGGCGTTATTAATTCTGGCGAATACTTCGCCCAGGTTCTTCAAATGGTCGTCGAATGTCTGGCCCATGACTAGAATATCGTCAAGGTACACTAAGCACGTCCTCCATGTTAACCCGCTCAGTACATATTCCATTAGCCTCTCAAATGTAGCGGTAGCATTACATAGCCCAAAGGGCATGACCGTGAACTGAAACAGCCCTTTACTGGTGGAGAACGCTGTCTTCTCTCTGTCGTTTTCGTGCAGACCAACCTGCCAATATCCACTTTTTAGGTCTAGTGTGGAGAACCAACGGGAGCCTGCTAGTGTGGTCAAAGTGACATCGATTCGGGGTAGTGGATAGCTGTCTTTCTTCGTGACATCATTCAGCTTTCTGTAATCCACGCAAAATCGGGTGGTTCCATCTTTCTTTTTAACTAGCACGACGGGAGCAGACCATGGACTGATGGATGGCTCAATAACTCCATTTTGTAACATGGACTCGATGTTTTCCTCGACTGCCTGTTGTTGCCCCAATGGTAGTCGTCTAGGTGGTATTCTGATGGGTTGAGCCTTTCCGGTATCTATTCGATGCTGGATGATGTTGGTGCGACCGGTGGTTCCATTTTTACTGTTAAAAATTTGCCAGTGTTTTGTGATAAATTGCTTGGCTTTCTTCTGGTTCTCTGGTGTCAAGTGTGTCAAATGGTCAGCAAACTGTTGTAGGAACTCTTTATCGGGCCCTGGCTCCTTCACCGACGTCTGGTACTCTTCTTCGCAATTGATGATGGTCTCTACTGGCTCGAAACAAGCTATCTCTTGACCATTGGTAATTCTGATGTCGTTGTTGGACAAATTCAGGACTCTGATTGGTATATCTCGTCCGGTTTTAACTATAGCCCGTCCAACTAAGTAGTCATGAGCTGAGTGTACGGGCTCCACCATTCCAACGCAGCTCCCAGGATTGCTGTCTAGCTGCCCATGAATAATCTGTTCTGTTCGACCGGGAATTCTAGCTGAAGACTTTGCCACAATTTTTATGGGCGTGACTGATGTGTTGACGGGCCGTGTCAATACAAATTCCTCATTCAGGAACCGAAGAACATCATATCTCGGGTCGAACATAAATCCATGCTGGCTAATTAGGTCCATTCCCAGTATAAAATCGTCCTCAATATTCGCTACCAGGACCCTATGCCGGATCATGTTGTCCCCTATCTGTAGCACGACATCTGCCTCACCCTGTATTGACATGGACTCGCCGGTGACTGTTCTGAGCTGGATGTTATTGGTAACTGGCCGAATTTCTGATGCTCTCAAAACCCTGGACTTGGCAATGGACACAGCGGCGCCGGTATCGATGGTGATGGTAACTGCTCGCCCGTTGATGGTGCCTCTGATGACTAGGCTGCCGCTATCTCGGCAAAATCTTCGGATGGATAACGTTTTGGGGGCTGGTGGAGGGACAGTCAGCATTCGCCCCCCTATGCTGACTGACTGACGGTCCCTGGACATGTGGCTGTTCTGTTGGTTACCCCTGGTCGGTGATCGTTCAGGTGGCCTCACTCGACAATTACGTTGGAAGTGCCCTGTCCGTCCGCAGCCGTAACATGCCCCTCTGGTGCCAGTTCTTTGTGACCGGTCTAATAATTTGTTCAGACCAGCCAGCAGCGCTTGAAATTGTGACTCTGACTCTTCCTGGTTGAAGGAAACTGCTCGGACCCTCGGCTTAGACATGTTCATGACGGCCTCTACTTCCAAAGCCCGAAGTAGAGCTTCACTACTTTTCTTGACGCCACTCAGTCTTAAATTTCTTTGTACTTCCACATCTCTGATGCCGTTTATGAAACTCTGTGTGGCCAACTGGTCTGTCGTTTTCTCTGGCAGGTCTGGGTAGGACAAGTGAACTAACCGTCTGATTTCTGCTTCAAATTCTTGGAGGCTTTCACCGGATTTTTGGGTTTTTCCACTCAGTTGGACTTGGTATACCTTGCTCAAGGATTGATTGCCGTAACGTTTGTCTAGGATAGCGATGATCTTGTCGAAATTGCCTTGTTCATCGACTGGAAAGCTCTGGAGGAGTTCTAGAGCCGGACCTCTTAAGGAAATTACCAGAGATGTGGATTTTTCATGATTATCCCATCCATTAGCTGTAGCCACGGCCTCAAATTGCCGTTTATACATGGGCCAAGATGAACTGCCGTCGAATGTGGGTGGTTTACTAAAGGAACCTTTGGTACTCACGGTGTGCTGGTATTTTCCTCTCTGCAAATCTTGTTGCAATTTTTTAATTGCTGTTTCCACTTTATCTTGTACTTCACTGTGTACTGCGTCTTTAATTGAACTGATTTCAGCTTTTACCTGGTTTTGGATAGCACTTATTTCAAATTTCACCTGGTTCTGGACGGAATCGATGTCATCTACTTTGATTTCAAGAGTCTCCACACTATTTTTTAGGATCTTTATGTCGTCGTTTATTTCTTTTATATCTGATTCAACTATTTGCATTCTTTCATTAACTGTTTCATTAACTTGCGATACTATTTGCATTAATTGTTCAAATTGCAATTGTCTTTTTTCTTCCGTTTTGCCTTGTTTTTCTTCAAATATCTTAAATTCATGTGTCGTTTTTCTTCTAATAATTTAAATTCATTTTCTCGTTTTTCTTCAGATATTTTAAAATCAATTTGTCTCTGTTCATTCAATTTCGAGAATAATCCCTCAATTAAATTTTGTTGTTCACTTTTCAACGTGGAAACAAGATTTTCTAATTCTATTTTACGTTTTTCATCGATATTAGTGACAAGATTTCCTAATTCAACTTTAAGTTTATCATCAAAAGATTTCACTAACCTTTTTTGAATTTCTTCTTGATGTTATTGTTCCTTCTTGTCACGTTTTTCTAGAATCTGTGCAATTTTTTCGTCCAGTCCCTCTGTAACCTGCTTGACTATTTTTTTGGTAGTTTCGTCCATAATACGAGTTTCGATAAATCAAATTAGGATGTTAACTGCACTTAATCCTTCACTTCTAACACCAAATTGCAATATACTTCGTGGGTTCAATTAAAAATTATAAAACTAATATGCACTGTCACTTTTCTAGAACTTTATTTACATTCAAACAGCTGATTCAAAAATACAATAACAATCCCATATAAGCTAGTCGTCGCGGTATCACTGGACTGCGATCGTGGTGTGCTTCTTTTATAATCCCAGTGTCGAATTATCCAGTAGAAATCATCATCGTTCCTTCCGCTGCCGAGTCTTTTCGAGAATCGTATTTTTTTATATTGAAGCGTTTGTTGTCGTGCTGAAATGACACAGGGTCGGCTTTGGGTAAATTTCGTAACAATATATATATATATATATATATATATATATATATATATATATATATATATATATATATATATATATATATATATATATATATATATATATATTCCGGGTGAGAACCGCGTCTGAATTTATTAAATACTCTTGGGAAGGCGAGTGCTGTTATCGCGTCTATTTAGACAAAGAGGTCTTTTCTCTATTTCGACGGCTTCGCGAATTGTGGGTGCCCTAAGAGAATTGAGAGATATGATAGTCCTACTGTACTCGAAGTTGATAGAGTGCCCTGTTTGGATATGGTGATGCGCGAGAGCTGAAGTCGGATCTTTTTTACGAACTGACAGAGAGTGTTCATATACTCGATGGTTCACGCGCCTGTTGGTACGACCGATGTAGCTTTGTGGGCAATCGCGACATGAAATTTCGTAAACTCCTCGATCCTCGTTAGGTACTTTGTCTTTGGGGTTACCGGTTAAGTTGACTATAGTTTGAGTGGTGTTGAAGACAGTCTTTATTTGATGTCGTTGTAAAATCCGTGCTATTTTGTCAGTGACTCCTCGAATGTATGGAAGGACGGCTGTTCGATGTTGTTGGTCTGTTTCTGACTGGGTTGGTGTAACTGGGGGTTGTTGAGGTTGATGAATTATAATCGCAATGTGGTCCGGATGATAACCGTTTTGCCGAAGGATTTGTTGAAGATTATTAAGTTCGTTTTGTCAATATCTGTTAAACGAATAGATCTAAGAGTCAAAGATTTCATTACAGAACTCAATTGAGCAGGATGGTGGTGTGATTGGGAATTTAAGTATCGATTGGTATGAGTTGGTTTCCTATAAACGGTATGTGAGAATCTGTCATTGTTGGTTTTTGTTATGAGGATATCAAGAAACGGGAGAGAAGAATCGGACTCGATTTCCATTGTAAATTGTATATTAGAATGTATACCATTGAGGTGTTGTAGAAAGAAGTCTAATGAATCTCTGCCATGAGGCCAAATGACAAAAGTATCATCTACATATTTAAGCCAACAGGAAGGTTTTAAATTAGACGAGTTTAGGGCCTGGGTTTCGATTTGTGGCATGAAAATGTTAGCAAGCACTGGAGAAAGAGGTGAACCCATGGGGGCCCCACGGACTTGTTTCAACAGAGTGCCTTGAAATGAAAAATAAGTGTTAGAAGAACAAGTTTTTAGAATATCTAACGTTTCTGAAATGGGAACATTGGTGAAAAGAGATACAATATCGAAGCTAACTAGGATATCATTTTCTGAAATTCTATAAGCACTTAGCATATCTAGGAAGGAAGAAGATTTCTTTACTTACGAGGATGCTTGCTCGGCTACAGGTTGAAGGGTTTTGGCTAAGTACCGGGCTAATTCTTGAGTCGGGGATTGTACCGAACTGACAATGGGCCTAAGAGGAATGTCCGGCTTATGAATTTTGGGTAGTCCGTAAATTTTCGGAATTTTAGAAGACTTTTCATGAGGAATGATGATCTTTTTGATGTCAAGAGGAAGTTGTCTCCTGTTGATGATTTCCTTAGTCTTTTTCTCAAAGTAAGTAGTAGGATTATTGTTCATTATTGCGTAGTCTACAGTGTGGAGTAGGGAATTCATCTTGTGAACATAGTCCTTAGTATTGAGATGAACAGTCGAGTTACCTTTGTCGGCAGGAAGAATAGTTATGTCACCGTTGTTACGTAGTTGTTTTAGTGCATGTCTTTCGTTAGAAGTTAGGTTTGATTTTGGTGGCTTTGATGTGCGGAGTACTCTAGCAATGTCTTGACCAGTATCTTCAGCTTCAATATCTGTTAGTTCAAGCAAGGATACCTCAACTTGATAAATGATTCTGTCAGTTGGGATAGTTTTCGGCATCACTGCGAAATTGAAACCTTTGGATAGGACGTGTAAACTGTTAGAGTCTAAGGGGAAGTCAGAAAAGTTATCGACGGTCGTCTGAGGGGGTGAGGTGACAGCGGGTTGTTGTTTTGTAATAAATCGTGTTAGTTTAAGTTTTTGAATGACTGTTTTCTTTTGGGCCAGGTGTTCGGCTTTATCGTTCGAAAAGAGATCAAAATTGTCCCACAGAATTGGATGAGGATTGAAATTATGTAATTATGAATAACAGTGATACAAATTTCGGTTGATTTGGTCAAGTTGATATCTAATTAAATGAACTGAACAGAAGGTGAGTCTGCGCTGTTTCTTTTATTTATAGTTATCGGTCGATTAGGAGGGGATGTCGCGTGATAAAGGGGCTGTGCGGTGATTGGTTGGGTGTTGGTGGGTGTGTCTGGTTTGTTTAATCTGGCAATCACGGAGGTCCAAGCTGTGGGAAGGCGAGTGCTGTCATCTCCTCTATTTAGACAGAGAAGTCTTTTCTCTACTTCGATTTTTCTCACCCTGAACCTAGCTTAGTTCATAATAATAACCGCGGAAGCCTCTCAGAACATTTCATTCGCCTCTACGGGGAGGATTTCTTCTAACTCACAAAAACATAGAGCAAACTTCGTATTCGAAAATCTCTACTTCTTTGTGATCTTGTTTTCCTCAAATCTTGTAGAACTTATAACGTCATTCCAAATACTTTAAAACTAAAACATCACACCTCTTCACGTTCAGTTTCCAGTATTCTTAACAAAGCAAGTTTGGCCCTCTTACGAAATTCCATCCATTCAATTAGATATCAACTTGACCAAACCAACCGAAATTTGTATCACTGTTATTCATCATTACATAATTTCAATCCTTATCCAATTCTGTTGGACAATTTTGATCGCATTTCGAGCGATAAAGCCGAACACCTGGCCCAAAAGAAAACAGTCACTCAAAAACTTAAGATAACACGACTTATTACAAAACAACCTGCTCAGACTACAGTCCATAACTTTTCTGAATTCCCCTTAGACTCTACCAGTTTACACGTCCTATCCAATGGTTTCAATTTCGCAGTGACGCCAAAAACTATCCCAACTGAAAGAATCATTTCTCAAGTTGAGGTATCTTTGGTTGAACTAACAGATATTAAAGCTAAAGATACTAGTCAAGACATTGCTAGAGTACTCCGCACATCAAAGCCACCAAAATCAAGTCTAACTTCTAATGAAAGACATGCACTAAAACAACTACGAAACAACGATGACAAACTATTCTTCCTACCGACAAAGGTAACGCGACTGTTCTTCTCAATACTAAGGAATATGTTCACAAGATGAATTCCCTACTCCACACTGCAAACTACGAAATAATGAACAATAATCCTACTACTTACTTAGAGGAAAAGATAAGGAAATCATCAACAGGACACAACTTCCTCTTGACGTCAAAAAGATGATCATTCCTCGTGAAAAGTCTTCTAAAATTCCGAAAATTGACGGACTACCCAAAATCCATAAGCTGGACATTCCTCTTAGGCCCATTGTCAGTTCTGTACAATCTCCGACCCAAGAATTAACCCGGTACTTAGCCAAAACCCTTCAACCTCTAGCCGAGCAAGCATCCTCGTACGTAAAGAACTCTTCTTCCTTCATATGCTAAGTGCTTATAGAATTTCAGAAAATGATATTCTAGTTAGCTTCGATATTGTATCTCTTTTCACCAAAGTCCCTATTTCAGAAACGTTAGATATTCTAAAAAAAAACACAATATCTCTTCTGACATCATCAAACTTATACAACAATGTTCTTATAACACTTATTTTTGATCTCAAGACACTCTGTTCAAATAAGTCCGTAGGGCCCCCATCGGTACACCTCTTTCTCCAGTGCTTGCTAACATTTTCATGGAACAAATCGAAACCCAGGCCCTAAACTCGTCTAATTTAAAACTTTCCTGTTGGCTTAGATATGTAGATGATACTTTTGTCATTTGGCCTCATGGCAGAGATCCATTAGACTTCTTTCTACAACACCTCAATGGTATACATTCTAATATACAATTTACAATGGAAATCGAGTCCGATTCTTCTCTCCCGTTTCTTGATGTCCTCATAACAAAAACCAACAATGACAGATTCTCACATACCGTTTACAGGAAACCAAGTCATACCAATCGATACTTATATGTCCAATCATACCACCTCTCTGCCCAATTGAGTTCTGTAATGAAATCTTTTACTCTTAGATCTATTCGTTTAACAGATATTGACAATAGACAAAACGAACTTAATAATCTTCAACAAATCCTTCGACAAAACGGTTATCATCCGGACCACATTGCGCGTATAATCCATCAATCTCAACAACCCCCATTCACACCAACCCCGTCAGAAACAGACCAACAACATCGCAAAGCCGTCCTTCAATACATTCGAGGAGTCACTGACAAAATAGCTCGGATTTTACAACGACATCAAATAAAGACTGTCTTCAACACCACTCAAACTATAGTCAACTTAACCGGTAATCCCAAAGACAAAGTACCTAACGAGGATCGAGGAGTTTACGAAATTTCATGTCGCGATTGCCCACAAAGCTACATCGGTCGTACCAACAGGCGCGTGAACCATCGAGTATATGAACACTCTCTGTCAGTTCGTAAAAAAGATCCGACTTCAGCTCTCGCGCATCACCATATCCAAACAGGGCACTCTATCAACTTCGAGGACAGTAGAACTATCATATCTCTCAATTCTCTTAGGGTATCCACTATTCGCGAAGCCATCGAAATAGAGAAAAGTCCTCTCTGTTCAAATAGACTTGGATCTCCGTAATTGCTAGATTAAACAAACAAGACACGCCCACCAATACCCAACCAATCACCACACAGCCCCTTCATCTCGCGACATCCCCTCCTAATCGACCGATCACTATAAATACAAGAAGCAGCGCAGACTCACCTTCAGTTCAGTTACCTAGTGACTCTTGGGAGTAGGCAGGTTGACGCCCCGAGTTCGATCTAGACTCTGAAACTCTATTTTATTTTTTGTCTCTTGATAATGGCTTCAAAGCAGGAGTCGAAACGTCGAGTATTTAACAAATTCAGACGCGGTTCTCACGCGGAACCTAGCTTAGTTCATAATAATGACCGCGGAAGCCTCTCAGAACACATATATATATATATATATATATATATATATATATATTCGCATAATTCTCGTAGCCTTCTGCTTTCGCTTCTAGTCACTCGAATACTGATATTTTCAGGAGCCCGCACGGTGTTATATAGTCGCGGCTCGGCGTGAGAGGGAGCAATAGCGTAATTGAATCCCTTAGCCAACACGCCAATCGAGGTAGAGTTCAATTGGACCGAAGATAAGTTATAAACGGTTCTATTCGTTTCCAATTGCCTTGAGATTAGACTGTGACGGTTATTTTCCGAGAAAAAAAATCGTTTTCGGGCTTCTGTTGGAGCTTCAATTTGTTAAATTTTGTCTGTTGTTGCATTGTTGTCAACTCTGCATTCGTTTCGGCCCTAAATTCGCTAATTTAATCGAATTTATCCCATATTATCGGGTGGAGTGTATTGCTTATCTGTAGGTGGATATTTAAGAGTTTAGTATTAAGAACATCCAAATCTCTTCTGACATCACGTATGGCTTCCCTAAGTAGGGCACAACTAGCTTTCCATAAGATATTCTGTGTTTTTCTGTTGTTCTTCCAGAACTTCACCGTCATGTTTTTCGGAATAACTCCTTCATCGCGGCATCGTTGTAAAAAATGTAGATCGCACAAAAGTTTGCTTCTTTTCGCGCGTAATTTCTCAAATGTTTTACACAAATGAAAAGTATTCTCCCCGTAGAGATTCACTATATTTGTTTTTATGTTTTCGCGGGCACTAAATGTTTCCTGTTTGATGTTGTCCTGGTCAGCTAGTCTTTGTGATCTGGTTACTAAAGTTTTGACGACGGCTTTTAGTTGGGCTGGGTGGTGATGAGAATTAGCATGAAGGTATCTGTTGGTGTGAGTTGCTTTCCTATATACTGTATGGCCAAGGGTTCCATCTTCCTTCCTATTTTTGAGAACATCAAGGAATGGCAGTTGATTATTGACTTCAACCTCCATGGTGAATTTTATTTTGTGATGGATGCCATTAAGGTAGTCTAAAAATGTGTTGAGGTGTTCCCTCCCATGAGGCCAAATCACAAAAGTATCATCCACATATCGCAACCATAAACTGGGTTTAAGAGTTGCTGTTCTCAGTGCCAACTCCTCAAAGCTCTCCATAAAAAGGTTCGCTATAACTGGTGATAGTGGCGATCCCATTGGAGCTCCTTCCACTTGTTTGTATCGTTGGTTCTCGTAAACAAAATAGGTGTTCATCAGGCAGTGCCTTGTTAAGTCTACAAGGTGTTGAGGTGGTTTGTATTTTTCTATTATGATATCCAAGGCTTCGTCGATAGGGATGTTGATGAAAAGAGGCACTACGTCAAAACTGACAAGAAGACACTCAGGTTGTTAAACCGTTTTTCTAAGTATTTCGGTGAAATGTGTCGAATTTTTGATATATGAGTCTGCCCCCTCTGCAAACGGTTGAAGTTGTTGGGCTAGGTATTTGGCTAGCTGTTGTGTTGGGGATCCAATTGAACTTACTATTGGCCTCAAAGGTGCACCTTCTTTATGTACTTTTGGCAAGCCATAGAATTTCGGACATCTCGATGACTTTTCTCGCGGAATGAGTTGCAGTTGGAGATTTTGTCGATCCTACTTGCTTGGATTTTGGCCTTGGTTGTTTTCTCCAAATAAGTTGTTGGGTCAGTAGTAATTTGTTTGTATGCTGGATCTTGTAGCAATGTTTGAATTTTGTTTGAATAATCCGCTGTATCTAAAATTACAGTCGCATTTCCTTTATGAGCAGGTAGAATGACAATGTCCTTGTTGAGGCGAAGTTGTTTCAAGGCCTCATTTTTTTCTATAGATAGGTTCCTTTTGGGTGGTTTAGACTTTCTTAGAACATGTGACACATCTTGTCTAATTATTTCAGCGGTGTTCGCATCTAATTTTGAAACTGCTGTTTCCACGCCACATATTATGCTCTCTGTTGGTATGTGAGAGGGAGCAATAGCGTAATTGAATCCCTTAGCCAACACGCCAATCGAGGTAGAGTTCAATTAGACCGAAGATAAGTTATAAACGGTTCTATTCGTTTCCAATTGCCTTGAGGTTAGACTGTGACCGTTATTTTCCGAGAAAAAATCGTTTTTGGGCTTCTGTTGGAGCTTCAATTTGTTAAATTTTGTCTGTTGTTGCATTTTTGTCAACTCTGCATTCGTTTCGGCCCTAATATCGCTAATTTCATCGAATTTATCCCATATTATCGGGTGGAGTGTATTGCTTATCTGTAGGTGCATTTTTAAGAGTTTAGTATTAAGAACATCCAAATCTCTTCTGACATCACGTATGGCTTCCCTATGTAGGGCACAACTAGCTTTCCATAAGATATTCTGTGTTTTTCTGTTGTTCTTCCACAACTTCACCGTCATGTTTTTCGGAATAACTCCTTCATCGCGGCATCTTTGTAAAAAATGTAGATCGCACAAAAGTTTGCTTCTTTTCGCGCGTAATTTCTCAAATGTTTTACACAAATAAAAAGTAGTCTCCTCGTAGAGATTCACTATATTTGTTTTTATGTTTTCGCGGGCACTAAATGCATTAGATGGTTTCCGGGAATTCATCCGCGTAGTTGATAACTGATCCCTGCCGGGATCGATGGTAAAATGACGACGTTTCGGCAGAGTCACATCTGCCCTCTTCAGGTCGGTTCGCATAATTCTCGTAGCCTTCTCCTTTCGCTTCTAGTCACTCCAATACTGATATTTTCAGGAGCGCGCACGGTGTTATATAGTCGCGGCTCGGCGCCTATTGGTTGGCACCGTGAACGGCTGCGTGTGATTGGCCCTGGGCGCTCAGTGGGCACGCCTCCCGCCTGCTGCTTTATTTCCGGTTTAGTTGTTATTGGACGGGTGCGGGCCCGTACGGTGTTTAATAGAATTTTCCAACAATTCGATAAGTTCTGGATTTCATTGCGTGCGTTTAGACTGTGAGGCCTCTTCGCTAATTCAATTGCCTCTCTTACGAGTCTTGATTTCGTGTGTTCTATATTTGCCAGTACTCTGGTGTTCTCAAAGTCTATTCGGTGTCACGTCGTGGTGGCGTGTTCCGCAATGGATGTTGTTTTTTCCTGCTTTTTTATAGCATTCTGGTGTTCATCACGTCTAGCTTGAATTCTTCTGTTAGTTTGCCCCACATAGGTTTTATGTTAGTCTGCACATGGAATCTCGTACACTCCCTGTTGTTCTAAAGGGATCCTCGTCTTCGGAGTCCTCAACACCTTGCTTATTTTTCTGTTTGTACTGAAAATAGTATCGATATTGTGTCTCCGTAGAATTCTTGCAATACTGTCCGTGGTACCCTTGACATACGGTAAATGAGCCTTGGTTATTGGTGTCTCATGCTCTTCGTCTGTTTGTCTCGGTTTTGACTTTAGGGCTCTTTGAATATTTCGGTCTGTAAATCCGTTTTGTCTCAGAGCTGTTTTTAAACTGTCCATTTCCTGTTTGATGTTGTCCTGGTCAGCTAGTCTTTGTTATCTGGTTACTAAAGTTTTGACGACGGCTTGTAGTTGGGCTGGGTGGTGATGAGAATTAGCCTGAAGGTATCTATTGGTGTGAGTTACTTTCCTATATACTGTATGGCCAAGAGTTCCATCTTCCTTCCTCCATGGAGAATTTTATTTTGTGATGGATGCCATTAAGGTAGTCTAAAAATGTGTTGAGGTGTTCCCTCCCATGAGGCCAAATCACAAATGTATCATCCACATATCGCAACCATAAACTGGGTTTGAGAGTTGCTGTTCTCAGTGCCAACTCCTCAAAACTCTCCATAAAAAGGTTCGCTATAACTGGTGAGAGTGGCGATCCCATTGGAGCTCCTTCCACTTGTTTGTATCGTTGGTTCTCGTAAACAAAATAGGTGTTTATCAGGCAGTGCCTTGTTAAGTCTACAAGGTGTTGAGGTGGTTTGTATTTTTCTATTATGATATCCAAGGCTTCGTCGATAGGGATGTTGGTGAAAAGGGGCACTACGTCAAAACTGACAAGAAGACACTCAGGTTGTAAAACCGTTTTTCTAAGTATTTCGATGAAATGTGTCGAATTTTTGACATATGAGTCTGCCCCTTCTGCAAACGGTTGAAGTTGTTGGGCTAGGTATTTGGCTAGCTGTTGTGTTGGTGATCCAATTGAACTTACTATTGGCCTCAAAGGTGCACCTTCTTTATGTACTTTTGGCAACCCATAGAATTTCGGACATTTCGATGACTTTTCTCGCGGAATGAGTTGCAGTTGGAGATTTTTGTCGATCCTACTTGCTTGGATTTTTGCCTTGGTTGTTTTCTCCAGATAAGTTGTTGGGTCAATAGTAATTTGTTTGTATGCTGGATCTGGTAGCAATGTTTGAATTTTGTTCGAATTATCCGCTGTATCTAAAATTACAGTCGCATTTCCTTTATCAGCAGGTAGAATGTCAATGTCCTTGTTGAGGCGAAGTTGTTTCAAGGCCTCATTTTCTTCTATAGCTAGGTTCCTTTTGGGTGGTTTAGACTTTCTTAGAACATGTGACACATCTTGTCTAATTATTTCAGCGGTTTCGCATCTTATTTTGAAACTGCTGTTTCCACGCCACATATTAAGCTCTCTGTTGGTATGTGAGAGGGAGCATTAGCGTAATTGAATCCCTTAGCCAACACGCCAATCGAGGTAGAGTTCAATTGGACCGAAGATAAGTTATAAACGGTTCTATTCGTTTCCAATTGCCTTGAGGTTAGACTGTGACCGTTATTTTCCGAGAACAAGATGTGACTCTGCCGAAATGTCGTCATTTTACCATCGATCCCGGCAGGGATCAGTTATCAACTACGCGGATGAATTCCCGGAAACCATCTAATACATTTAGTGCCCGCGAAAACATAAAAACAAATATAGTGAATCTCTACGGGGAGAATACTTTTCATTTGTGTAAAACATTTGAGAAATTACGCGCGAAAAGAAGCAAACTTTTGAGCGATCTACATTTTTTACAACGATGCCGCGATGAAGGAGTTATTCCGAAAAACATGACGGTGAAGTTCTGGAAGAACAACAGAAAAACACAGAATGTCTTATGGAAAGCTAGTTGTGCCCTACTTAGGGAAGCCATACGTGATGTCAGAAGAGATTTGGATGTTCTTAATACTAAACTCTTAAATATCCACCTACAGATAAGCAATACACTCCACCCGATAATATGGGATAAATTCGATTAAATTAGCGAATTTAGGGCCGAAACGAATGCAGAGTTGACAACAATGCAACAACAGACAAAATTCAACAAATTGAAGCTCCAACAGAAGCCCAAAAACGATTTTTTCTCGGAAAAAACGGTCACAGTCTAACCTCAAGGCAATTGGAAACGAATAGAACCGTTTATAACTAATCTTCGGTCCAATTGAACTCTACCTCGATTGGCGTGTTGGCTAAGGGAATCAATTACGCTATTGCTTCCTCTCACATACCAACAGAGAGCATAATATGTGGCGTGGAAACAGCAGTTTCAAAATTAGATGCCGAAATAATTAGACAAGATGTGTCACATGTTCTAAGAAAGTCTAAACCACCCAAAAAAAACCTATCTATAGAAGAAAATGAGGCCTTGAAACAACTTCGCCTCAACAAGGACATTGTCATTCTACCTGCTGATAAAGGAAATGCGACTGTAATTTTATATACAGCGGATTATTCAAACAAAATTCAAACATTGCTACAAGATCCAGCATACAAACATATTACTACTGACCCAACAACTTATCTGGAGAAAACAACCTAGGCCAAAATCCAAGCAACTAGGATCGACAAAAATCACCAACTGCAACTCATTCCTCGAGAAAAGTCATCGAGATGTCCGAAATTCTATGGGTTGCCAAAAGTACATAAAGAAGGTGCACCTTTGAGGCCAATAGTAAGTTCAATTGGATCCCCAACACAACAGCTAGCCAAATACCTAGCCCAACAACTTCAACCGTTTGCAGAGGCGGCAGACTCATATGTCAAAAATTCGAAATATTTCATCGAAATATGTACTTAGAAAAACAGTTTTACAACCTGAGTGTCTTCTTGTCAGTTTTGACGTAGTGTCCCTTTTCACCAACATCCCTATCGACGAAGCCTTGGATATCATAATAGAAAAATACAAACCACCTCAACACCTTGTAGACATAACAAGGCACTGCCTGATGAACACCTATTTTGTTTACGAGAACCAACGATACAAACAAGTGGAAGGAGCTCCAATGGGATCGCCACTCTCACCAGTAATAGCGAACCTTTTTATAGAGAGCTTTGAGGAGTTGGCACTGAGAACAGCAACTCTTAAACCCAGTTTATGGTTGCGATATGTGGATGATACTTTTGTGATTTGGCCTCATGGTAGGGAACACCTCAACACATTTTTAGACCACCTTAATGGCATCCATCACAAAATAAAATTCACCATGGAGGTTGAAGCCAATAATCAACTGCCATTCCTTGGCCATACAGTATATAGGAAAGCAACTCACACCAACAGATACCTTCATGCTAATTCTCATCACCACCCAGCCCAACTACAAGCAGTCGTCAAAACTTTAGTAACCAGATCACAAGGACTATCTGACCAGGACAACATCAAACAGGAAATGGACAGTTTAAAAACAGCTCTGAGACAAAACGGATTTACAGACCGAAATATTCAAAGAGCCCTAAAGTCAAAACCGAGACAAACAGACGAGGAGCATGAGACACCAATAACCAAGGCTTATTTACCGTATGTCAAGGATACCACGGACAGTATTGCAAGAACTCTACGGAGACCCAATATCGATACTATTTTCAGTACAAACACAAAAATAAGCACGGTGTTGAGGACTCCGAAGACGAGGATCCCTTTAGAACAACAGGGAGTGTACGAGATTCCATGTGCAGACTGTCATAAAACCTATGTGGGGCAAACTAACAGAATAATTCAAGCTAGACGTGATGAACACCAGAATGCTATAAGAAAGCAGGAAAAAACAACATCCATTGCGGAACAGGCCACCACGACGTCACACCGAATAGACTTTGACTATTCCTGTTGGCATATCACTCAGCCGTACATAATAGTACAGGCCTGACTCCCGGGGTGGTTGCTGGTCCACTACCGGGCGCCTCCCCAGGTGGCGGATAGGGAAACGCTCTTCAGCAATGGGGAGTACTGAGGATTTCCTCAGGGCGGACCAAAATCAGATAGGGGAAGGAACCCCGAAAATAAACCATTTATGGATATGGGTGATAAGGTGAACTTAATACCCCAGGTGGGTACCTCTGCAGAGGATAATCCCACCACCGGTTCCGATCGAGTGAAAGCCTCGGTGGCCGGTGCACGCTCCACGGATTCTGGGGGGAGCGAATTATCACTGGTTCCGTCACATAGTGACAAGAAGAAGAAGAACACCGTTAATGGTACAACATCGACCATTACAACTAGAGCTGGCAGCAAGACACTATCCAGCCAGGTCCTCCAAAAGGCGAATAGTGGAGTTGACGTCCAACAAAGGGAAACAAATGAGAGTGGCGCTCCAAACAAATTAGGAGCAAAGATCGATGAGCTCTTGAAGTTCATTGGGCCTAGGCACAATGTACATCATGAGATCAAGAAACTGGCACACGCCATTAAGTCAGAATATGACAAATATCAGACGTCAACGACGCGGCCACCTCCTGTAGCGAAACCTGCTACAACACAGACATCGCCAGTAAAGGTGTCAAACACTCAGACACAAGGTGGACAGCAAAAGGAGGTCCCAAAAACGGCTGCCTCAAAAGCAGCTAACTCAAAACCGGCTGCATCAACACCGGCGGCCCCAAAGCAGGCGGCTTCAATAAAAGTAGCCTCTGTAGCAAGGACCTCGCCACCGAAGGTCCCGCCTTCAGTAGCCTCATCAAGTAAGGCACCACCACTTAAAACGCTTAAACCGGTGCTAGCTACCAAGCTAAAGCCCGGTAAGGAAGGTCGCCAGAACATCGGGCAAACTACCCAGGGAACAACAAGTAGGGTGGTCAATTCAGAAGCGGAGAGAAACAATGGATTAAAATCCAAGTTTAAACCGCAGACCAAAAACCAACCTGCAAACCAGTCGACTGACTGGCAAGTGGTAAAGAGGAAAAAGGCCCCGAGGCCAATAAGCAAAAACCAGCGCCACATTGTACGCTGCTTATAAAGAAAGGCGAGAAGAGCTCCCATGCAGATATCTTGCGAGGTATCAAGAATGATCCCACCTTGCAGGATATAGGCAAAAAAGTCAATAAGATCCGACGAACAGCTAAGGGAGATCTACTTTTGTTATTCGCCAAGGCAGACGCTCAGGAGATGGAGCGCTATTGTAACGCCATCAAGAATAAGCTCCCAAGCGGGGCCACTGTACAATCTCGAATACCGCAAATCAAGATTGAAATTAAAGACTTGGACGAGATCAGTACCAAGGAAGACGTAGTAAACCTGCTCAAAGATAATATCGACGGCCTGGCAGAGATCACTGAGGAGGCAGTGAAATCACTTCGACGGGCATATAGATCAACACAAACGGCAGTTGTTTGTCTCCCAGAGGTCCAGGCCAAGAAAGCCATCGCACTTGGAAAGCTGAAACTTGCGTGGGGCACAGTACGTGTTCGCGAGAGGATCAGCCTTCGACGGTGCTTCAAATGCTGGCACTTTGGGCACAACGCCCAGGCGTGCAGAGGCAAGACCGACCGAAGCAGTTGTTGTTACAGATGCGGAGGCGCTGGTCACAATGCCTCGGCTTGTCAACAACCTGCCAAGTGCTTACTCTGCAATGAGAAAGATAGTAGGTCAGACTGCCGGCACGTTGCAGGTAGTTGGAAATGTCCGATCTACCAACAGGCGATGAGAGAAGCACAAGCCCGTAAATGAAAGTACTGCAACTCAACCTCAACCATTGCGAAGCAGCCCAAGACCTACTGGTACAGCGGGTGCGGGAATTGGATTGCGACCTAGCCATAATCTGCGAGCAGTACAAAAACTTCGACACCCTGTCCTGGGTAAATGACACAACGGACAGAGCAGCGATATGGGCTTGCGGTAAACTTCCGTTCCAACAACTCCCAAATACCCCCGAACCATGGCTTGTGAGAGCCAAAGTGGGAGGGGTTCACTTCTATAGCTGCTATGCACCTCCTAGTGCACAGCTCGAGGAGTTCGAGTTATTCTTGGACACCTTGGCGGAGGATGTACGGAAGCGTGAATCGGTCGCCATCGCAGGAGATTTCAACGCCTGGGCAATTGACTGGGGATGCCGGGAAACGAGCGCGAGAGGACGAGCTCTCCTTGAGACCATGTCTTCGCTCAACCTGGTACTCCTCAACACAGGAGACGTAAGCACATATCGCAAAGGCACAGCCAGCTCCATTATCGATGTGACATTCGTTAGCAGCAACCTAATTAAAGGGGGCTGTGAGTGGCGGGTCGATGAGGAGTTTACTAATAGCGACCACCAAGCTATTATATGGGAAATCAACACCACTCCCAAACGAAGATTGTGTGTCAGTCGTGCGAGGTCACAGCCAGTCGGTTGGAACAAAAATGCTTTCGATGCTGATTCATTCGCCTTGGTTATGGAGCAGGAACCATTGTCAATAGCAACAAGCGCAGAAGCCACTGCCAAAGAGGTAATGACAAGCGTTGTCAAGTCCTGCGATGCATCCATGCCAAGGAGACGGCAGAACAACAGCCGCCCACCAGTTTACTGGTGGAATGACACGATCTCACAACACCGACGAGAGTGTCTCAAAGCACGAAGGCTGCATCAACGAGCACGGAGACGCGACAGGGTCACAACAGAAGAACTAAGGCTCGACTATGAGATCAAAAGACAACAACTACGAAGAGCCATTCTCTCAAGCAAGAGATCCTACTGGAAGGAGTTGTGTGACGAAGTTGACCAAGATCCATGGGGAAAACCGTATAAAATCGTGATGCATAAAATCAAGGCCACCCCCATGACATCAACGAACTGCCCCGAATCATTGCACCGCATTGTCACTCACTTGTTTCCTGCGAAGCCTGAGCTACCCGCTTATCATTCGTGGCAGGTGAGGGACGAAGATATACCATCAGTGACTATGAATGAGCTGATGGGCGCGTGCAACCGGCTCCAAAACGGTAAGGCTCCCGGTCCAGATGGCATACCTAACATCGCGCTAAAATGCGCCATAGCCAATAGGCCTGACATGTTTCTACACATGTATGAGACCTGCCTAAAGCAGGGGGTTTTTCCGACTAAGTGGAAAAAGCAGAGGCTTGTGCTCCTACCTAAAGGGGAAAGAAACCTCCAGACGAACCGTCATCATATCGTCCCCTCTGTATGTTGGACTCTGCGGGAAAACTCCTTGAAAGAATAATAGCAGATAGGCTGGAGCCCTACGTTGAGCCAAAACTCTCCACCAACCAATTCGGGTTCAGAAAGGGGAGATCAACCATCGATGCCGTGACACTCGTTACCAACATCGCCAGAGAGGCTATCTCGGGAAAGAGATGGAGAAGAGGTGGAAAAAAGTACTGTCTAATAGCCACCCTAGATATCAAGAACGCCTTTAACTCGGCCCGCTGGGACCGCATTTTGGAGGCTCTTGCCAGGATGGAAGTTCCGCAGTACTTGCGCAGAATGGTTTCAGCGTATTTCAAGGACCGCATCTTGTTGTACCAAACTGAAAATGGGCAAGTAGACTATAAGATCACAGGAGGTGTACCTCAGGGCTCTGTTCTTGGCCCCCTCTTATGGAACGTAATGTACAACGACCTGCTCCTGCTCGGTCTGCCTGAGGGCGTCAGGCTAGTGGCATTCGCCGATGATGTGGCATTGATCATAGTGCGCAAGCACATAGAGGAAATACAAACAACCTTCTCATTCGCTATAGCCACAATTCAGCATTGGATGCTCGCAGCGGACTTGAGTTTAGCAGAACAAAAGACCGAAACACTTCTTGTTAGCAGTCGAAAGGCAAGGGAAACCATCACCCTCAAAATAGGCGACACCTACATACAGTCGCAGCCCTTCATCAGCTATTTGGGGGTGCTCCTAGACACACGGCTCAACTTCAAAGAGCACATAATCGCGGCCAGCAAGAAAGCAGCTGGGGTACAGGGGGCATTATCTAGAATAATGCCGAATGTCGGGGGCCCTAGACAGATAAGAAGACAGCTACTGGCAACAGTAACTACTTCTGTTTTGTTGTACGGGGCACCGGTATGGGAGAAATCGCTCGAGCTACCATCGTACCGCCGGAAAATGAAATCAGTCCAGCGGCTCTCAGCGATTCGAGTAGCATCATCCTACCGCACTGTGTCTTACGAGGCGGTGAGTTTGATTGCCTCTACCCTGCCAATCGACATCCTGGCTGCAGAAAGGGGACGGCTTTATCGCAGGAAGTTAGAAAAAGACCAACCGACAGGAAACAGCGATGAAAGAGCCATGAGTCTAGGGCAATGGCAGGAGAGGTGGGACAGCTCTACTAAAGGCCGGTGGACATATCGATTGATACCTAACATCAGTCGTTGGGTCAACCGCCAGCATGGGGAGGTTGGGTTCTACATCACTCAACTCCTGACTGGACATGGATGCTTTCGAGCATACCTGCACAGGTTCAGGAGGGCAAACTCCCCAAACTGCCCACACTGTACGGACGTGATAGAGGACGCGGAACACGTGTTCTTCTCCTGCCCCCGGTTT
Organism: Octodonta nipae; assembly: GCA_034190945.1. Taxonomy (NCBI): domain Eukaryota; kingdom Metazoa; phylum Arthropoda; class Insecta; order Coleoptera; family Chrysomelidae; genus Octodonta; species Octodonta nipae. Next base: position 91,422,337 of record CM067216.1, on the reverse strand, counting down.
CAGGATCAACGTGCTGAAGTGGAGAGGATTCTGGGGACTAATATCGTCCCAGAACAATTAGTAGAAGCCATGCTGAAGGGCCCCCAAGCCTGGAACTTGGTATCAGATTACGCGGAGACTATCCTCAAAGAACTCCGCGATACGTTCGAGGAGTAGGCTTTAGAAGCTTTCAATGGAAGGGCAGTAAACATCTGCAATGAACCACCCTTGCGAAGTAGTATTGAGTAAGAGTGCCGCGGGGGACCATGGTTGTAGGAGAAAGAGGTTAGGGTTTTAGCGGGTATACGGTATACTGGTTTCAATGCAACGATTTACTCTTGCTTTGAAGTCATTACATCGGGAGTCCCGCACGACGGCCAGCACGTGCTAGCTAAGTACGCAATGTATTTCCCCCCTCTTCGGATAAAAAAAAAAAAAAAAAAAAACACCGGAGTACTGGCAAATATAGAACACCCGAAATCAAGACTCGTAAGAGAGGCAATTGAAATAGCGAAGAGGCCTCACAGTCTAAACGCATGCAACGAAATCCAGAACTTATCGAATTGTTGGAAATTTCTATTAAACACCGTACCGGCTCGGACCCGTCCAATAACAACTCAACCGGAAATAACAAATCAGCAGGCGGGAGGCGTGCCCACTGATCGCCCGGGGCCAATCACACGCAGCCGTTCCCGGTGCCAACCAATAGGCGCCGAGCCCCGACTATATAACACCGTGCGCGCTCCTGAAAATATCAGTATTCGAGTGACTAGAAGCGAAACCAGAAGGCTACGAGAACTATGCGAACCGACCTGAAGAGGGCAGATGTGACTATGCCGAAACGTCGTCATTTTATCATCGATCCCGGCAGGGATCAGTTATCAACTACGCGGATAAATTCCTGGAAACCACCTACATATATACATATACATATATACATATACATATATACATATACATATATACATATACATATATACATATACATATATACATATACATATATACATATACATATATATATATATATATATATATATATATATATATATATATATAGGGTGAGTTTTTTTTATGATCAGTATGGGGATCTCGGAAACTAGCGGAGATAGAGCAATGGTTAAATTCGGAAAGATTTGCAGTTTTACTGGCCCAATTTAATGTCACTTTCGGAATTTTGTAAAAAGTCATGGCTTATTACATATTTAGAAAAAACGAAATTCTTTTGTTTTTGATTTTATAAAAAAGTGTAAATATCAAAATAAGAAAATTGTATCCCGAATATGATTTTCATGTCATCGGTTGAGTGACAGCTCTCATTTTCGAGATATGACACAAACTTATCTGTTTTTGAATGGGAACCATAGTTGGCTATGACCTCAAAAAATCTGACATTTTTAGAGCTTTTCAACGATATAATACTCGATATAGTTATTCATAAAAATAACGGAGTTTTGGATGCTTTTCTCTCTTATGTTCACTTTTAACGTAGGTAGCCATGAAAAAGATTGTTTTCACTATGACGTTTCTTCATTACGTGATAAAATGGAAGATTCTAACGAAGAAAAACTGAATATGGTGGAATGTTCTGTTGGTTACCCCTGCTCAGTGATCGTTCAGGTGGCCTCACTCGACAAACACGTTGAAAGTGTTCTGTCCGTCCACAGCGGTAACATGCCCCTCTGGTGCCAGTTCTTTGTGACCGTTCTAATAGTTCCTGCTTAAAGGAAACTGCTCGGACCCTCGGCTTGGATATGTTCATGACGGCCTCTACTTCTAATGCCCGGAGTAAAGCTTCATTACTTTTCTTGACGCCACTTAGTCTTAGATTTCGTTGTACTTCCACATCTCTGATACCGTTTATGAAACTCTGTGTGGCCAATTGATCTTTGGTTTTCTCTGGCAGGTGTGGGTAGGACATGTGCACTAAACGTCTAACCTCTGTTTCGAATTCTTGAAGACTCTCTCAGGGTTTTTTCATTTTTCCACTTAGTTGCACCTGGTATACTTGTCTCAAGGGCTGATTGGCGTATCTTTTTTCCAGGAGGGCGATGATCTTGTCAAAATTGCTTTGTTCATCGACTGGAATGCTTTGGAGAAGTTCTAAGGCCGGACCTCTTAAAGAAATTACAAGAGAGGTAGATTTTTCTTGGGTATCCCATTCATTAGCTGTAGCCACTGCTTCAAATTGTCGTTTATACATGGGCCATGATGAACTACCATCAAATGTGGGTGGTTTACTAAAGGAACCCTTGGTACTCATGGCTGGTATTTCACTCTCTGCAAATCTTGATGTAATTGTTTAATTTCGATTTCCACTTTGTTTTGGTTGGCACTGATTTTATCTTGTACCTCACTTTGTACTGTGTTTTTAATGGAACTAATTTCAATTTTCACCTGGCTTTGGATGGAATTGAGGTCATCTACTTTGGTTTCAAGAGTGTTCTCGGTATTTTTTATGGTCTTAATGTCATCATTTATCTCTTTTATATCTGACTCAACATTTGCATTCTTACATTAACTGTTGCATTAACTTGTCCTACTATTTGCATTAATTGTTCAAATTGCAGTTGTCTTTTCTCTTCAGTTTCGTGTCGTTTTAATTCAACTTGTTCTTGTTTTTCTTCAAACATTCTAAAATCATTTTGTCTGGTTAATTCAAATTTCGAGAATAATCTTTCAAGTAAGTCTTGTTGTTTATTTTCCATTGCAGTGACAAGATTTCTTGTTTTTCATCGATATTAACAAGATTTCCTAACCCAACTTTAAGTTTATCATCAAAAGATTTTACTAACCTTTGTTGAATTTCTTCTTGATGTTGTTTCTCCTTCTTGTCACGTTTTTCCAGAATCTGAGTTATTTTTTCGTCTATTCCATCCGTAACCTGTTTGAATATTTTTTTGGTAGTCTCGTCCATTTTTTCTTTTTCCATATTTCGGGTTTCCATAAATCAAATTACGATTTTAACTTCACTTAATCATTCACTTCTGATCACCAAACCTGTTATATACTCCGTGGGTTCAATTAATTAAAATTTAATAACTAATATTCACTACCACTTTCTAGAAACTTTTATTTACATCAAATATACACAACAGCTGAATCGAAAGTCACAAATATAATACAACATAAGCTCTTCGCCGCACTAAGTCACTGCTGCGATGATGGGCTGCTCCTTTTAAAATCAGCATCGAATCCTCTACTACAATCCATTATCAATTCATGTAACCTTTGAATTACACAAAATGCATTATGATTATGCCATGCAGCACAAACAACGCTGCTGTTACTCCTGGTGCGCCATCTATCGTATGGTCGAATAACTCCGATTTATCCTAAGATCTGAAATATTTAATTTGTAAAATAACACTTTTGGTTGAGTACATTAAATAGTAAATTAAAAATGAAGTACATGAGAAGAGTAGCTCCGTATACTTAATTAACTTAGTTGTCAAATATCAAACAAAACTTTAAGTTAAACACACAAAAAAATAAGTTAAATCATTTACAGAAATTTAAACTTGTTATACTTATTCGAATTTATTTGCTTTGGCAATTAATAAAGATAGAATTCCCATCTGAATGTGATCCATATTCAGCAGTTTTTGTGTCAACCTTTTAAGTTCTAAAGAGTGTACCTAATATCTGTGATATTTTCTTTAATTGGTATCTATCAGGCTTTAATCATGTTCTGACTAATTTCTTCTTTACATGATCTACATACTTACTCTTTTCTTTTGTCTGTCTGTTCTCTAAAATTTAATTATTCATTAATTTCTTCTAGAGTTTCGTTAAGTTTTTTTTTAACTTCTGACATCCTTCTTATTCAATATTGTCTATTGCTTCACTATTGTAACACCATTTGCACTGTAATAGATTCACCTGTAAGTACACCAAGTTGTATCTCCACAAAATGTGATAACACGACATGTATCTGTAGTAGATTCGACTTATTTTGATTTTGTTTTGTAAGGCATATGAAGGTGGGGTTGTGGTTTTAAATAACTGAGTAGCCGCTTATCGTGTTTCCAGTCTTCTTATGTGGGGTTTACCTATTTGACAGAATATTTACTGCATATGAAATGATCAATTAACAACTGAGTACAACAGACTTCCGATATTTGCTCTATATAGTACTTCAGATGTGTTTTCCATAATTGATTTGGGTGATTCGTATGTTTTTTTTTCATTTTTTATTATTATATTTTTGTATAAATCTGATATTCTTAGGAAAGTGTTTTAATATTTCTACTATTTTTTCTGTTTCTTTTTTAATTATTTTGAATTATTTTGTTTTAATTTAGTATTCTGAGTCCCTATTTTGAGATCAGTATTGTGAAATTATTAACATATTGTCGGAATTTCGCCATATATCTAAGCAAGGTTGTCTGTATCTTTTTCTAGACCTGTAACGGGTGAATTGCCGTTCTCCCTGTTACATTGCTATTTTTCTAATATTTGTCGCATTAAAATTTATCTTCCATATTTTACAAATTGCTTTCCTACTTATATCGTTTGCTAAACTATGTTTTACCGGTATGAACTGATGTCTTTAGCTAAATGGGTGAACATTTAAGTAAATATTTCAATTTCTACCGCTTACTCTAGCACGCTTTTAATTGCTAAATTATCTTATAAATATGAAGCTATTTCAGTGGGAGATATTTCGAGTACAGACCTGTCGAACTACGTACCGTCGGCAAACAGCTTGAAAGTTCGGATCGTGTTAGAATTTTTCGTTGAGTAAACAGCAACTATTTTCATATTGCTTTCGCGTAGAATTAATGTATACCGGTCTTGGTCATCGATTAATTTTTATTAAAAATTGTTTGGTATTTAAACATTTTCATCGTTGAAAAATCACCCGTAAATAAGCTTCATTAGTTATTTAAAAGCAACTGGAATTATCCCCACTCTTTTCTTTTACTAGAGATCGTGAAACGTGCATAGATCTCTCTCTTGCATTTTGACTTCCGAAAAGAAAGGTGTGCTGCTTCCCTGGTCAGTAATTTTTTTGGTTAAAAATTCAACAATATCGGTAGGAAATTATCCAATATATCGCTTTTATCGTAATTTTATCGTTTGAATAATTTCAGCCGAAATTTTTAGTAATTTAACTTAACTGCTATCTATATTCTAGGTTAAATAATATATTTTTTTTTCTCTTTTCATTTTTTTTATTAGTAAAGTTCAATTGTCGAATAGTAATTTTAATTATTGCTGTATTGCTAGTTAAGATCCGTCCAGGTGTACCTGGGCTACTGTAGTGACCTTCTAAACTTCCCAAAAAGGGATAGTTTCATTGAAAATTTCTCATAATTATATGCCACGTGGCCAATTCATTTTTTTTTCTTGCCTGGCCTGCTTATTGCTTAATGGCTTAACTAGCCCAACTTTTACGTCTTGTATAAGAATTATACTGCCTTTATTTTGAACTTTTAGTAGAAGAACCCATACAAGACGGGAGCATTCCTGTGGAAGTGATAAAGCCATTATAAGGATAAAAATTACCGTACAATAGTGGAGCTGATTTCCTCCTGATCATTTGTAGAGTGGAGATCTCTAAAGAGTGTTACTGGAAAGGAGAAAAGCCAAATCAGGGGTAAGTGATTTACATTTTTTTTTCTATTTGCTAACTTGATTCAAAGGGTGCAACATATACGTGAGTATATGTGTAAATGGCACCAATTGTTTTCGTAACTAAATCACTTACCTGTTGCTTTGCTGTTTTTGTATCCACCATTTTGAATTGAAAATTTAAATACACGTTTTTTATTGCTTCCATGGGAAGGTTCGTCTTGAAGGGTAAGACAAGGTCAGATAATTATTTTAAGGTTGCTGCTTATCGCTTATTTACCTAGAGTCTTATAAACCTCAAGTATAGATAGTATATATTTAACTTTTGTATCGCTTGTTGAATTTGGTTGAACCAGAAATTACCAGACCCGGTGTTCACAGTACAGCCTCATTTGTTATTATGTATTTAATTTCTCTCTTTGAAGTTAATTTGAAAGAAACACTAATTTATTTGAAATTCCTTATTGTATTCATATTTAGCTGATCAGTTAAAGTTAAATATTATATAAATTCGTTTCATGTTGCTTAATTTATCAAGTTGTAGATATTTAATTAGTTTGGTTATATTTTTCTTTGTAAATGCTTAATTGTAAATACCTCTGATTTTTCCTGTACATACCGTTCAAGTCAATTAAATTTATTTTTGTAACTGTAATGATACAGAGATTTACCTCATTCATAAATTGAGGAGTTCAGGAAATAGGGTAACTGACACCAACATCAGATAAGCTGGTAATTCGGTTCAACTCTGTTGAAATACATGGGGACAGATTACTGATTGCATTTAAATAATTTCATATTCGACTGGCACCGGCTGTGGAAGCTGTTTCCAAGTCCAGCGAAATTGGGCACGCAGCCTCACGACATTCAGTGGGTCTTCCATTGGTTCTATCGGGAGGGCTAGTCCACACTACGATAGCCAACCATCCAAGTACCCTTACGACCCAGTAACCATACCAACACGAAGCCACCTGTCCATAATCAGAGAGTGGGAACCATTGAGCGGATTGGGTCTACCATTGGTCCCAATTGAACGGCTAATCCACACCAGACCGTCCAAATAACCGATTACCGCTGATAGTCGGCAACCAGGCCTAATCAGAAGCCCTTCGACCATACTCCATAAATATCAGATCTCTGTAAGTAATTACATTGAGCACATTTTGAAAGTACTTGTTCATTTATTTTCTCCCCTTCAGGGAACCACTGTATAATTTTTTTTCTACCCCTTCAGGGAACCATTGTTTTTTTATAAGTATTGAAAATAAACTTGTATTGAATTTAGTATCTTGTCTCTTTGTGTTCTCCCAGCCTGGCGCCCTAAAAGTGAGTGTTCAAGCTAAAAACATAGTACCCACACCCTCCCGGAAAATATACTGAGCAGCCCATAGGCACTGTATCGCCCCTGGCTCTTCAAGCCAGAGGGATCAAAAGCAAGCCGTTACACCATCACACGTTTCACATTTGTATATCGCTTCAGACCTAGTTTAATTTCTTCTTTGGTCAGTGTCAATCTATTTTTATGAATTATTTTGAGATCATACAAAACCTTCCCAAGATTACAAACTTGTCTTTATCTGATTTCTGGAACTACTTCTACACACTCTGGATGTTTCATATATCTATATATTTTTCCCTTGAGAATTGTTTTTACGTCAATTCAAAGTACATCCACGTTGCCTTTGCTAATTACGGATGTTCTGATCATCCACAGACCAGAGACAGGCTTCTTCATATACCTGTCTATCATTGAATCCTCTGATCACCCATAACAATATATATTATTTCCTTTTAATTGAAGTCCCTTCAAAAAATTGTCGTTTAGTATAATGTTTGCTTAGTTTTCTTCTTTCTGGGTAGTAAATCTTTCAACAGTAGTTTTCCAAATTTCACTCTTTCATAGAATTAATTTCATCCTCTTTTCATCTATAGATGACTTCTATTGTAAATTATTTTGAGATTAGGAAAGTATTATATATATATATATATATATATATATATATATATATATATATATAATCTTACGAAATGGTGTTACAATAATGAAGCAATAGAAAATATTGAATAAGAAGGATGTCAGAAGTTAAAAAAAAATTAACGAAACTCCAGAAGCAATTAATGAACAATTAAATTTTAGAGAACAGACAGACAAAAGAAAGTACACTCTTTAGAACTTAAAAGGTTGACACAAAAACTGCTGAATATGGATCACATACTGATGTGAAGTCAATCTTTATTTATTGCCAAACCAAATAAATTCGAATAAGTATAACAAGTTTAAATTTAAGTTTAAATTTCTTTAAATGATTTAACTTATTTTTTGGGTTTTTGACTTAAAGTTTTATTTGATATTATTAGAATTGTAACAACTAAGTTACTTAAGTATACGGAGCTACTCTTCTTATGTACTTCATTTTTAATTTACTATTTAATGTACACAACCAAAAGTGTTATTTTACAAATTAAATTTTTCAAATCTTAGGATAAATCAGAGTTATTCAACCATCCGATAGATGGCGCACCAGGAGTAACAGCAGCGGTGTTTGTGCTGCATAGCATAATCATCATGCATTTTGTGTAATTCAAAGGTTACATGATTTGTGGTAAAGTCCAGTCAATGGTAATACTGGGTAATTTGTCCAAGCAGCACCGATTTTCCTAAAAATTTGGATTTAATTTCTACCTACCCTCTACTTCAATGTGGACCCTGTGTTACCCCTCCTCGGGGATGAAACATATTATATGAAAAAAAGTCTCTGAATGAAGAAATTAACTAATGTTTTGTTCCATAAAGTTTTTTTTGAAAGTCTTTTGGAGTTAATCACAAGTGAAAGTATCGATTTTTCAACAAAAAAAAACATGTTTTTATACGGTTTTTCGTAAATAACTTTAAAAATATTCACTTTAGAACACGTTCATCTCCGGTAGAAATCTTGATGTGTAGCCAGGTGCCGCATGGGATTTTTAGAGATATTTTGAAACTATTATTATGTACGTTAATTGATGTCTACTGAAGCAATGCCTGCTACTATTTTAGTTTTGTTGCGAAATTTACCTAAGCCGGTTCTGGTTTCATTTTAATGCGACATCGATCGCTGGGAGGACAAAAAATTATTCTCGAAATAGCTCAGCAACTGTAGAATTGATAATGGATTGTACGAGAGGATTCGATCCTGATTTTAAAAGGAGCAGCCCATCATCGCAGCAGTGAGTTAGTGCAGCGAAGAGCTTATGTTGTATTATATTTGTGACTTTCGATTCGATTGTTGTGTATATTTGATGTAAATAAAAGTTTCTAGAAAGTGGTAATGAATATTAGTTTTTAAATTTTAATTAATTGAACCCACGGATTCTATAACAAGTTTGGTGATCAGAAGTGAAGGATTAAGTGAAGTTAAAATCGTAATTTGATTTATGGCAACCCGAAAAATGGAAAAAGAAAAAATGGACGAGACTACCAAAAAAATATTCAAACAGGTTACGGATGGAATAGACGAAAAAATAACTCACATTCTGGAAAAACGCGACAAGAAGGAGAAACAACATCAAGAAGAAATTCAACAAAGGTTAGTAAAATCTTTTGATGATAAACTTAAAGTTGAGTTAGGAAATCTTGTTAATATCGATGAAAAACAAGAAAATCATGTCACTGCAATGGAAAATAAACAACAAGACTTACTTGAAAGATTATTCTCGAAATTTGAATTAACCAGACAAAATGATATTATAATGTTTGAAGAAAAACAAGAACAAGTTGAATTAAAACGACACGAAACTGAAGAGAAAAGACAACTGCAATTTGAATAATTAATGCAAATAGTAGGACAAGTAAATGAAACAGTCAATAAAAGAATGCAAATGTTGAGTCAGATATAAAAGAGATAAATGATGGCATTAAGACCATAAAAAATACCGAGAACACTCTTGAAACCAAAGTAGATGACCTCGATTCCATCCAAAGCCATCCAAAGAAAATTGAAATCAGTTCCATTAAAAACACAGTACAAAGTGAGGTACAAGATAAAATCAGTGCCAACCAAAACAAAGTGGAAACCGAAATTAAACAACTACATCAAGATTTGCAGAGAGTGAAATACCAGCACACCATGAGTACCAAGGGTTCCTTTAGTAAACCACCTGCATTCGACGGCAGTTCATTTTGATAGCTATCCAAAAGATACAACAGAGATCATTGTTGACACTTAGTACAGAGGAGAAAACAGAAATAGCAAATACCCTCTTTATAAAGACCACAGGCGAATGGAAAGAGCGAATAAAAATATCAAGAGATTTAGTACCAGAAATAACAGAAGAAGAATTTAAAATAGCAATTAAGCATATCAAGATGAAAAAAGCACCTGGACCAGATAATCTAAAGCCAGAAGTCATAAAAATTACATTTGAAAAGAGCCAAGCCACAATAAGGGATATGTATAACGAATTAATAAAGAAACAGGAAATCCCTACAATGTGGAAGAAGGCTAAAGTAATATTTCTGAGGAAGGGCGCTAAACCTATGAATGACCCAACATCATATAGACCCATTTGCCTGTTGGACGTTATGGGTAAGGTATTAAAAACACTAATTAGAAACAGAATAGACAAAGAATTAGGAGATGAAAAAATTTCAGAAAGACAATTTGGGTTTCGGAAATGGAAATCAACAGTAAAAGCAGCAAACTGGATTCGTGACAAAGCAAGGAGCACTAGAGCGGGCTGGGTGATACTCATCACTTTCGACGTTAGAAATGCATTCAATTCGGCATCATGGAAACGTATTGTTAAGGAAATGGAGAAGAAAGGGATTAGTGAATATCTAATAAGAATAATAGAGAGTTATTTCTCCAAAAGAAGTATTATACTCGGGAAAGAAAAAACGTTAAAAATGAGCACAGGCGTACCACAAGGATCAGTACTAGGACAGACGTTATGGAATAAATTATACGATGATCTTCTAAATCAGAAGCTGCCAACTGGTGCAAATACGATAGCATTCGCAGACGACCTGGTACTATATGTGGAAGGGCCAAACGCTGACAGACTGGTTGAAAAAGCAAATGAGGCAATAAGAATAATAGGAGACTAGATGAAAGAGGCAAAGTTGAAATAGGCACCGGAAAAGAGCGAGGCGGTGCTACTCGAAAGGTACAAAAATGCAAAAATAGGAGAAATAATAAAAATAGAAATAGAAGATCTAAATATAACACCACAAAAGAGCGTAAAGTATCTCGGTATATTTATCGATCACCAAGGTAAATACGGGACACATATTGTAAATGCAGTAAGCAAAGCGGGTGATAAGTTAGCAAAACTTGGAAAAATTATGGAAAACGTAAAGGGACCATCACATGCAAAGAGACGACTGCTTTATGGAGTGGTACAATCAACACTTTTGTACGGGGCACCAACATGGCACAGAGGTATGAAGATAAAAAGATATAAGAACATGATGTCAAAAATACACAGACAGGCGCTGCTGCGGGTAATAAGCGGATATAGAACGATCTCGTATGAGGCAACGGCAGTTATAGCCAGTATTCCTCCGATCCATCTGACGGTAGAAGAACTTAGGGAAAATTACGAAAATAAAAAATACAGAGAAAACAGGAATAATACGCTAAAAGAATGGCAAAAAGAATGGGATGCGCTATCGGGAAAAGCGGAATGGACAAAGAAACTAATACCAGACCTAACAAAATGGGCGAGCAGCCAATATAGAAGTACAGATTATTTTATGACACAATTTTTGTCTGGACATTGTAGTGTCAAAGCATACCTGAAAAGGATAGGGAAAATGAGGGAGAGTAACTGTGAGGAGACAATGGAGCACGTGGTTTTTGACTGCGAAAGATATGCAAGGAATAAAACAAGAACAGAAACAACGATTGGTGAAAGGATAATACCATCTAACGTGATAAAACTAATGATAGAAAGTAAAGGGATCAAGGAAATTATATACAAATGGATAAGGGAAATTATACAGGAAAAGGAGAAAGAAAATTTAAACAGAATGGTGTGATGAAGGCAAAGAAAGGCAGGAAGGTGGCGACGCAAGTTAGAAATAACAGTACCACCACCTTCATAAACTGCAGAAACAACAAGGTGATTTTAGTGGGTGTGAGTCCCACACTAATTTGAGTGATAGACTCTAAGCTCAAATTGTCCATAATGGATTTCTACCTTCAAAAAAAAAAGTTCACTTTGGCCCATGTATAAACGGCAATTTGAAGCCGTGGCTACAACTAATGGATGGGATAACCAAGAAAAAGCTACGTCTCTTGCAATTTCCTTAAGAGGTCCGTCCGGCCTTAGAACTCCTCCAAAGCATTCCAGTCGATGAACAAGGCAATTTCGACAAGATCATCGCCATCCTAGACAAAAGATACCACAATCAATCCCTGAGCCAAGTATACCAGGTGCAACTAAGTAGAAAAATGCAAAAACCCGGAGAGAGTCTTCTAAAAATCGAAGCAGAGGTTAGACGTTTAGTGCACATGTCCTACCCAGACCTGCCAGAGGAAACCAAAGATCAATTGGCCACACAGAGTTTCATAAACGGTATCAGAGATGTGGAAGTACAACGAAATCTAAGACTAAGTGGCGTCAAGAAAAGTAATGAAGCTTTACTCCGGGCATTATAAGTAGAGGCCGTCATGAACATATCCAAGCCGAGGGTCCGAGCAATTTCCTTTAACCAGGAAGAGCCAGAGTCTCCATGTCAAGCGTTGCTGGCTGGTCTGAACGAACTATTAGAACGGTCACAAAGAACTGGCACCAGAGGGGCATGTTACCGCTGTGGACGGACAGAACACTTTCAACGTGATTGTCGAGTGAGGCCACCTGAACGATCACTAACCAGGGGTAACCAACAGAACAGCCACATGTCCAGGGACCGTCAGCTAGTCAGCATAAGGGGGCGAATGATGACTAACCATCTACCAGCCCCCAAAACGTTATCCATCCGGGGATTTTGCCGAGATAGCAGCAGCCTAGTCATCAGGGGCACCATCAATGTCCGAGCAATTACCATCGTTGTGTCCATTGCCAAGTCCAGGGTTTTGAGAGCAACAGAAATCCGGCCAGTTACAGTTACAACATCCAGCTAAGAACAGTCACCGGTGAGTCCATGTCAATACAGGGTGAGGTAGATATCGTGCTACATATAAACATGATCAGGCATAGGGTCATGATAGCGAATATTGAGGACGATTTTATACTGGGTATGCACCTAATTAGCCAGCATGGAGTTATGTTCGACCCGAGTTATGATGTTCTTCGGTTCTTAAATGAGGAATTTTTATTGACAACAACGACATCAGAATTGGCAATGGGCAAGAAATAGCTTGTTTCGTGCCAGTGGAGACCATCATCAATTGCGAAGAAGAGTACCAGACATCGGTGAAGGAGACAGGTCCCAGTAAAGTGTTCCTACAACAGTTTGCTTACCATTTGACACACCTGACCCCAGGGGAACACAAGAAAGCCAAGCAATTTATCACAAAGCACTGACAAATTTTTAACAGTCAAAATGGAACCACCGGTCGCACTAACATCATTCAGCACCGAATAGATACCGGAAAGGCTCAACCCATCAGAATACCGCATAGACGACTACCATTAGGGCAACAACAGGCAGTAGAGGAAAACATCTAGTCCATTTTACCAACTGGAGTTATTGAGTTATTCATCAGCCCATGGTCCGCTCCCGTCGTGCTTGTTAAAAAGAAGGATGGAACCACCTGATTTTGCGTGGATTACAGAAAGCTGAATGACGTCACCAAGAAAGACAGCTATCCACTACCCCGAATTGATGACACTCTGACCACACTAGCAGGCTCCCGTTGGTTCTCCACACTAGACCTAAAGAGTGGATAATGGCAGGTTGGTCTACACGAAAACGACAGAGAGAAGACAGCGTTCTCCACCAGTAAAGGGCTGTTTCAGTTCACGGTCATGCCCTTTGGGCTATGTAATGCTACCGCTACATTTGAGAGGCTAATGGAATATGTACTGAGCGGGTTAACATGGAGGACGTGCTTAGTATACCTCGACGACATTCTGGTCATGGGTCAGATATTTGACGACCATCTGAAGAACCTGGGCGAAGTATTCTCCAGAATTAATAACGCCAACCTGAGACTCAACCCAAAGAAGTGTTCCCTGTTCCAAAAAGAAGTAGAGTTTTTGGGCTACATCGTTTCCGAGTCAGGAATCCGCGCCAACAAGGACAAGATAGAAGCCATCTGTGATTGGCCAGTCCCAAGAGACAAGCATGAACTCCGAAGCTTCTTGGGCCTCTGTTCCTACTACAGGCGATTTGTTGAATGATTTGATACCATTTCCGGCAAGTTCATTTTGGGCACCGACACCAGCAACACACGTTTGAGAACCGTCCTATCCCAGGTGCAAGATGGTGAAGAGAGGGTGATCGAGTACTACACCCGTGGATTCTCGAAACCGGAAAGAAATTATTGCGTCACCAGAAAAGAACTTCTTGCAATAACAAGGGCGGTAGACCATTTCCACAAATACCTCTATGGTCGTCATTTCTTAATCCGAACAGATCATGCCGCCCTCAAATGGCTGCTGGACATTAAGACACCGCAAGGACAACTGGCCAGGCGGATGGAGAAATTACAGCAATACGATTTCAAGGTGGAACACTGTGCCGGCCGTTTGCACAATAATCCCGATGCCCTATCCAGAAGACCCTGTAGACCAGAATGCGGGCATTGTCTGAAGACGGAACAGCTAGAGGGTATCTCCATCAGACAGATCCGAGTGCAGGCCAATGAAGACTGGACAACGGAGCAGTGCATCCAGGACCAAATAGCTGATCCAGACATCGAACCAATCTTGTCACTCAAAACGAGAGGGGCACCCAGCCACGATGGGACGAGGTAGCTAGATACTCAGGCGTGCTGAGACCGTTATGGGCCCAATGAGACTCTCTAAGAGTAGGCAATGGAATGCTCAAGTGAGTTTGGGAAAGCGATGATGGCCGAGAAAATAAGTCCCAAATGGTAGTTCCGAAGAAAAAGGTACCAGTCATCTTGACCGAAGTACATGATGGGATTACCGGGGGCCATCTGGGCATGAATAAAACCCTAGACAAAGTTCGCCAGCGATACTACCGGGTAAATTACTTCGAAGACGTCAGAGCTTGGTGCCGGAAATGTGACACCTGTGCAGCCAGTAAGGGCCCGAAGACCCGGACCAAGGGCAGAATGCAGCAGTACAATTTGAGAGAATCTCCATCGATGTCGCCGGTCCGTTCCCCGAGTCTGAGAGGGGGAACAAATACATTCTGGTCGCAATGGATTACTTTAGCAAATGGCCTGAGGCATATGCGATACCCAACCAAGAGGCAACCACGGTAGCGACGGTGCTAGAGGAACGGCTATTGAGCAGGTTTGGCGTCCCGATGGAACTACATTCAGACCAGGGGGGTAACTTCGAATCGAATGTATTCCAGAAGGTCTGCACGACGTTGGGGATCAGGAAAACGAGAACAACACCATTGCACCCACAGTCAGACGAAATAGTGGAAAGATTCAACATGACCTTGGAACAACACCTATCCAAGGTTATCAGCAATAACCAGCGTTATTGGGATGGGCATATTCCCCTATTTCTGTTGGCATATCGCTCAACCGTACATAATAATACAGGCCTGACTGCAGCCAGGGTCCTATTCGGAAAAAAGCTGCGATTACCCTGAGATTTGTCTTTTGGCTCTCCCAAGGAACCTTCCCAAGACATCAACGATTCTGCCGACCAGCTCAAACATAACATGCTGACAATACACGAATTAGCCCGAACGCAGATGTTGGCCACCAGTGACCGGATGAAGACGCGATACGACCTCAAGGCCAATTCAGTCAGGTTCCAAGAGAGGGGCAAAGTCTGGCTGTACAACCCCCAACGGAGCAAGAGTACATCTCCAAAGCTTACACCCGCCTGGGATGGTCCATACGAGGTAGTCAAGACGCTTAATGACATCGTCTACCGGATCCGTCGAAACTCCAGAGCTAAGTTGTAGGTGGTCCATTTAGATCGACTCGCTCCCTACCATGGAGAGGATGTTTCTGACCGGGACGATCAGATTTAAAGGGGGGGCAGTGTGGCGAAATTTATTTAAGCCGGCCTTGGTTTCATTTCAATACGACATCAATCGCTGCGAGGACAAAGAATTAATCTCGAAATAGCTCGGCAACTGTAAAATTGATAATGGATTGTACGAGAGGATTCGATGCTGATTTTAAAAAGAGCAGCCCATCATCGCAGCAGTGAGTTAGTGCGGCGAAGAGCTTATGTTGTATTATATTTGTGATATTTGATTCAGCTGTTGTGTATATTTGATGTAAATAAAAGTTTCTAGAAAGAGGTAGTGAATATTAGTTTTTAAATTTTAATTAAATGAACCCATGAATATAACGCACCTAGCGCGTTGCTGGCAGATGCTATAGAATTTCACTAAATCCTAACGCAATGTGGCAGCAACGCACCTGATGTGTTTAGGTCTATTTTTAGTGTAGTGTAGGAAAAAAGTGTATATAATTAGCGGTTCCAAGGGGGGAGGGGGGAAAGGGGCTCAAGCCCCACCCAAAATCATCTGAGTTGTATACTTTTCTATGTCTATTGTGCTGAAGCATACCCTCAAAGCGGTCAAGCCCCTCCCCCACGAAGTCAAAGCCCCATCAACGAAGTCAATCCTCCGCAACGACAATCTAGGATCCGCCACTGATGTATATTATATGATTAAGTGGATTCAATTGACTATTATACATGTCAGAATATTTTATTTTACTATACCTACTATATTTATATGAAACACATTACATAAACTGAAATCCGCTGATATTAAGAAAAATTAAAAAAGAAAAATGTCAAAAATATACCCCCAAACAAACTAATGAACATTTGTATTGTATAACTAGCTTTTACCGCGGCTTCGCTCACCTTGAAGCCCTTAAATAAAAATCAAAGATCATTACATTCCAATAGAACTGAATGAAAATGATTCAGTATTTAAAAATTACATACAATAAAGTTACAAAAATTGAAAAAATGCTTTATTGAGATAATTTACTGCAACAAAAGTTAAAATGTATTTCACTACAACAAAAATAAGTAATTTTCTTGGAATAATACCACATCAGAGTTCAAACTTGTGTATATTTTAAAACCAAACGTTTCAAAATCCTGTCGGATTTCGTTTTCAATGGATATAAATTTATAAATTGAAAACGAAATCCGACAGGATTTTGAAACGTTTGGTTTTAAAATATACACAAGTTTGAACTCTGATGTGGTATTATTCCCAAGAAAATCTAAAATAAACTAGAAGATGCCACAAATAACATTCAGAAAACAAAAATAAGTAAGTTTGAATTCTAACGATTTAAAACGAGAAAACGATAAAAAAACTTCAGCAAGGGTTTTTGCTCTACAGTTTTCATAACCCAGATAAGGACACAAGATCTGAAAGCGTATTTCATAAATATCAAATCTCTATTATATGATTTTATAATATATAATCTCTGTAATGATATGCACTTTTGTTAACTGTCTATAAAAAACTAATGAATTGTGCTCTCACGTTGACTAAGACTACCAGATTTGATTTTTAACGGACTTTATACATGCCAATAATGAAAATGGTATATAAAATTGATACATAAAATTAATTAATAACGACATACTTAAAAAATGAAAAAAAATATACATGTAGTTGGTTTCGAACTCGAGAACATAAGATTAGCAACCGGGCGCCTTACAGGCTTGAGCACCCCTTCTATTTTGTAATACTTCTTTAAAACGAAACATCAGCGTCTCTACCGAGAGGGTGCCATACTTTGATATTTACATAACAAAGCGAATGTAAACAAAGGATATTCACTCCATAAGACGTGCGGTTCTATAAGAGTCTATATTCCTTGTTTAAGTGACAGAACAAAGTAACATTAAATATAAAATTTAAAATTCCAAACAGCTGAAGCTATAGTAAATAAGATATTAATTTCACCGTCGGTAATACAGCACATAGGGTTTGAATTTTATTGGCGTTACAGTTTTCAAATTTTTTGACAAACTTTCATGTCTGCTAAAATATTATTTTTTACCCCCTGTAATTTTTTTAATAAAAACTATCTGTCCTTTCTAATACCTCTAAAACTATGTGTACAAAGTTTCATGATAACCAGTTGAGTAGTTTTGGGGTGAAAGCGTAACAAACAAATTTTTACATACATTCACATTTATAATATTACTAGGGATTGCTCGTGACACAGTCTAAAACAGTTTTTTAAACACGAATCCGGCTCTTCTATGCACTGAGGACAATTATAAATGCTTGTTTTGTTAATATTCAGGGACTATTTGCAGCGCCTTCTTTTTGTTTTACCATTAAGGCCTTTGAACAATTTGTAGGTTTTTCTATAAGCTAAAAGCTCATGTAAATTGAAAATGTATTTAACCTTTATTTTTGAAAGGGCTTGAGTTGAAAAGGTGGCCTAATAGTACTATTTACGAACATTTACAAACTTTAAACTGTCATATCTAACTGAATTTTTATCCTACAAAAAACATAAATTAACAATAAAACCAAACATAAAATTTAGTACTATCTCTCATAGTTTTTAAGTTATTTTGAAAAAAGGCAATTTTTTTGCAAAGTTACAAAAATACAATATTCTCTTCAGGCTCGACATTTTTCAAAACTATTTACTTTAAACTTTCTGAGCCTACTTGAAATAAGTAAGTCAAGTGATTTGTGAAGTGGTACCAATTAATTTCAAGGGGTAATTTGTACATTTTTTTTGTCAAAAAAAAAACAAAAAAACTGATTTATGTCATAACTTGCTTAATTTTCATGCTAAAGACTTTTATGAAAAACCAAATTAATGTATTTTTTAAAAAAATATTTGTGAACTTTTCCCGAAAAATCCATTGTTTTAGGTATTTCACGAAATTTTGTTTTGACGAATAAACACAAAATTTCAACAAGCTATAACTCCGTTTTTATTGGTTCTACAGAAACCAAAAACCCTAAATTTTTTTACAAGCTACATTTGTGATCTAAACATGCGATTTACTCTAAAAATTAACTTTCAGAAAAAACTTTATGCACAAAACTTGCTACTCAAATTGTTAATTTATTCATTCCCGGACTTTTTTTCATATAATATTTTTCACTTCCGAGAAGGGGTAGCATCCTCCCCTCCGGGAAAAAAGCAAAGTCAACTTTGAAGCAGAGGGTAAGTAGTGTTCATACCCAAATTTTTAGGAAAATCGGTGAAGCTTAAACAAATTACTCCTGAAAATGGTCGTTGGCTGGACTAGTAATGGCTTCGCACTAGAGCATATGTATTAGAAATCAGAATAATAAATATTGTATTATAAAAGCAGAATTTACGGTGTATTCAGTTATTTATTAAACCACAATGTTATGTTGTGTACGTGATCAGTTCCACTAGCTCAGCATCTAACACTTTCATAGATATCTTAATAATTAAAACACAGTTGTGGTTTGATACAGAGAAGTTTACAGAAAGTCGACTCACACTAATACATACAATTTTAACTCTAATCATCCAAATACCATAAGGAAGGACTTGATTAAATCATTATATGAGCAAAAAACAACCGTTCTGTTGCCAATAAATTAAATGAAAAAAAAACATGAATATAAAATGTACTATTATTCTAATAAGTTCATCAAAAAAGGGTTAGATAAAATGGAACATAAAACCATCACTAATATTCAACACCAAGTTGCTCCAAACAATACTAATACCCTTGATAATCACATTACTGCAACAACTATACCATACATACCGGGTCTTTCAGAAATACTAAAAAGAGTGAGCAACAGATTTAATATTAAAACAATAATATATTATAATATCAAAAACTAAACAATGTAACACAAAACTCAAAAAACTGCTTTTATAGAATTCCTTGCGAATGTAACAAATTTTATATTGGCGAATTCTCTAGACCTATAAATAAAAAATATCAATTTAGTTCTTTTTATACCAGGTCAAAGGAACTGTGACACACCAAAGGCTCCACAGTTCCTAGTACCGGCTACAAGGTCAAAGGAACTAAATTAATATTTTTTCTTTCATGATGATGAGAGCTTTGGTGTTGAAACGGCATTGAATGAAAAAATAAAGGTTTGGTTTTAGGATACAGAACTTTGTGTTTATATGTCTGTGACACACTATAGGCTCCACAATTTTCCCAGTACAGGATGGCTACCAGGAAAGTTTGGTTTACTTCTCAAATGATGATAACCTTGCTGTTGAAACGGCGTTGAGTGAAAAAATAAAGGTTTGCTCTTAGGGTACAAAACTTTGTTTATATGAGTCTATATGACACAAAAACTCAACAAAAAAACGACCTGAAATAAAGCAAATATCATTATTACCCAAGAAAGGGGTTCAAACAACCCTTACTAACTGTAGAGCGATAAGCGCTTGATCCCTGTTAGACAAAACATTCATTAAAGTTAATATAAATTGCTTAAAGATTGTTATAGCAAAAGTGAACAGTTGCAATGAAAATGGTATTCGAAAAATCAGTGAAGTATAATTTGAAAATTTCAAATGAGACTTTGGCGAAACGTCAGGTTAACTGTTCTTTTCAGAGCATAAGCCAAGAAACGGATGTATACCGTATACAAGATATATATATATATATATATATATATATGTTTTAGGTGGTTTCCGGGAATTCATCCGGGTAGTTAATAACTGATCCCTGCCGGGATCGATGGTAAAATGACGACGTTCGACAGAGTCACATCTGCCCTCTTCAGGTCGGTTCGCATAATTCTCGTAGCCTTCTGCTTTCGTTTCTAGTTACTCGAATACTAAGATTTTCAGGAGCGCGCGCGCGCTGTTATATATTCGCGGCTCGGCGCCTATCGGTTGAAACCGTGAACGGCTGCGTGTGATTGGCCCTTGGCGCTCAGTGGGCACGACTCCATCCTGCTGATTTGTTATTTCCGGTTGACTTGTTATTGGACGGGTACGGGCCAGTACGGTGTTTAATAGGATTTTCCAACAATTCGATAAGTTCTGAATGTCATTACGTGCGTTTAGACTATGAGGTCTCTTCGCTATTTCAATTGCCTCTCTTACGAGTCTTGATTTCGGGTGTTCTATATTTGCCAGTACTCTGGTGTTCTCAAAGTCTATTCGGTGTGACAGCGTGGTGGCGTGTTCCGCAATGGATGTTGTTTTTTCCTGCTTTCTTACAGCGTTCTGGTGTTCATCACGTCTAGCTTGAATTCTTCTATTAGTTTAGAATTCCCGGAAACCACCTAAAACATTTAGTGCCCTTCGCGGGCAAAAACAAATATAGTGAATCTCTACGGGGAGAATACCGCGATGAAGGAGTTATTCCGAAAAACATGACGGTAAAGTTCTGGAAGAACAACAGAAAAACACAGAATATTTTATGGAAAGCTAGTTGTGCCCTACTTAGGGAAGCCATACGAGTAGAATAGCAAAGGGGCCGCTGGACCACCAACCCCCTATCCTGTCCTATGGGATTTCTGGACCAGCAAATTGGTCCAGAAAATCCTATGGAAAATCAATGAGACAGTGGTCCAGAAAGTATATGGCGTTTTCAATGGTTTCGTGGTCTAGGAATTCGCAGGGTGATTTTGGGGGGCTGGAGGGTGAGGGAGAGACTGTGTGTCTGTTTTTGGAGTGATGGAATTTGATAGCTGTGACGTGGATATTTGATTTGACTTTATTTTAAAAAAATATATTTTCTGTCAAAGATATATTTCCTAATTACCCATATGTGAACGCCACTGAACAATTCAGCTAAAATCATAAATCTAAATTTTCCGAATATATTTTCGGACCATCAAGGAGGATCTAGTCAAATAAGGCAACATCAAATTCTTAAATTTTAAACAGATTGTAACTGGATACTCATTAATCTATTTTCAACGCAATCGACAGGCTTCCAAATGAGTAAACAAACTGCACGCGCTTCAGTTTTTAGTCGATTCTATTTAATTTGCATTTCTAAATTTAATATATAACGCAGAAACTCTGTACACTAATAACCCGCCTCTGATAAACTTTTTATTCGAATTTGCACACTGCTTCGGTTACGCTAAATATTTATTTTATAAGAATAGCGTCTATGTTTATCCGCATATGTTTTAAAACAGATGCAAACTAAAAGCAGTAGCCTTTCTGCTTTACCGCCACGATTGTGCATTTTTCTTATATAGTTTTTTTATTCAATTGAAAAGTAGAAAATGTATTATATTTTATTGTTTAAAGTGGTGATGTAGTGATGTGTAGTGTTTGTGAAATTGGGACAAAACAGGATTTACTCATTGTGCAAATAAGAAGGTATGTAAATATTTATTACCCGATTTAAACAAAATAATGAAATGAATTTAATATATTTTTCCTTTCAATCTTAAAATTAGAACTTATTAGGATCAACTCAAAATTAGGTATATTATGAGAATAGCATTTCTTGTTGAATAATAAAAATTCAATTTTTAGTTATATAAACATGGATAGATATACTTAATTCGGGTGTGGCTGATAATGTTATTTAAACTATGACTATGTTTTTTTTATATATTAAAGAAAACAGAGGAATTTATAGTGACCTTTAAAAGGACATAAAAATTATTTTTAATTGATTTGCGAAAACAGTTTTTCAGTAACAATTGTTCCTATTTATCAAATCAGGTAGCACCAGAATAGAAATGAGTTAATAATGTTACAAAATTAATTCGTTTTCCGGTAATACTCGTTTGTTTATGTTATTATTGTTTTATATTAAACAGTTTGTTTTTTATTTCATTTGTTCCTGTGCCAAATTAGAAGATTATTCTCATTCTATGACTGCAAGCAGCAATTATACCCAAACTATCTGAGTCAAGAAAACTTTTAAAACTTCCAAGTTGGGATTGTTAAATCTGATTACATAACAAGCAAGATAAGTTTGGTTTTTGTCTGTTTTATTCGTTAATAATATTATATGAAAAGAGCTTGTTTTAAAATTAACCTTTCAACTAGTATTGTTTGTTGTGTGTTGTAATGCTAATTGACAAACTAACTAACAAAGCTAAATAATTGAATATTTATTTCTTTATTGGTTTTCTGTGACATGGGATCAATAATTAGTTATAGTTATAGGTCTTTATTGAAACACCTTTTATTTCATAGTTTTTATTAAAATTTCTTATATACATTTTAAAAATATACTTGTTTAATATTGCAGTTGAATGGATTTTCTGCATAGGAGTCTACTTCACTAGTTAGATTAGCAGGTAGAAAAATTTTTCGATGCGATTGACACAGCTTTTGGGAAAATCTGTTTTTATCATGGAATACTTTCCACCATTTTTGTAATGTTTGATCGTCCAGGATACATTTAGAGAAACTGTGGAAATTTGAATGATCCATGGTAAACTTCACACACAGAGAAGTAAATTGGAGGTTTTTAGCACAGTGATAGCTAAACTGAAGTCAATGCTTCAAATGGTAAGATATATAAATGGGCTATTACGTTACTTGATATTCACAATTGTGCATTATTTATTAAGTTTATTTAATCATTCTTATAAATATTTGGGATATTTGTATGAGTTGACTATTTCCTTTTTAGTTGAAATTTTCATTCATAATTTGAAATTCTCATTTCAATTTTTTTATTTCTTAAGTGGAATTTTTTTGGTGATTGAAATTAATTATGTTTGTCAACGTTGTTAATAGAAACTTAATTTTATGTTTGTAGGTGGAACACATGTGCTTTAAAACTTGTGGAGAAAAACATGTATTTACGTGATGGGTTTTACATTCCATTTACTGGAAAACTACATGAAATCTATTGATGAATGGACTCCTTTGTTTGTCTTTGTTACTTACTTGAAATTGGTAAGTTAAACTATAAGATTACTTTTATCAATCCAAATTTTGTTTTTAGATCCAGGATATTGAACTAGATATTTATTTTTAGATCTTTTAATAATATCAATTAAATAAAAACATCTGGGTGTTTTGTTTTCTGTAATTCATAATCATAAAAAGAACCCTCTATAATTCCACCATGTTTATCACTCAGTAAATAAGTCCGTGGATTAGTATTCTGAATTTTTCTGATAGTAAAAACTTCACTTGACCAATTTCCTTTATATGATTTTTTAAATTGTTCTCTAAATTTGCTTATACGAACTGAGTCATTTAATTTAAATTTAGGTTTCTTGGGATCTACAGATTTGATGTTATTGTAAACATTCCTCAATAAATATTTTTCATGTTTTTTCTTGGTAATTTCTGACGGTTTTAAACCAGTAGTTCTGTGTTTACTTTTGTTGTATGTGCTCACAATTTTTGGTAAAATATCCAACCATTTATAGTGTCATTGTAAACTAAACTGCTTCCAGATTGCAGTCTTTAGAGTTTTTATAACCCTTTCTACGATGGAGGCTTTCATAATTGAAAATGTACTATAATGATGTATATTCCATTCTTCCATTAAAGACCTAAAGCATTTGTTCCAGAATTCCGAGCCTCGAGCTGTTTGTAGTAGTTTTGGTTTATATTTTGCTTTACTTAGGATGTCCGCAAATGCATTGGTCACTTCCTTTGCTGTTTTATTTTTAATTGGTGTGCACCATACAAATTTTGAGAATGCATTTAGGACTACTAAGATGTATTTATTTCCCTTATTAATTCGTGCAAAGGGAATCATTTCAATCAAGTCTGCTTGGTACAAATCATTAAGTCCTTTAAGTATTACCTTGCGTCTTGGAAAATTATGTCTTGCAGGTTTGTGAATTTCATCTACCACATCATTTCTCACCTTCCTATTCATTTTGACTAATATAACATTGCAGGACAATTTCAACCCAGAGTTTTTTTTGTAATGACAGTAGATTACTTGCTCTAAAATATATTTTGTTTCCTTTTTGTACTTGTTTTTCTATATGTTTAACAGGAGCTTCATAAAGGGTAGACTCATTAAACAGAATTGTGGTATCAGAAGGATAAATGTTTATTTGTTCGATTTTACCATCCACCGGAAATTCATAAAAATATTCCTGATTCTCCAAGAGAAAAATACGTTCACTAATAATGTTTGATTTAGAAGTGGGTTTTTTTATATTTCCAACAAGAACTGCTTGAATGTTTTCAGGTTCACCACCTAAAATTTTTATAACACATTTACTATATTGTGATGCTGGACATAAGTATAATGGAGTTTTTTTTAGTACTGATATCACACTATTTTTTTCATTTTGTAAAAAGTGTCTTCCATATTTGTCGATGGGCATCTTGAAAATAACTGAGTACAAAGTTACTAAATACATTATTTTATTACACCACCTTCTTTTAGTTCTTCAATAATAGATTGTATTTCGTTGTCAAGTCCTGTATTTCCAGAAATTTTGGATGCCATTAGAAGTCTGAGTCGGTCAACAATTTCATTAAAATTATCAAAGTACTTATATTCAACGTTTCTGTTGGTGAAATCCATTAAAGGAAGTTCTCCTCCCAGTTTTGACTGACTTCTAGTTATAATTTTGGGAGGTTTGATTATTGGCATAGAACCAGTTCTGGGTCTTGTTTCTAGTTTGGGTTGGATAATAAACATATGTTTGTCTCTAATATCTCGGGGAATGACTCGTTTCTTCTGCTTACGGTCATTATCAACATAAAGTGCATTTGTCCGTCGTAATATGTCAACATAATTATTAACATCTGTATTCACAAATCCTGTAGGATTTTTCTTGAATAGTAATTCATATAACCCAGGAGTTCCTATGTAATGAATGTCTTTTATTTTTAAATGAGGTCCAGCTAATTTATTTCCAGGATTATTGGGATCGGGTGAATCCTTAAAATGAATTTTAGAATCCTATAGAAACCTATAGTAAAGTTTTCTATCAAATAATCATGAGCTACACCCAATATATGATCAAATTCATCTTTAACATCATGAATGCTTTCTCCTATGTAAGTTCTAGGAATTGATGCATACTGTGATAAATAGTCTTCAAGTCCAGCCACAGTTGTTTCATTTAAAACATCAATTAAATTTGAGGGAATGTTACATCAATGTACTGATCAATTAATTCCATATCAGGAACGTTAGTCTGAAATGTCTCTTCATCTTCCAGAAATCTTGTTTCGTTTTGTAACATGCTAGAGCTTGGAACAGTTGGTTGAGCTGATGAGTCGGAGAATTGGAGAACATCTTTCAAAGGTTTATGTAGTGTTTCTCTTTTCCTAAATGAAGGTGTTGTTTCAGCAGAAGATAGTTCAGACTTCTCTTTTTTTGGGTAAATTGTTGTCCTTTGTTTTCAGATCTTTCAAAGTTTGATAAAAGTTCTTTGAGTGGTTTAGTAATTGGTTGATATGTCTTTTCCAACTGGCTTTGAGCTTGTTTAATTTCAGATTTTAGTTCTTTGAATTTGTTCTTTATATCTCTTCTAGTTTTTAACAATCTTTTATGATGTTGGTGATCCATCTTAGAGCAATGATTGCAAACTAGTTGTGTCATATATGTATTCAGATTTTTAAAGGTTTATAAAATGGTCAAATCCTTTGCGATATCGCCCATCATTTAAGGGACTGTCCTTATCTATAGTCAGAAAATCAAATTTCTTTTCCCAACAGTGTTTGCATATATTTTTAAAATCATCAAATGACATGTCAACACTTATATGATCATCATAAATATGTTTTAAATTTGTCATGTCTTGTTGAAATATGATTAATAAGTTAGCATTATCCCTTATAAGTTGTTTGGGTATAGAACTATAGGTCTGTGATAGATAGCAAATATCGATTTTCTTATGACGACCGAAACAAAAATATTGTTTCACAATATTTTGATCACAGGTAATGACATCATCAAAAATAATAATTGAATGCGATTGAATCTTTTCAGGAGTTATTACCTCATCTCCATCATTAAACTCAAAGTAACCTATATCTTTTATGGGGTTCATAAGTGCTCTTAAATACTCGTATTTGGGTTGATATAAGGATTTTGATTATAAGTAAATATTTGTAAACCGAAAACCATTAGGGTGTTCTAATAAACTAAGCAATACATTTGTTTTTCCACAACCTGAAGCGCCTATGATTAAAGCCCGCTTTGAATCACTGGAGTTAAATAAAACACCATGTTTATTAATTCGATGTTGTTGAAAACCATCGTGATTTTCAACTGGTAACTCTACTTTCTGCTTTTGTATGTGTAACATTATACTATCAGTCTTCGATTCGTTTGCATTACTACAACATTGTGAGTCTTTACTTCGGTATATAAAGGAAACACAGCACATCATAGCATCACAATGAGTTCAGTCAAAAGTAAGAAATCAAGACGTAAAGGTCGTGGAGTTTTAAATAAAGTAATTGACAAACTACCCTTTGAATTACACATTCCTGGTTATAATTATTGTGGTTCAGGGACAAAACTCAAAGAACGTTTACGAAGAAAAGATCCTCCAATAAATCAAGTTGACTTAGGCTGCCAGAAACACGACAAATTCTATTCTGAATTTAAGGACGATAAGTCTAGACGTATAGCTGATAAAGAATTAGAAAATACAGCTTTAGAACGATTTAAAGCAAAAGACGCTAGTTTTGGTGAGAAGTTAGCTGCTTTGAGTGTTGCCGGTGCCATGAAAGCTAAATCGTCACTAGGGATGGGGCTAAAGAAAGAGAAAAGAAGACGAAAGAAACAGAAGAAAAGTCAAACAGGAGGAGCTTTGAAAAATAAAGTTACCCGACCTAAAAGGAAAAGGATAATTCCTGCTGCAAAAAGGGGTGGATTTTTACCTGTCCTTCTACCTCTATTAGCTGCAATTGGAGGTCTAGGGGGTGGAATAGCCTCTACCGTAAAATCAGTCCAGGATTCAAAAGCTAACCAAAAACAATTAGAGGAACAAAAGCGTCATAATCAAGCTATGGAGCAAGCTACAAAAGGAAATGGTATATACTTGAAACCATACAAAGCTTTTGGTTATTCACAAAATCAAAAAGGCAAAGGAATGTATTTAAAACCTTATTCAAAAAACTTCCAATAAAATTACCTCGAACAGCATTAACAAATTTTGATATCATTAAGTTAGTTAAAAAACTGCAAATACCAAATTTTCGAAGTGTCTTTATGAAAAATCGTCTACCAAATAAAATCCGTAAAGCTGAATGTGGAATTATTAACCTGGATAATTTTGAGAATGAAGGTACTCATTGGACAGCTTATGTGAAAAAAAACAAACAAATAATTTATTTTGATAGTTATGGTAATCTACGTCCGCCTATAGAAGTAGCTGCATATTTTTTAAGTGATTCTTCTACAAATAAAATTAAATATAATTATGAATCTTTTCAAAAATTTAATTCATATATATGTGGACACTTATGTTTAACATTTTTATATAACCAGTACCATACATGAGATTCTTTCAATTAAAAATAAACTACTGATCAGCAACAATGTCTTTTACATTTACATTAAGTGGAACTTCATCTACTTTAAATTATGACTTTTCTCCACCTATTTATTTACAAGATGAATTCGATTATGAGATAGGTCTGACAAACTTTGATAGTTACAATTCTATACCGAATATTGACAAAACAAATAATAACTTTGTTTGGAAAAGGCTTTCAAATAATTCAGTGAAGATTCCAGAAGGATCTTATGAGTTTGAAACTCTAGCAACATATATACAAGACTATATTCGAAGCATAGATGACGAAGCTGTAATTAGAATTTCAACAGACAAAAATACTTCAAAAGTAATTATAAGCAGCAATGGAGAGATAAGCTTTGATGTTGAGAACTCATTGGGTCCAGTTTTAGGTTTCGGTAAAACAATATTAACTGCTAACAATACACATAAATCGATTCACCAAGTAAAAATTTTGAAAGTGAATACAATACTAATTGATTGCAACATTGCATTGGGATCATTTTTAAATGGAAAGCCTGTTCATATTATTCATCAGTTCTTTCCCACTGTACCCTTTGGATATAAAATAGTGGAAACACCATCAAATATCATTTACTTTCCGATCAATGTGAAAACTATATCAAATATTTCAATTCGCATTCTTGATCAAGACGGTAACCTTATAAACTTTCAAGACGAGATAATTACCATAAGACTTCATCTTAGAAAAATAACATTGTGAAAATGGTGTTGTATTTTCACGGCAATCTTTGTCACCAATCACTCCCACAACAACAACATAAAAAACAACAACTCAAAATTAGAAAAAAGCGAAAATATGAAAATCAAGTGAAGCATACAAGAAAATCCAGTTCTACGCCAGCATCAGAAAAATTAACATCGGAAAATAGGCAATTTCTACAATCCTTAGGATTTGAAGTTCTAGTATAATGGAGTTGTTAAATATAACTGGACATCCTTATAATGAAACAACAATAGAGTCTTACGAGTTTCATACTTATATGCCTTATATACCAGGAAATCTCAATTACAATGATGAAATAAGAATACCTATTCAAGAACTTGATGCATACACAGCACCATGTAACAGTTATCTGTATTTGGAAGGCAAACTGGTTAAAGAAGATGGTTCGGTTTCTACCAAATTGCAATTTGTAAATAATGGAATTTCTTTTCTTTTTCGAGAAATTCGTTACGAATTAAATGGGGTAGTAATTGATTCACTCAGAAATGTTGGAGTTGCCTCTACAATTAAAAATTACCTGTCTTTCAGTGAAAATGAGAGTTCAATGCTGAAAAACGCTGGATGGTTTCCGAAGAGAAAACAAGACGAGAAAGTTTTAGTGGATGAGTTTGGTAATTTCAATGTTTGCATTCTACTGAAATTATTATGTGGATTCTTTGAGGATTTTAAGAAATTAATCGTTCATATGCGTCAGGAAGTAGTCATTCTTCGAAATAGTAACGATTTGGATGCAGTGACTTGCGCAGATGACACAGAAAAGTCAAAAATTGTAATAGAGAAGTTATACTGGAGGGTACCGCATGTAAAACTAAGCATTCCAGAACAACTGAGAATCAATAATATTGTTGCTAAAGGATTAGAACTTCCCATCGCATTTCGTTCTTGGGAACTTATTGAATATCCATCCCTAACGCAGACGACAAGACATACATGGCCTGTAAAAACGAGAACCAAAGTAGAAACTCCTAGACATGTCGTGATTGGTTTTCAGAAAAATCGTAAAGGAGATCTAAAGCAGGATATGAGTCAATTTGATCATTGTGACTTAAAAAACATACGAATTTTTCTTAATTCAGAAAGGTATCCATATAATGATTTATTCCTAAACTTTAAAAATAATAAATTTGCAGACCTCTATGAGATGTTTGCCAATTTTCAAGAGTCTTACTACAAGAATAAAATTAATTATCCAATTTTCTCCCCTGAAGAATTTAAGAAATTTGCACCAATTATACATATTGATTGCTCTCGCCAGATGGAGTCCATTCAAACAGGATCTGTTGTCATGAGGATTGAATTTGAGATGGATGGGAATGCTCCACCAGATACAACAGCGTATTGTCTCATTTTACATGAAAAACAGTTTACCTATAATCCATTGACAAAAATTGTGAAACAACAATAAAGACGCTTGCGTTGTAGTTCATATTGTTTTCAGTTTGAGGCTATTTTTTAATATTTATTGAAGTGAATCAACATACTTATATTCATTGTTTATAGTACTAAAACACCGGTTGTAGTAAAATAAGTGTATGATTTATTTTTCCCATAATGGTACTTATCATAGATTTCCAAGGGTTCAAAGTGGAAAATAATCGGTTTATTGTAAAAGAATTAGCTGCATTTGATGGAACTAGAGTATGTCATTTTTTATTCCAACCACCATTTTCATTTAGATATTTATCAAGAGCATACAAAAAGCAAGCCGTTTGGTTAACTAATCACCATCACTGTCTTGATTGGAATGGAGGCTTCATCCCCTTGCACAAATTAAAGGAAATTCTTTTAACACTTGTTACTTCTTTACCAGCGGAAAATGAAGTTTATGTGAAGGGCAAAGAAAAAGCAAATTATTTAAGAAGTTTATTAGGAACAACTATTTTTGTAGAATTTAATGAACAACCTGCATTAATTAAGGATACACCTAGATGTTTTTTTCATTTAGAATCTCATTGTTACTGTGCGCTTACAAATGTTTATTATCTGTATGATATTTTAATGAATAAAGGTGTTTAAAAATACTTTTTTATTCTCTAAAGGGAGGGGGGTTCACTATAATAAAACAAATTTCAAGTAATAAAATCAGTTTGTATCACACCAGAAGCAAATATGCAGTCTGATAATAGAAAAATGAATAGTGATGATGGTATCGATGAACCTAACACTTGTTATTGGAAACAATTTGATGACTATTATAAGAGATTTTTGGAAGACATTAAAAATGAGGGTCCTTTTATTTTAAACTCTCACTATGCTGTTGATGGTTCACCATTTGAACTTGAATGTGGAATGAGCATGGCTAGAAATTTTGAACCCGCAATAAGAATAGTGAACACTCAAAACAAAACAAATATCTCTTTGAATCATTTTGAATGGAGAGAATTTATTACACAAATTGATCAATTGATACCAACATACTTCAAGTCGTCAGTTGAATACGATCCATCTGAAATTAAAATAGAAAGTGATGAAGGAATAAAACTTTTGAAAACAAAATTCATGGGAGTGAAAATTTTGAAAATATTTAATTCTTCAGATACACCATTTTATTTCAAAGAAGAGGTTATAAACAAAATACTAAAATTTGATGCAACACTAATCTCATTAAAAATTTCTGTTGCAAAATTTAAATTTTATTCATTATTACACTGCATTTACTGCTGTACTCAGAGGATTGTCAAACCAATTAGATGGACATGTGGACAGACAAACTATTCTCACAGCACTTGCTAACTGTTTCGATGGAAGTTTAGAATGTTATTCTATGAAAGAATGTTTGATATATTATAGTGATCGAATATTAACTGACACCTTTAATGTTTAAATGAAATAAATCATTTACTGTTTTTAGAATTTTTCTTTGAAACCTAATAATAAAAATAAAACAATTAGTAAGTTAATTTTATTGAAATACATACTGCAATATTGTCAACAGTTTTTCATACAAGTATTTTATATACTTATTTAATTAAAACCGTTTTTAAAAACGGTATTGTTTACAAATTGATAAGATCTATTTACTATTAAACAGTTTAAACAGTTTTAAATACAGCACTTATATGTTATACTGATTAACATTTAACAGTTTTACAAACAGCACTTATATGATATAGTGATTAACAATTTTATAAAATACCACTTATATACTTGGAACAAAGATTAGTTATCTTTTGTTTTAGGGATAAGATAATGGCCCCAAGGAAGTGTATTTACAAAATTTTCTAAAATATATCTCTTGTCGTCTTCGGGACTTAAAACAATTTTACATTGTTCTGTAGAATAAACTTGATGAAGTTGTGAAACAATGCTTCGTTGCGTTTCGTATTTTAGAGAATTGTTTCTTAAACAATTTAGGTAATCTTCAAATGTAATATTTTGTTTCATAACATAGTATTTGACACCTTTACTTTTCTTAATACAATTTTTACTTGAACCTGCGTTTGAGACATTAAAATTTAAATCTTGCTCTACTAAATATGCATATTGTTTAGATCTAAGCCCTACAAAATCTGTCATAATTCTCCCGTTATTTTCATCTTTCATTATTCCAATAATTTTTCGATTTTGAGGTAGAATGCCATAGGGATTTTTTATATCATATTCACTAGTGTCAAACAAATCGGGATCTTTTTTAATGACCTCTTCGTAAACATCTTCACACTCTATTTCATACAATAAACTGTCTGTGTCTGTGTATAATAAACTGCAATTTCCTGGAAATTTATTCAGTATATAATTATAATGAAAGTTGTATATCACAGTTTTTGATAAATCTAAAATGCTCATTCCAACATATATTGGTTTATTAAATAGTATATTTGTTTTCTTCAACTCAATGGCTACCAAGTTTTCATCAAGGATAGTTCTGTTATGGAAGTTAGGACTAGCTATTAAGTTTCTGGCACCATACCTGCCAGACCAAGAGTTAGTAATTTTGACATTTCGGTGTTTTTTCACGTTTTCCATTGTTTTTCCGTAAATTGAATTATTTAATAATTTAAATGTTTCAATTCCAAATTTATCTTTAGATTCAGAACGAAGTTTAGAATTTAAATCTATATAAGGTTTAAGCCAACATGACTGATTAAATTTTAAAATTCGATGGATTTTGGTGAGAATCAAACCATTACATAAATATTGCTTTAAATTTCGGTAATGCAATATATATATTTTTTTATCGTAAAGAGTTGTCATGAGTTTAGGAATTTTTGAGTTTGGTGGAACTCTGTGTTCTGGAGCCAACGGTAGATCTTTATGAAGGTTGTGTAAACTTTCAGGATAATTCAAATCGACCTCTAGTATGTAACCTACAGAAGAATCATCTTCTATGTTTAAGACATCAAAGTTATCGGTTTCGGTTACCCATTCAAATCCTCCTGTAGGAAGATTTTGTCGCATAACACTTCCATATAAATTGTTTACATCAAAATATACTAAATATTTGGATGTTTCATCAGATTTGAATTCAGACATATATTTATTGTTAGCCCTAGAATACCTTTTGCTACATTGACTGATTCCACTCCTTACTCCTTTCTCAAAAAATAGTAAAATATCAATATCTTGAATGGTTTCAAGTTCACATTTGGTGTATTTCAGCATGCAGTCCCATGAATACCCAGGAAGAGTGTAATAAAACGCTGAATCAAGCCCGTAAATTTTATGACACATATTTCTAAAATTTTGAAAGATATCTGATAAAAGAATTACATCGGTTTTCAAATATAAATCCGAATATTCCCCTAACGTTTTAATAGAAAATTGTTTCCAAATTTGCTGTGCATAACGGTAGTCTTCATCTGTTATGTGACAATCGAATAGTTTATTGTAAAATTGTTTTTTTAGTTTCTTCCAGTTTTTCTAAGGAATCTACATAGTCGTAACAAAATACCCCTTTTCTGCATAATAATTAAAACATTTTTCATCCATATCTTTAAATTCTTTTCTCATATTTGTCATTTCATTATAATCGAGGAAGTTAGTCAGTTGGTCCAATGAAAATGATAAAAACCTAAATGAGTCAACAAAACGGAATTTGATATTTGTCTCTGAATCTGTTTGAGTGAAACTAATATATCTTTCTTTGTTAATAGGTAAAATATAAACATGATTTTCTCTTGCTAGATCTTTGATGATGAAATGACTGTCATAGCCAGTCAAGTTATGGAAAAATAAAGGGGTTTTTTATAATTTAAATTACAAGAAGAATGACAGAAACCCCTAAATTTTGAATTAAAATGATTATGGTCTTTAACTATTATGTCATTTTCTAATAAATTTTTGCTCACAGATGTGACACTCTACAGGTTCAATATTTTGATCCATTTCTTCCATTGGTAGAATAGTAAAAATTCTGATCATAATCACAGTAAAAATAGTAGCCTACACTATAAGGTAGATGTTTTTGGTAACGTGAGTTTGAAATAACTTTTTTGGTACCATTTTCTTCTCGAAACGGTACCAAAATTGACTCGAAATCACAATACATTACAAATGGCATTTTTTCTTTGTGACAAAAATTTTTAAACCTAATATATTTTTCCGTTGGAAATGAAATTTTACAATGATTTAACTCTGCACAATATATTTCATGATCTTCTAATTTCGTTTGACTTCGAAAATAATTCAAACATCGATCACAGATAAAACGTTTAACTTTGGAATTCCCTAACTGGCTTTTTACTAATTTCGATAGATTCTTTATCCACACAAAATGGGTTTTTATTTCGATATTTAATGACTCTGATTGTTCCTGTATTTTTAACAAATTAACATGTCGATCTAATATTTTATTCTTTGTTAATCTAATCGGAACAACAGTTGAGTTATCTAGTGCAAAAATATTCACAGAAACATTATTATTTTTTTCAAATTTCGAGATTTGTGACATATTCATGGGAAACTGAATGCCTTTTAAATTTAGAACGCTGCTATAATGAGGATATGAGGATATCCTATCACAGTGATTCCGAGCAGGATATAAAAACGCCGTAACAGACCATGCAAAACAGGCCTCGCCTGAATTTTTAATATTAACACAAGCTTTTTTTACTGCAATTTCTTTAGGAAGTGGAAGATATGAAGAGCCACCTGAAGCTATTTCTACTTTGTTAACATTTACCTCCAAACTAACTATTTTAGAAACAGACCAACCACTGTCTCTTTCTTGGAAGCCATCGAGTTTATTTATTATTATATCAATTACAAATTTCTTAAACCAATCATTTAATTTTGTTCCTGAATCAATAACAGCATTTTTAGTATTGAAATATTTATACTTTGTAATTAAGCTATCTCTACTGTTTTTTAAAAATTCACCACAGAAAGTGGTATTAACTTTAATAACGTTCAAAGATTTTACAATTCTCGATATTCGACTTTTAAATAAGAAATAGCAGTCCTCTAAAAATTCAAAAATATCTTTATGTTTTAAATTAATAATTATTCCTGTTCGAAGACGATTAGAATATGATGATTGAATGTCTTCCCATTTTACCCTATTTGATCGTTTCGTTTGACCACCTCCTACATGTGTATTAACTAGCAATTCTTTAAATCGCTTTAAGTGCCCTATATTTGTATGAAGTTTTCTTGATAATGCAATAGGTACATCAGAATTTCGTAGAGCTTTATTAAGTAAGAGTAAATTTAGTTTGCTTAATTTTCTCCACTTTTCACGATTTCTGTTAGAAGGATCATTACTCAGAATATTATAAGCTTTTTTAAAAATATCTACGATTTTATCACTGAGATTGGAGATTTCCATTTTTGTCCCAAGTATACAAGAAATGGTAACTTTTAAATATATACAAATGCAAAGATAATGAAACTTTTAGACTTGAAATTTATTTAAGGAAATCTGTTGTGTTTCCAAATTAACACATGATTAATTATTAAAGAATTCTGGTGACTCTGACATCTTTTTCTCGCATTTTAAACTGTCGTCTTAAATGTTTTCATGAGATTTATTTTTATCAGGAACAGATGAATTTTTACTTTCAATTTTGATGAATGACGCTTTATCTGAAATTTCTTTTATTCTATATAACTCTGATAAGAAATTGTGAACGCCAATTGATTTTTCACAAAAACAGAAAATTATATCACACTCTTGACATTTAACACTCATGACAAAAGCAGACAATAAATTTCCAAAAAAAAGACAATAAATTTAAAACTTAATCTTCCTTTTTCGGTATTCCTAATTGAGATGTAGTTCTGAAAATAATTTCACGCTCTTTGCATTTGTCCACACAATTCAACTATAAATTAATTTTTACAAAACAAATCTTGATAACACTTTATAAGTTAGTTTTTGTTTTCCACTATTTCAAATTGGGCAGTTTCATGTTTACCGACTATTTTATTTTCACGAAATATCAAAGAGTACTTATATTTAATGGGAAATGGCTTGTCCTTTTCGAAGTCCTTGAGCTTCTTATAAGGCTTTTGCTCCAGTAATGCGGTTTTGTTCAGTTCTGTAAGATCCATCTAAAATTACAATTTTGTTCTTTTGCACATCAACAAATTTAAATAAATAAAATTAAATTGAGTGTTTTCAAAAAAAAACATTGCTCAACATATATTTAAGTGAAATTGCTTTAAATAAAAATTGTAAATTATAACTTAGCTCTTTTTTTTTTTTGAATAAACATAATATTGGACTTTAGAAGACTCCAACAAATATATATGATAGAAAAAACATTCTGTTTCCAGGAAAAATAATAGCTAACCATTAAGTTTTTAAATCAGAGCTATGCATTTAACAAAAGAATTATCTTCAAGCAAAAATAATTAAAAAAGATAATTGTAACTGTTACTTACTTTTTAGGGTTTTGAATCACAACAATACCGGAACTTTTAGAGACCGTTAACAATATTGCAGTGTATGTTAATATGTTTTCTTTTCTGTCAATCGTTGTTCGTTCGTTCGACTATGGAAGCAGTGAATTGGACAACATCTATTTAAATGAATACCATGGTTTACGTCACGTCTCCTTATTTGTATGCATCCCAGAATGAGCTGTATTAGCTCGGTTTCCCTAACCAAAAATAGGCATATGCAGCTAGATTTTCTGAATGACGCGTCTTCTCAGCTTACATATTCACAAAAATATCTGGAAGATATGATTTACTATAATTCCGATGCTTGTTACTAGGCTCTGAGCTTACCTTATTTGTATGCGTCATGAGATTAATTATATCAGCTCAACTTTCACGTCCGAAAATATGCACTGTTTAATCGGTTGTATGAATGATGCTTTTTCATAAATACAAAATGAAAATATGTGAACATAGTTTCATTATATTAGTCACCTTATTTTATTGTTATATTAAATAATAAAATTTAATATATTTCAGTAAACATCAGATGGTTTACCTTTCAGTATTCTGATTGCTTAAAGTTTTAGATAATAAACATATGCCTTTCATATTAAAACTCTCTAATTAATTAATTAAAAAACAATGTATTATAATTTGGTTTATTTATTAGAAATTACAATTTAACAATTTTTATATTCTTAACTCTATTTGGTAATAAGATTAATACTCCAATTTTAATTTGCTTAATCAGTAATATGGTATCATCAAAAATAAACTACATTGCTTCATCAACCTTTTCTTGATCTTCCTCGCTAAACGTGGCATCATCTTCCTCACTATCCGACAGTAGTTCTTCATCTTTCAGGGTTTGTTTTTCCGATATTGAAAGAAATGGTATTAGTTCAGCCAAATATCCACGAAGTCCCAGATCAATTATTTTTTTACAGAACTGATATCTGGTTATTGTGCCCTTGAGACAGCTTTTACACAGTTTTCTTGCTGCTTGGTATTTTGATGCTAGTGCATAGCAATTCTCAACACTTTCAAAACGTCCGAGACCGTAGACGGCCTCATGATCTGCATCAAATTCTAAATCAGCGAATTGTGAACACAAAGACTTCAACCCAGTTGTAAAATCAATAATTTCAGGATAAGTTTTGTATGCCATCCACATGTTTACGTCTCACTAAGGCCACTGCTACTCAACACGATTTCAAAGAAACTTCTAAAAAATATTCAGTAACTTCCCTACATTATATATTTCCCACCACGACACATATTTGATTATTAAGGTTTCCAAATACAGCTATGTAACATACTCAAATATCCACGTCGCAGCTATCAAATTCCATCACTCCAAAAACAGACACACAGTCTCTGCCTCCCCCTCCAGCCCCCCAAAATCACCGCCATATACTTTCTGGACCACTGTCTCATTGATTTTCCATAGGATTTTCTGGACCAATTTGCTGGTCCAGAAATCCCATAGGACAGGATAGGGGGTTGGTGGTCCAGCGGCCCCTTTGCTATTCTACTCATACGTGATATCAGAAGAGATTTGGATGTTCTTAATACTAAACTCCTAGATATCCACCTGCAGGTAAGCAATACACTCCACCCGATAATATGGGATAAATTCGATGAGATTAGCGAATTTAGGGCCGAAACGAATGCAGAGTTAACAACAATGCAACAACAGGCAAAATTTAACAAATTGAAGCTCCAACAGAAGCCCAAAAACGAATTTGTCTCGGAAAATAACGGTCACAGTCTAACCTCACGGCAATTGGAAACGAATAAAACCATTTATAACTTATCTTCGGTCCAATTGAACACTTCCTCGATTGGCGTGTTGGCTAAGGGATTCAATTACGCTATTGCTCCCTCTCACATACCAACAGGGAGCATAATATGTGGCGTGGAAACAGCAGTTTCAAAATTAGATGCGAACACCGCTGAAATAATTAGACAAGATGTGTCACATGTTCTAAGAAAGTCTAAACCACCCAAAAGGAACCTATCTATAGAAGAAAATGAGGCCATGAAACAACTGCGCCTCAACAAGGACATTGTCATTCTACCTGCTGATAAAGGAAATGCGACTGTAATTTTAGATACAGCGGATTATTCAAACAAAATTCAAATATTGCTTCAAGATCCAGCATATAAACAAATTACTACTGACCCAACAACTTATCTAGAGAAAACAACCAAGGCCAAAATCCAAGCAAGTAGGATCGACAAAAATCTCCAACTGCAACTCATTCCGCGTGAAAAGTCATCGAGATGTCCGAAATTCTATGGGTTGCCAAAAGTACATAAAGAAGGTGCACCTTTGAGGCCAATAGTAAGCTCAGTTGGATCCCCAACACAACACCTAGCCAAATACCTAGCCCAACCACTTCAACCGTTTGCAGAGGGGGCAGACTCATATGTAAAAAATTCGAGACATTTCATCGAAATTCTTAGAAAAACGGTCTTACAACCAGAGTGTCTTCTTGTAAGTTTTGATGTAGTGTCCCTTTTCACCAACATCCCTATCGACGAAGCCTTGGATATCATAATAGAAAAATACAAACCACCTCAACACCTTGTAGACTTAACAAGGCACTGTCTGATGAACACCTATTTTGTTTACGAGAAAAAACGATACAAACAAGTGGAAGGAGCTCCAATGGGATCGCCACTCTCACCAGTTATAGCGAACCTTTTTATGGAGAACTTTGAGGAGTTGGCACTAAGAACAACAACCCTTAAACCCAGTTTGTGGTTGCGATATGTGGACGATATATTTGTGATTTGGCCTCATGGGAGGTACTTTTTTAGATCACCTTAATGGCATCCATCACAAAATAAAATTTACCATGGAGGTTGAAGCTAACAATCAACTGCCATTCCTTGATGTTCTCATAAATAGGAAGCAAGATGGAACCCTTGGCCATACGGTATATAGGAAAGCAACCCACACCAACAGATACCTTCATGCTAATTCTCATCACCACCCAGTCCAACTACAAGCCGTCGTCAAGACTTTAGTAACCAGATCACAAAGGCTAGATGACCAGGATAACATCAAACAGGAAATGGACAGTTTGAAAACAGCTCTGAGACAAAACGGATTTACAGACCGAAATATTCAAAGAGCCCTAAAGTCAAAACCGAGACAAACAGACGAGGAGCATGAGACACCAATAACCAAGGCTTATTTACCGTATGTCAAGGGGACCACGGACAGTATTGCAAGAATTCTACGGAGACACAATATCGATACTATTTTCAATACAGACAGAAAAATAAGCTCGGTGTTGAGAACTCCGAAGACGAGGATCCCTTTAGAACAACAGGGAGTGTAGGAGATTCCATGTGCAGACTGTCATAAAACCTATGTGGGGCAAACTAATAGAAGAATTCAAGCTAGACGTGATGAACACCAGAACGCTGTAAGAAAGCAGGAAAAAACAACATCCATTGCGGAACACGCCACCACGATGTCACACCGAATAGACTTTGAGAACACCAGAGTACTGGCAAATATAGAACACCCGAAATCAAGACTCGTAAGAGAGGTAATTGAAATAGCGAAGAGACCTCATAGTCTAAACGCACGTAATGAAATTCAGAACTTATCGAATTGTTGGAAAATCCTATTAAACACCGTACCGGCCCGTACCCGTCCAATAACAACTCAACCGGAAATAACAAATCAGCAGGATGGAGCCGTGCCCACTGAGCGCCAAGGGCCAATCACACGCAGCCGTTCACGGTGTCAACCGATAGGCGCCGAGCCGCGACTATATAACAGCGCGCTCGCTTCAGAAAATCTTAGTATTCGAGTAACTAGAAGCGAAAGCAGAAGGCTACGAGAATTATGCGAACCGACCTGAAGAGGGCAGATGTGACTCTGCCGAAACGTCGTCATTTTACCATCGATCCCGGCAGGGATCAGTTATCAACTACGCGGATGAATTCCCGGAAACCACCTAAAACATTTAGTGCCCGCGAAAACTTAAAAACAAATATATATATATATATATATATATATATATATATATATATATATATATGTCACGGGTGGAAACAATGTGAAGAAATATTTATCCGGGAATACATCCGTTCGTTATATTGGTTCATCTTTGAATCCTGCAGACGTTTCGCCAAGGTCTCACTTGACATTATCAATGCGTTGTTACGGTGAACTGAGAGGTGATCTGCTTGAGCTGTTGTTGTTGTTGTTGACGGGTTTGTTTTTTGCATAGCTAATTGTGTTTTATTTTGATGTTTAATAATTGTCTTCCACGTGTTAGAGAGGTGCAGGACGTCGTCTCTTTTGATTAGTTGTCAAGTTTTCTCAATTTCAATAGCTTCTTGTATTAGTCTGGTTTTGTAATGAGAAGTTTGTGAGATCTGTTTGCTAATTTGTGTTCCTCTAAACGGGCTGAAATTCTCCTGTTCATTTGTCCGACGTATACCTTATCGCACGTTCCGCAAGTTATACTATATACCCCTTGGTTTTCAAGTTTTACTTTTGGTTTGGGATTTCCTAAACTTGTGCCTATAGTCTGGTGCGGTTTGTATGCTGTCGCTATGTCATGCCTTCGAAGAAATCGGCCAATTCTGTCCGTTGTCCCTTTGATGTATGGTCAGACTACTTTTGGTTTTTCGGTGAGGTCATCTTTTGGTTTTGGCTCATGGTCTTGTTGTGCTATTACTTTTTTTATTGTGTGGTTTGTGTATCCGTTTTGTCGTAGAACGGTAGTTATCTGTTTTAATTCGTGTGTTTTGGTATTGTCGTCTGTCAGTCGTATGGATCTGGAAATTAGCGCGTTGGCAACTCCCTGTATTTGAGATGGGTGGTGATGAGATTTGTTGTTTAAATATCTGTTCGTATGTGTCAGCTTCCTATATACGGCGTGGTCGAAATGCCCATTTTGGTTTTTTTTTCTTACGAGAACGTCGAGGAAAGGCAGCTGGTTGTTTTTTTCAAGTTCTAGTGTAAATTGAATCCTAGGGTGTATAGAGTTTAGGTGCTCCAGGATGTTTTGTTTACCAAAAGGCCATATGACAAATACGTCATCGACGTATCTTAGCCATAACGTTGATTTCAGGTTTGCTGTTTGTAGTGCCTTTCTCTCGAAATAAGTCATAAAGAGATTTGCCACCGCTGGTGATAGTGGGGGACCCCATTGCGGCTCCGTCGGTTTGTTTATATATGCGGTTGTCATACATAAAATAGGCACTTTTTAGGCTGTGTCGTGACAAATCTATTACGAATTGTGGGAAGTCTTCATTTTCAGATATTTGTTGAAGTGCTTCTTCTATCGGTATGCTTGGATATAAGGACTTAACATCGAAACTAGCTATCATATCTTCTGGTTCTATGGAAATGCTGTTGAGAAGGCGTGTGAAATGTTCCGAGATTTTAATGTAGGAGTGTGCTTTTTCCACAATTGGTTGTAGGGTACTGGCTAGATATTTTTCCAAGTTGTATACCGGCGAGTTGAAAGCACTAACTATAGCTCGAAGTGGTACTCCGTCTTTATGGATTTTGGGCAAACCGTAGAGCTTTGGGCATCGACTTGACTTTTCTCTGGGAATCAGTTTTTTCTGTAGTTGTTCTTCTATGGGTGAATCTTTAATTCTGGATTTCGTTGTTTTTTATAGGTAGGTGGTTGGGTCTCTGGGCGATGGTTTGTAACTTGAGTCATTGTCGAGAAGTTGTTTTGGGATTCTTTGAGAGTCTTGAGGGCTTTCATTTCCTGTCGACTGAGGTTAGGTTGAGGTGGTTTAGCAGATCTGATAACTTGGGCGACGTCTTGCCTTATCTGCTCTGCCGTTTATTTATCGAAATTTGCGATTTGCGTTTCGACATTGGAGATGATTTCATCGATCGGAATTTTCTTCGGAGCTATAGCAATGTTGAAACCTTTACTAAGAACACTAATTTCTGTGGTGGATAGTGGGTAGTTCTAGATGTTGTGGACACTGCGGATGTTGTCGTCGGCTGCGGATTGTTCGTATTTCCAACACTTTGTTTGTAGATTCTCCAATTTCTTCTGGAGTATTGTCGCTAACAGTGTCACATTACACCAACGGTATAACAATTCCTAGTAACTATATAGTAGACATTTATTTGCACATTTGGTCAAGTATTCATATGTATAAATAAGACAGACAGATATTCTTGTTGGAGATCATAATACTAACTTGTGTATGGCCAGTTTAAATCTTGAATTTGTATTTAGTGAAAATAATTTTTTCAAGTTAAAATTAAAAGCGTTAATATAAAAATTGGCGCAGTCAGTAGGATTGTTTAGACACACTATTTGGGCAATTCCTAAAAATGTGGTGAATTCCAACTCTTTATTAAACAAACGAACCCATGGCTTACCGTATCTCTTAAGATAGGAGCTGAAGGCCAAGGACACCAGGAACACGTACATACCGCTCACCAGTGTACCAGCCAACATGTCTATTTAAGGAGACTTAAGGACAAAAGCAGGCTACACCAACTAGGGCCAAAGGCATCCAGGAACACGCACCCTAGAGGACACTCACCAGTGCACTAACCACATAACAAGTCAAATGTTTGGAAGGTAAATGTAAGTACAGAAACGAATCATCACGAAATATTACAATGACTATTTTAATAATCATTGATTTTTATTATTTTAGTGATTTGCATACATTGATTAATATTGAAATGCATATATTTTTTACATAATTGATGTTGATGTTCTGTCGTTATAATATGTCACATTTTGAAATTTACGCATACTAAATATCCACACATT
Source organism: Octodonta nipae (assembly GCA_034190945.1). Taxonomy (NCBI): domain Eukaryota; kingdom Metazoa; phylum Arthropoda; class Insecta; order Coleoptera; family Chrysomelidae; genus Octodonta; species Octodonta nipae. Next base: position 91,378,935 of record CM067216.1, on the reverse strand, counting down.
TTCCACACATATACCTAAAAATTCCTAAGTCATGTGTTATCGATCTCCCATGAACAACAACAACATCTGAACAAGTTAAAATTACAACAATAATTTGTTATTTTGACACATTTTATATATAAATTATGCCGGAAACAAGAGTGCAAGGCTCCGTTGAGTCCTATAAATTGAGTATGATGGCAATCAAATTTTCTTGAACACTTTTATAACAAGCTGCAATACTGCTTGCAACATGGCTGTAGATAACATTGCTAGAAAATCATTTTGGCGACTCGAGAGATCTATCGGCATTAATGCAAGACTTTCAGAGGATGAGACAAACAAATGAGTCACCCCTGACTTTTGCAGCTAGGCAACGAACACATTTAGGCAACATGTTAGCCTCCATGAAACAAACAAATGCTAAAGATGAAAGAGAAACAAGCGCAAACAAACCTTATCGAAAATATTGTCCGGTTTAAAATCCAAAATAGGGCAAATCGTAGGAGCTCGTGACCTTCGCGAAGTATTGACCGCTGTATCGAGAATAAAGGGCGAATTACAGTTATGCCACCTAGAAAACCAAAAATTTCAAGGTGATAGACAACCACCAACTCCAAGCCGTAAGTCAACCCATGATTCCTACAACTATAAAACAATGCTCTTTTTGCAGACCTTCTGGGCATACGTATATTGAATGCCAGGTAAGAATGAGACAACAAAACCCTTCCCTAGGACAGAATTTTAGTCCACAGTTTCAAAACTTTAGAAACAATCAACAACCCATTCCTTCGACAAGTACGCAACAACGACCAACGAATCAACCTCCATCAAACTCGAACCAAACCCCACAAAACTCTGGTCAATACCGAACAAACCCCAATTTTTTCAGACAGCATAGAACTCACCATGTAAATAATCTCAAATACTATGAACCACATGATCATTACGATACCGCATATGGACAACAATATGACCGGTATGATTAACAATTGACTGATAACCATTATCAATACAAGAGTGCAGAAAACTACTCATACGTACCCGAGAAAAATACGAAACAGTAACTGACGAATTTGCAAGGTATCCCTCCTACGACCCAACATTAGACGAACCAAGACACCGAAATTTTCGCGTACCCCTTTAGAATATGAAACCACCCATACTCGAAGCACCAGTTCTTCAAATGAAATTATGAATTTGAAAGTAGCTCACCCGAGTTCATCCAAGACAGAACAGCAGTTTCTATAAGAACTCCAACAACTTATTCAACATAACCGATTCTTCTAATTCTTACTAGCTTTTGATAGATACAGGTGCAGGACTTTCAATTTTCAAACCCGAAATCTGTCAACGATTCCCGAATAGATTTCCTGAAAATGTCGTAATTCAAGGAATTACAAGCGAAAAAATTCTAATTAATGAATCAACTCTCGTACCCTTCAATATAAACGATCCCCACAAAATATATATTTGCAATTAAGATATAGAATTTGATGGACTCTTAGGATCAGCATTACGATTCCGTAATCGATTTGAAGAATAAGCAGCTTATAACCAATTTCAAATCAGTACCCCTATACAGAGTAACTAACGAAACTATCCACCCTGAGTCGACAGTTCCTACTCCACCAAACTAAAATTGTTATAAAAATGTATCCAGTCCGTCCCTGGTTTCATTACGATGAGACATCAATCGCTGGGATAGAAAAAAAAGAAGAGCTAGAAGATGCGGATGGAAAAAAACTTACCCCGAAATATCTCTACAACTTTAAAATTGACACTCGATTGTACGGGAGAATTCGATGCTGATTTTAAAAGGAGCGGCCCATCATCGCAGGAGTTAGTTAGATAGCGAAAAGCTTATGTGGTATTATTATTGTGATATTTGAATCAGCTGTTGTGTACATTTGATATAAATAAAAGTTTCTAGAAAGTGAGAGTGAATATTAGTTTTTAAATTTTAATTAATTGAACCCAAGGAGTTTACAACAATTTTGTAATCAGAAGTAAAGGACTTAGTGAAGTTAAAATCACAATTAGATTTATAGAAAAACGAAGTATGGAAAAAGAAAAAATGGACGAGACTACAAAAAAATATATTCAAACAGATTACGGATAGACTAGATGAAAAAATTACCCAGATCCTGGAAAAACGTGACAAGAAGGAGAAACAACATCAAGAAGAAATTCAACAAAGGTTAGTGAAATCTTTTGATGAAAAACGTTAAACAGAATTAGAGAATCTTGTCTCCACGATGAAAAGTCAACAACAGAATTTAATTGAAGGATTATTCTCGAAATTTGAACAAAAACAAGATTAAATTGAATTAAAACGACAAAATGAATTTAAATTATTAGATGAACAGAGACAAAATGATTTTAAAGTATTTGAAGAAAAACAAGAACAAGTTGAATTAACCAGAAAAACTAATCTCAAATATTAGAAGAAAAAGGAAAAAAAAAATGAAAGCGTCAGATATAAAAGAGATAAACGACGACATAAAGATCCTAAAAAATAATGTGAAGGTTCTTGAAACCAAAGTAGGTGACATCGATTCCATCTAGAACCAGGTGAAATTTGAAATAAGTGCTATCCACAACAAAGTAGAAACAGAAATTTAAAAAATGCAACAGGACTTACAGCGAGGAAAATACCAGCACACCGTGAGTACTAAAGGTTCCCTTAGTAAACCACCCAAATTTGATGGTAGTTCATCTTGGCCCATGTATAAACGGCTATTTGAACCTGTGGCTACAGCTAATAGATGGGATAACCAAGAAAAATCTACGTCTCTTGTAATTTCCTTAAGAGGTCCAGCATTAGAACTCCTCCAAAGCATTCCAGTCTATAAACAAGGCAATTTCCACAAAATCATCGCCATCCTGGACAAGAGATACGATAATCAATCCCTGAGCCAAGTATACCAGGTGCAATTAAGTGGGAAAACGCATAAATCCGAAGAGAGCCTTCAAGAATTCGAAGCAGAGATCAGACGGTTAGTACACTTGTCCTACCCAGACGTGCCAGAGGAAACGAAAGACCAATTGGCCACACAGAGTTTCATAAACGGTATCAGAGATGTGGAAGTCCAAAGAAATTTAAGACTAAGTGGCCTCAAAAAAGTAATGAAGTTTTACTTCGGGCTTTGGAAATAGAGGCCGTCATGAACATGTCCAAGCCGAGGGTACGAGCAGTTTCCTATAACCAGGAAGAGTCAGAGTCACCATTTCAAGCGCTGCTGGCTGCTATGAACAAACTATTAGAACAGCCACAGAGAACTGATACCAGAAGAGCATGTTACCTTTGTGGACAGACAGGGCACTTCCAACGACTGCAGAGTCAGGCTACCTGAACGATCACCGACCAGGGGTAACCAACAGAACAGCCACATGTCCAGGGACCGTCAGCCACTAAGCATAAGAGGGCAAATGCTGACTGACCTTCCACCAGCCCCCAAAACATTATCCATCAGGGGATTTTGCCGAGATAGCAGCAGCCTAGTCATCAGGGGCACCATCAATGGCCGAGTCGTTACCATCACCATTGACACCGGCGCCGCTGTGTCCATTGCAAAGTCCAGGGTTTTGAGAGCACCAGAAATCCGGTCAGTTACCAACAACATCCAGCTCAGAAGTCACGGGCGAGTCCATGTCAATACAGGGTGAAGCAGATATAGTACTGCAGATAGGGGACAACCGAATCCGGCATAGGGTCCTGGTAGCGAATATTGAGGACGATTTCATACTGGGTATGGACCTAATCAGCCAGCATGGATTGATGTTTTACCCGAGATATCATGTTCTTCGGTTCCTAAACGAGGAATTTGTATTGACACGGCCCGTCAACAGTTCAGCTACCTCCATAACAATTCTGGCAAATTCCTCAGCTAGAAAGGAACAGATTATTCATGGGCAGCTAGCAAGCAAACCTGAGAGCTGTGTTGGAATGGGGGGCACGTACACTCAACTCATGACTACTTAGTTGGACGGGCTATAGTTAAAACCGGACGGAATATACCAATTAGAGTCCGTGGGGTTGCCAGGGGAGGTTGTTAGATCCCCTATCGGGCGCCTCCCCAGGTGGCGGATCGGGAAACACCTCCCAGGTATGGGGGGTACCGGAGAAATGAAATATCCGGGACGGACCAAAACTAGCAGGCAGGCCTTCCAAGGAGGGGGTTATGGCGTCAGGATTTAGCAGCCTGACACAAGTAAAAAAATAAAATGGGCAAGAAAATGAACTATGAGCAGGATTAAAAATAACAGAAAAAATCCCCGGGTGGAAATCCAAACCTCCAATGGAGGGAGCTTCAACAAATACGGGGGGGGGCAATTCAGCAGGAAGTTTACGGAACCCAGTCTTGAATAACCTTTGCAAGGAAAAAAGAAAACCTTCAAAGCACCTGAGTTGTGGAACCTGGAACATCTAAGGATGGAATACAAAAGACGGAGAGGTAATAGAGGAATTCAAAAACATGGATATAGACATGCTCATTATTAGCGAAACTAAGAAGAAGGGAAATTGACCTAAAACTGTAGGCTACGTCTTTCACTGCTGGAGTGGAGTCCAAAAACAAGAATGAGCTAAAGCCGGTGTAAGAATCCTAATGAAACCAATATGGATAAAAATAATAAAAACATGGGAACCCGTAAGTGAAAGACTAGTTAAAGTAGTCATGGAAATTTCTAGTAGAGAGTTCGTCATCTTAGGGGTATACGGTCCAACAGAGGACAGTTCAGCTCGAGAAAAAGATCTTTTTATGGAAGCCCTGCAAGAACAAATTGAAAAAGTAAAACCAATCCAAGAACTAATTGTAGCAGTTGATTTTAATGGAAGAACGGGGAAAAGGATGAATCACCACATGGTGGGACCATTCGGAGAAGACACCATTGATGATAATGGTGAACGATTGATAGAATTATGTGAATTAAATGACCTTCGCATAACAAATGGATGCTATCGCCACAAAGATATCCATAAGTACACTTGGACTCAAGAAAAAAGAGGACTTAAGTCAATTATAGACTATATTATTATAAAGAACAATAGTACACTCCGAATAAAAGATGTTGAAAGAGGAGCGGAATGTGGCACGGACCACAAACTATTAATTGCCGAGCTAGAGCGCCCTGGATATTGATAGATAGATAGATAGGATAGAGAAGAATAAAGACACAGAGGAAGAAGATAACAAATTTAAAATACACCTATTACAAGATGAATCCATAAAACACCTCTACCAAAATTGATTAGACAAAGAGCTAGAAGAATTCAGATTCGGAAACATGAGAGAAATATACGAACATGTAAAAACATGCATTAAAGCAGCAGCGTTGGAAGCATTAGGTGAGGAGGAAACAAGAAAGAATCAACAAAAACAAAATTCAGAAAAGACATGCCTTAACATCGAACAATATCTAGAAGGTACCACGAGCTCTGAATCTTGGAGCTAAGAAACAACACCAAAGAAAAAATGTACATATCACTGAACAAAAATGGGAACAATACTACAAAGAATTGTTAACAGAAAACCGCCCAAACTTTACAGAATACACAGAAACATCGGAATTGTATAATCAACCAGAAATGGAGCTATACATAAAAGAAGTAAAGGACGTCATTAGTAATATCAAAAACAATAAATCCGCAGGCACTCGAGGAATAGCACCTGAATTAATAAAGTACGAACCTCAAAAACTATTCCGTATAATACATCAGATGTTTAGAAAAGTTATTAACGGAGCAGAATTACCAACGGAATGGTCAAATGCTTACATAACCTCAATATTTAAAAAAGGAGACCGAAGAAAATGTAGGAACTATAGGGGAATAAGCGTAATCTCATCGATGGGTCAATTGTATGGCAAGGTTATCAAGAACAAATTAGAACAGGATATCACAGGTAAAATTGGGGAAGAGCAAGCATGATGTCCAGCAAGTAATGGAAAAGAAAAGAGCAAAAAACAGGGCAATCCATTGTGCATTTATAGATTTTACCAGAACAGTTGATAACAGCAGTAAAAAACTTGTATAAGAACAATACAGTACGAGTAAATGTACGAAATAAACTCTCCAATATCTTAAAAACCACAAAAGGGCTGCTACAAGGTTGTTCAGCATCACCAATACTTTTTAAAATATTTTTGGAATGGAGTCTCAAACCCTGGAAGAGAAAGTGTGAAGGAATGGGGATCCCGATATGAAATGAATATCTGTATACACTAAGCTTCGCGGATGATCAGGTGGTAAGGCGCAAGACGAGGAAGACCTTAGCTTCATGATTAGAAAACTCGAGGAAGAATATACGAAAAATGGAGTAGAAATAAACTTTAATAAAACAGAATATCTAGCAACCACAGAAGAAACAGTAAAAGACCTAGAGATATATGACAACCAACAAATAAAAGGGACAGAGAAATTTAAAAATTTAAGATGCTAAATTTAAAAGTACGGGACAACGGAGGACGAAATAAATAGCCGATTAGGACAAACAAGAGCATGTATCAAACAGCTTAATCCAGTGCTTTGGGACAGACACATAACAAAAAACACAAAAACAAAAATATTCCATACAATAGTACGGAGCATCATGACTTATGGTGCAGAAAACTGGATACTAAATAAAATAAATAGAAATAAAGTGATAGCCACAGAAATGGAATACTGGAGACGTAGCGGTAGACTTACAAAAATGGATAGAGTCCGGAATGAAGAAATTAAAAGGAGAATGAGCGTGGCTAAGGATGTTCTCGAGTATATAGAGGAAAAAAGATTAGTTTGGTACGGACATGTCAGAAGAGCGGACACGAAGAGATGGGTATCGAGAGTAACGGATTGGAGTCTCATAGGAAGGAGGAAAAGAGGAAGACCCAGGAGATCGTGGAGAGACGAAATAGACGAGGCGATGGAAAGACGAGATCTACAGGAGGAAGAAAGGCAGGATAGAGAAAGCTGGCGACAATGTTTGAGAATGGGGAGATAGCGACAGCTGTAGAACCCTGGATATATATATTTTAGATTTGGTTTCACTAAATTCACTTTTTAAAAAATATATTTATTACAAAAATTCATATGTTTAAGTTACAAAGACAATATTATAGGTATGAAGTTAAATGAAGATAATGAACACTGAGAATTGTTTTCGGTTACATTTATAACGTAAAAATGCTGACGCTATGTCATCAGTTTTAATGTGAACAAAGCGTCTAAGATGATTTCTAAGAATTCTAGGAAGTTGTAATATGATACTTGTGTGAAGTCAATTACGGTTCAAGCACCTATGGTAACTTTAACGTGTAAATTGTAAGTTAGTGCACTTCTCATATAACAACTCCCCTTATACATGAAAAGTTGATGCTTTACATCAACTTTTTTAATAAAAATAAAACATCTGTAAATAACAAAATATCGCTAGGAATATAAAATGGTAGTATTAGCATTACAAAGGTAATTCGAAAATGAAATTAAAATTGTTAGTATAAAACATGTTAGTGTCAATAATAAGTCAAAAATCAAACTTATATAATATAACAACGATAAATGGTTAGTAAATAAAATAAAAAGGGTAATACATAAAATACATTGTTATTAATGAAATGTTTATACAGTTGTCTCTGTGATCGGGTTTGGTTTTAATACTGGCCTTAGTTTAGGCAGCATTCTTAGAGACGATGAAGGCGTCGTCGGTTGGTCGGTATTTTCTTGGGCTTTTGGGCGCTCTTCAATTTTCTTTTTGATGATGTTGAAAATCATGATCGCTGAAATGATCATGACGACAGCTATTGTCGTATACGTAAACCAAGAGATGTTCTTGGTTAGGAAAGGCTGATTTATAAGACCATCTAGGTCTTTGGAGTACCGTTCTAACTTATGGTTCGCAACGTCCAGTTCCTCCACGTTGATGCTGCTTATGTCGAAGGGTTTCAGCTCGGGAATTTGTACCTTTTCTGGAACTGTATCGCAACAGTTGTAAGGTACTGTAACTGTGTGATAGACTTCGGAAAGGGCTGTTTCTTTTCCAGACTCAGCCTGGACCTTAGTAACACCTACAAAGGCACTACACTCCGATTGAAGTTTTAGAATGGAGTTGCGCACTAGAGTTAAAGTTGTTGAGTTCTTTTGATTGCATCTCACCACAACACGTAAAGGTTCGGAGGTCACGACAAGCCACATATTTTGTTCAAGTTTTTGGACACTGTAACCCTGACTAAAAATTACTGCACTCCTGCAATTGTCCGGCACATTTTGAATACTTTTCAGAAGTTGCACCTCGCACGGTGCGTTAGAGTCTATAGGATAGGCGTATAGGTCGGGACACAATTTTCTTCCGATAGCAAGCGGTTTACAGGCGCTCAAGTCCTTGATTGAAATAAACATTAAAGAGTCTTCGTTTATCGCGAGGTACTTTTGAGTAAAAGACAAAAGGTGATGTAACCCAGTTCTGTCATCGTAAATTGGGATAGGGTATAACCGGAAAAGGGTGTATGGTTGTTGTTCTACTAATGGAATTCTTAAGACAAAAGTAAGATCAGAGTTTGTTTGGAAAGCTTCTAACTCGATAATTTCCAAGTATTGCCCAATGTTTGAGTATTTTATTGGTAGTGGAAGATTGTTTTTTATTAAGTTTTGTGATATTTCTTGCAATGCCGTAATGAGATGTTCGGGCGTTAAGATAGATGTATGTATGATTTTAAGACGCGCGAAAGTAATTGAATTTAGCACATCATTTAGGCTATCTTCCAAGTAAAGGTAATTCTCCATTAGTTTCTTGCATAATTCGAGCAACGTAAGTTTCATTTCAATGTAGCGGACTTTATAGTTAATTTTTCCGATTGTGGTTTCTAGTTTTTTCATATTGCTGTTAAAGAATTTTTCGTCAATTTGAAGTTTTTGGAAGGTCTCGTTGAAGTTGAAGAGAGGGACGATGTAATAACGTCTTTTTCTGACACTTTTGCTAGCAAAGACATTTACTCTAGGGGTACGGAAATCAGAACTTTCCTCGAAAATGTCTTCGATGATGTCATGGTGAAAATCTTTCATGAGAGAGCCTTGGGAAAATACTAAGATGTTTTTGTTTTCTCGGTCTAAGAGTTGGCAATTAGAAAATTGAATTTTGTCGTAATCTATGAGCGAGACGGTTTGATATCGCTCGACAAAAGTTCTAAATTCTTCAGAGATTTGTTGGAGATTAATGGAACTTCTTGTCTGGGGTTCTTGTGAGTCATCGTCAGTTTCGTTTGTTGGTAGTACTGTAAATGGTGTTAGGTGATTGTTTGCTTGAAATGATATGTATTCATTAAAGTTGTTAACTTTAATGCGAGAGGGAGCGTCGGCATTTTTATTTACTTTGCCGGGTTTTTAAATTATTTGATAGTCGTCCTCCTCGAGCTTAAGGCGCCATCTTGCAAGTCTACTTCCAGGATCCTTTATAGAAAACAGCCACGTTAACGGGCGGTGATCGGTCAGAAGTAAAAACTTACGGCCAAAAATTATCGGACGAAAGTGTTTAACCGCCCACACTATTGCAAGGAGTTCTTGTTCTATGGTTGAATACTTAGTTTCAGCATTGCAGACAGTTCTGGAGGCATAGGCTATGGGTAAATCTTTACCTACGGGGCCTTGAGAGAGCACTGCGCCGATAGCAAATGAACTGGCGTCGGTTGTAAGGATAAATGGCTCTTCAAAATTAGGGTATATGAGTATGGGGGTAGAAGTAAGGGCTTTTTTTAATTCGTCAAAAGATTTGACGCATTCTGAATCGAACTGGAAAGGTATGTCTTTTTGAAGTAATTTTGTCAAAGGTTTCGAAATCTTGGCGAAATTGGGGATGAATCGCCTGTAATAACCAGCTAACCCTAAGAAGGACTTGATATCTTTTGGGTTTTTTGGTTGGGGAAAATTTAAGATACAATCTACCTTTGAGGGGTTAGGCTTCACGCCTTCGGGAGTTATAAGGTGGCCAAGATACGCGACCTCTTTGCGAAGAAACTCACATTTGTCGGGTTGGATCTTTAGATTAGCTTTCGCAATCGTTTGAAAACTTCAGAAAGTCGGGCTATGTGCTCATGTATAGTCGGAGAATAAACGATTATGTCGTCCATATAGACTAAACATCTCTCGTTTTGAACACCTAAAAGAATGTTATCCATTACCGTTTGGAAGGTGGATGGAGCGTTTTTAAGACCGAAGGGCATTCTAACGAATTCAAAATGACCATTATCAACTATGAAGGCTGTTTTTTGGATGTCTTTTGTATCGATTTCGATTTGGTGGAACCTGAAGCTAAGTCGAGAGTGGTGAAGTATTGGCATTTGCCAAGTTGGTCAAGTAAATCCGAAATATTCGGTAGGGGGTATTTGTCGTCAACAGTAAGTTCATTTAGTGGCTGCAGGTTCGGACTGAAGTTCCTCTTCAGACGCCACGGAGAGCAGACCAAGCGGAGAACGACCTAGCCGACGATCTCGGATACGAAGTAATCCGGAAAGATCCGAACCTGCAGCAACCCTTCGTGTTGGAAGAAGAGGAAAAGCCTTATGAAAATGCCAAGTGAGATTTTGGCGAGACGTCAGGCGAGCGTTCCTTTACAGGGACAAAACTTTCAACGGACTAACACCCGGACCATCAAAAGAGCTACATATATATATATATATATATATATATATATATATATATAATCGTGAAGTTGTCCAACAACGATATCAGAATTACCAATGGTCAAGAGATAGCTTGCTTCGAGCCAGTCGAGACTATCATCAATTGCGAAGATGGGTACCAGACATCGGTGAAGGAGATAGGGCCCAGTAAAGCGTTCCTACAACAGTTTGCTGACCATTTGACAGACCTGACACCAGAGGAACAGAAGAAATTTATCATAAAGCACTGGCAAATTTCTAACAGTGAAGATGGAACCACCGGCGCATCAACATCATCCAGCACGGAATAGATACCGGGAAGGCTCAACCCATCAGAATACCACCTAGGCGACTACCATTGGGGCAACTACAGGCAGTCGAAGAAAACATCGAGTCCATCTTACAAAACGGAGTTATTGAGCCATCCATGAGCCCATGGTCCGCTCCCGTCGTGCTAGTTTAAAAGGGATGAAACCACCCGATTTGCCGTGGATTACACAAAAGCTGAATGACGTCACCAAGAAAGAGAGCTATCCACTACCCCGAATCGATGACACTCTGACCACACTAGTAGGCTCCCGTTGGTTCTACACACTAGACCTAAAGATTTGATATTGGCAGGGTGGTCTACACGAAAACGACAGAGAGAAGACAGCGTTCTCCACTAGTAACGAGCTGTTTCAGTTCACGGTCATGCCCTTTGCGTTATATAATGCTCATGAAACATTAGAGCGGGTTAACATGGAGGACGTTCTTAGTATACCTAGACGACATTCTGGTCATGGGTCAGACATTCGACGGCCATCTGAAGAACCTGGGCGAAGTATTCTCCAGAATTAATAACGCCAACCTGAGACTCAACTCGAAGAAGTGTTCCTTGTTCCAAAAAGAAGTAGAGTTTTTGGGCCACGTCGTTTCCGAGTCAGGCATCCGCACCAACGAGGACAAGATAGAAGCCATCCGTGATTGGCTAGTCCCAAGAGACAAGAATGAACTCCGAAGGCGATTTATTGAGGGATTTGCCACTATTGCCGCGCCTCTACATCGGCAGACCACTGAGAAAGAGACTTTCCGTTAGAATTAGGATTGCGAAACATCATTCAGACGCCAGCAACCAGGTTTGAGAGCCGTTCTATCCCAGGTGCAAGATGGTGAAGAGAGGGTGATCGAGTACTACAGCCGTGGATTCTCGAAACCGGAAATAAATTATTGCGTCACCAGAAAAGATGGGCCCAATGGGAATCTCTAAGAGTAGAGAATGGAATACTCAAGCGAGTTTGAGAAAGCACTGGTGGCCGAGAAACCAAGTCCCAACTGGTAGTTCCTAAGAAAAAGGTACCAGCCATCCTGACCGAAGTGCATGATGGGATTACCGGGGGGGGGGGGCATTTGGGCATGAACAAAACCCTAGACAAAGTTCGCCAGCGATACTACTGGGTAAATTACTTCGAAGACGTCAGAGCTTGGTGCCGGCAATGTGACACTTGTGCAGCCAGTAAGGGCCCATACCAAAGGCAGATTGCAGCAGTACAATGTGGGCGTCCCATTTGAGAGAATTGCCATCGATCTCGCCGGTCCGTTTCCCGAGTCTGAGAGGGGGAACAAATACATTCTGGTCGCAATGGATTATTTCAGTAAATGGCCTGAGGCATATCAGATACCCATCCAAGAGGCAACCACGGTAGCGACGGTGCTAGTAGAACAGTTATTCAGCAGGTTTGGCGTCCCGATGGAACTACATTCAGACCAGGGTCGTAACTTCAAATCGACTGTATTCCAGAAGGTCTGCACGATGTTGGGGATCAGGAAAACGAGAACAACACCATTGCACCCACACTCAGACGGAATGGTGGAAAGATTCAACAGAACCTTGGAACAACACCTATCCAAGGTCGTTAGCAATAACCAGCGTGATTGGGATGAACATATTCCCCTATTCCTGTTGGCATATCACTCAGCCGTACATAATAGTACAGGCCTGACTCCAGCCAGGGTTCTATTCGGAAAAGAGCTGCGATTACCTTGCGATTTGGCTTTTGGCTCCCCCGAAGAACTTTCCAAGACATCAACGATTATGCCGACCAGCTCAGACATACAATACACGAATTAGCCCGAACTCAGATGTTGGCCACCAGTGACCGGATGAAGACGTGATACGACCTCAAGGCCAATTCAGTCGGTTTCCAAGAGAGGGACAAAGTCTGGCTCTACAACCCCCAACGGAGCAAAAGTAAATCTCCAAAGCTTACACCCGTATGGGGTGGTCCATACGAGGTAGTCAAGAGGCTTAATGACGTCGTCTATCTGATCCGTCGAAACCCCAGTGCTAAGTTGAAGATCGACTCGCTTCCTACCAGAGAGAGGATGTTTCTGATCGGGACGATCAGAATTAAAGGGAGGGCAGTGTTATAAAAATTTATCCAGTCCGTCGCTGGTTTCATTCCGATGCGACATCAATCGCTGGGATAGAAAAAAAGAAGAACTAGAAGGTGCGGATGGAAAAAAAGCTTATCTCGAAATAACTCGACAACTGTAAAATTGACACTCGATTGTACGAGGGAATTCAATGCTGATTTTAAAAGGAGCGGCCCATCATCTCAGGAGTTACTTAGACGGCAAAGAGCTTATGTGGTATTATTATTGTGATATTCAAATCAACTGTTGTGTATATTTGATATAAATAAAAGTTTTGAACTACGAATCGAAAAAAACCGCAAATTTAAAAGCAACCTTAGAGATACTGACGCTGTACCGAAAAGGACAAAGTTCACATCCCAAAAGCCATTGTACAAATTGATAATAACATCCGTTCTAAATGCGAATTCCATTCCAAAAACATTGGTTTTCAAACAAATAATATTAGAACCTTTACAAATGGACAACGTTTACAGCTTTAATAAATACCACAATTCAAATACATAAATTGACAGACGAAAAAATAAACTTCGCCTCGAACACGTGAATGAGGAAGAATGCAAACTTATTACTCAACTCTGTCTCGAATTTTCAGACATCTTTTACTTAGAAGGCGACCAGTTGACATTCACTTACGAAGTTAAACACTCTATCGATACCAAAACAAACTTTACTAAGTCCTATCGTTACCTCCATATACATAAAGAAGAAGTTAAGTCACAAATTTCTAAAATGTTTGATCAGGGCATAATCCGCCCGTCTAACTCCCTGTGGTCTTCCCCAGGCTGCGTCTTATCCAAACAATTAGATGCTTCAAGTAAGCAAAAATGGCGTGTAGTCGTGAATTAGCGCAAACTCAACGACCAAACTATTGGCGACAAATACCCTCTTTTAATACTTCTGATCTATTAGATTAACTCGGACGTTGCCAGTACTTCACAACTCTCGATCTCGCATCGGGATTCCATCAAATCGAAATCGACCCCAAAGATCTCCAGAAAACTGCCTTTACCGTAGAAAATGGACATTTCGAATTCGGCCGAATGCCTTTTGGACTAAAATATGCCCGTCCACTATCTAGCGCCTCATGGACAACATACTTCTAGGTATAGAAAACGAAAGATGTCTTGTCTACATGGACAATATCATTTTATTTTCGCCCACAATTCAGGAACACACCTTTCGACTCAGAAGTTTTAAAACGCATTAGAAAATCTAACTTCAAAATCCTACCCGATAAATGTGAGTTCCTTCGCAATGATATTTAGGACACCTCATCACTCCCAACGGCGTAAAGCCAAATCCTAATAAAGTCGAACGTATCATAAAGTTTCCTGAACCCCAAAATAAAAAAGAAATTAAGTCATTTTTGGGATTAGCCGGATATTACATACGCTTTCTCCTCAAAAATCTGTAAATCTCTGACGAGAATTCCTCAAAAAGATACACCATACCTAATTGATCCAGAGTGTATTAAATCTATTAACGAGTTAAATCAGACTTCAAATAAACCATTCGTCTTATCTACAAACGCAAGCGCTTTTGCAATCAGTGCTGTACCTTAACAAGAACCGATAGGTAAGGACCTACCAATTGCATACGCTTGCACAACTTTATGTCAAACGGAGACTAGATACTCAAAGATTGAACGAGAACTCGTAGTTATTGTATTGGACGTCAAAACATACAGGCCCCTAATTTTTGGCCGTAAGTTTAAACTAATCATCGATCACCGCCCGTTAACCTAGCTTTTCTCCATAAAAGATCCAGGTACCCGACTCGCAAGATGGCGACTAAAGCTTGAAGAGTATGACTATGAAATAATATACAAACCCGGAAAATCAACAAAAACGCAGATCCCGTATAAAAATCAATAACATTAATAAATGTACTGAATTTCAATCAAAACACGAACTAGTATCATACCCAATACTACCACGTAACGAAGACTCAGAACGAAATCAATCCGGAACTCATATCTAGTGAATTCAAAAGTTTCCCTGATCGACTACAGTAAAACCCAATTTTCTAACGGTCAACCCCTCGACAGAGAAAATAGAAACATAATTGTATTTTCGAACCTCCAAGAAGAAAGAAGAAAACGCGGACTTCCAAACTTTAAGCGTCAACGTCTACTCAAATAAATCTGTACGAAAAAGAAACTACTTTATCATACCGCTTCCATCCGATCCCGAAATTATTAACGAGGTATTATTTGCCTCTCCATATAAAAACAAAAACCTCTTAACACTTCAAGTAACTTATTGCGTAGAAAACCACACTGACCTACCCATATTAGAGATGCTCTCTTTTATTTTCGCAGACACTGATATAAAATGGAAATGTCAAAATTTTACACAAACTGTAGAAAAAGACCACGTCCCCATAATACTTGATCGATTCCACAACGGAAAAAGTAAGATTCACCGGGGAATAAACGAAACCATTCTCCGGATTCAGCAAAAATACTATTGGCCAGGTTTAACTAAAGATGTAGATAACTTTATTAAGAAATGTGATATCTGCCAAAAGTATATCGAAAAATTTAGAGAATTCGCTAGTAATTACGGAAAATCCTAAGACCCGTTTTGAGAGAATTAACATTAATATTCTCGAAGTTCAAAACAAGAACTATGCACCTACTGTTCGCGAAGAACTTACAAAATTCTCACAATCAGGTACTATTGGCGATAAAACTGCCAAAACAGTTGTCAATACTCTATTGCTTTATTTCCCGCACTATGGAACACCCCTTCGCATACACTGCGATTACGGCAGAGAATTTCCTAATGCGCTTCTCAAGGACCTCTGCAAACTCTTTGGCATTAAGTTGTCATTTTCTAAGGTAGGACACCCACAATCCATTGGTTCTCTTGAACGTTTTCATTCCACACTTCTAAAAATGCTAAGGATTCATCAATCAGAACATCCTGATGAGCACCCATTCAACATATTACCTTATGCTGTAAAACCCACAGATTCACATCGTATGAATTTGTTTTTGGCCATAGGCCTGCAGACACCCCGAAACATTGTATAACCAACAGGAACTGATTTCTAAATATGTTCGAGACCTGAACAACCGCATATCCCATTTTTACAGTCTTGCACGCAAAGGAACAGAAGTTCAGAAGCAAAAAGTAAAAGAGCGATTTAACAAACATGTTTCGGAAAACTTTCCAAATTTTCAAATAGGCGACAAAGTTTATGTCAAAGAATCGCAGCTTAAAAATAAACTTGAAAATAAATTCAATTGAACATTTCAAATTTTAGAACTCCATAACAATTCTGCAACTCTCCTAAACTTAGCAACTAATCAAAGGACCAAAGTTAACTTTGATAGACGAAAGCCTTATTCAGAATTAATTTCTGTTCCAGATTCTTCTTGCTGTTCGGATCAGCAATGTCACTATTCGAACTAAAACCAATAAACAACATAATTGGGATATATTATCACGATAAAACAAGGATCGTCGTATCCAACCAGAAATGAACTCTTCTAGCCCACCGCAACTTAACAGCCCTAAAACACACTTTTACAACCAATAACCGATTACTTGACATTTTAACTGTCTCGATGTTTATTCTATGAATAGTATCAGGTCTGAAATAGAGACTCAGATCAGTTTGTTTACACAAATTTGTAACTCTCTCAAAGAGCAATTTTCAGAAATATACTCCGACACTAAACGAGTTAAACACGGATTATTATTAAACTGTGTCGGAACGTTATTTAAAGCTATAACAGGTAATTTAGATGAGTATCACAATTTCAGTTATTAAACATTTCAATGAGACTATCGCGAAATTACAAATAGATGAAGGAAGAAATTAACCTGATTAGACAAACAATCATTCACCTCGGAGACAAAACAGCCTATATTCCAGCTAAACTTTAATTTTTAGATATATGCGAAAAATTGATGGACAATTACCTTTATTTACAGGATATCCTAAATGACCTTTTAAACGCTATTACTTTTGCCAGGCTTAAAATAATACATACATCAATTTTAACGCCAGAACATTTGATAACCGTCTTACCGGAAATCTCTCAAAATATAGTTAAAAACAATTTACCACTTACAGTAAGATATTCAAATGTTGCCAAATATTTGGAAATTATAGACCTCGAAGCGTTTCAAACACGTTCAAATTTTGTTTTCTCAAAATACCTCTCGTTGAACAACAACCCTACACCGCTTTCCATCTTTATACTATTCCCATCTATGACGATAGAACAGGTCTAAAGCATATACTTCAATTTACTCAAAAATACATTGCGAGGAATAATGATTCTTTGATGTACATCCCCGTAAGAGACCTTAGTGCATGTAAACCGCTAACTTTCGTGAACAAGCTTCGAATTATACGCTTACCCCCCTATACACAAAGGCCCTATGTGAAGCCCAATTACTAAAATACTTTAAAAATGTGCCGGAAAACTGTAAAAGCTCTATTATCTTCAGCCAAGGCTATAATGTGTAAAAAATCGAATCTAACATGTGGCTCATAATAATTTCAGAACCCCTACGAGTCACAGTTAATTGTACGGAAACGGACGTTAAAACAATAATAACTAAAAAAATTCTATTCTTTGACTCTACTCGGAGTGCAGTGCTTTTATTGGCATAACAAAAGTGCAAGCAGAAAATCTAAAAATTTTAAACATTACCGATAAATTCTCATCCGGTGTACATACCGTACAATTGCTGCCAAACTATTCCAGATAAAATTACGGTCCTAGAACTTAAACCTTTAAAACTGGACCACCTAAATATTGAGGAATTAGATATAGCTAGCCACAAACTGGACCAATTATCTAGAGATTTAGACGACTTAATTAGTCAACCATTTATAACAAAAAAAAAACATTTCATGGTTTACCTACTTGACTAGTACAGGTCTAGTTATTATAGCCATCTATTTCATATCACGCACATTGTATAAAAGAATTAAATTCAAACAAAGCTGTCCAGCACAAGAAGCGCCTGCCCCAACGAAGAGGAGACTTACGAATTTAATCCCGAAAATGCGTCCATCCCTGGACAGTAACAAAGACATCGAACTACAAGACAATCTATAACTTTGTATGTATCAAATACTAATTATATAATTATGGTTTTATTTTACCATTATTTTTATATATCTTATTCTTTTATATTTATATCCAATCATCGTATTTTGCTTATTACCATATTCATGCTTTATTTTGATATTATTTTACTATTATATTTAAGAGTTTTTAGGCATTAAGTTATTTCAGACAATTGCTAAGAATTTAACGTTTCATTTCATTTAAATATATTACATTTTAATGTTATTTCCAAAATTTGATGCTACACCATTAACTTTTCATATGTGATGGGGGTTGTTATATGATATTTCAGATACACGTGTGTGCGAACTCAGCACTTTATATGTGAGAAGTATATTCATTCTTATTTCACAGTATCACATAATCACAATGCTATAGCAATTCCTAGTAACTATTTGTTGACATGTATTTGCACATTTTGTCACGTATTCATTTGTTTATACAAAATAAGAGAGACAAGATATTCTTGCTGGAGATCATAATAGTAACTTGTGTGAGCCGGTGGTTACACTGGCTGCGAATTCGTACGAAATTTATTCGTACGTATTGGTAAGAAATTTGTTCGTAACAATACGTACGAAGGGTGGTTACATTAGAGGCGTAAATAGTGCAGCTTTGTGCATATAGATCTTAAGTTGTGTTGAAGAGCTAAATCTTACTCGTTGGAAACGCTTTTAATAAAATTTGTTTTACTGAAAATAGAAAAACGGTTTTGGGTACTTGATAATTTTTTATCTACAACTGGAAACGGGGAATTGAAATCATATGAAGAACTTTGGAATAATTTTTGAATGTATTGGAACAATAATCTAAGTTCAATTACATATTAAAACCTGTAGAACGTAAACTTCATAAATACTGTTATATTTTTTATCCTATAATACCACCTTGCTTCGACAAGTGTAATTAATTTTCCAACATCCATGCTCAATCCCTCCGTACGAAAACTGACAAAAAAACAAAATATTTTGTTCGCATCAGAACAGTCGTACGAATTCGTGAGACGCCACACGAATAAGGCCTATATACTGTAACCACCTGTACTTACGAATACGTATTTGATCACTATTGATGAATTCGTACGAGTTCGTATGAATTCGTACGAGTTCGTATTAATTCGTACGAACTAATTTTCGTACGAATTCGCATCCACTGTAACCGCAGCCTAAGGCGTAAATCTGCCAGTTTAAATTTTGAATTTGTATGTAGTGAGAAGGGAGCGCCGCACTTGAGCCTGGGAAAATTCTCAAGGTCACGTCCCCCACTTGAGAACCAAGATGACACCGCACGGGCCATGATACGTAATCGCCTGTGGGTCAATGACCTAAACTGACAGGGTCGTTGACACGGAACGATGTGGCGTTGAAGTAGGATAGCGGCAAGATGGATGGTAGGAACAGGCATTGTTGACTTGGGAATGTTAGAAACAGTGGGGATGGTAGAAATAGCGGGAGTTCAAATGGGTGAAACAGAAACGTTGCGAATGGTAGAAATGATAGGTAGTTGGATGGCCGGAATACGTTTGAAGTTGGTTGACTGAACAGTATGGAGGGAACATACTATCGATGAGAATGTTAGAAGCGGGAATACTAGAAACGAGCTGGAAACTGGAAGGTTGGAAATAGGAATGATGGAAAAGAGAGAATCTTAGTAGCGGGAGAATGGGTTGGTAGGAACGAGAATGATTAAAAAGTGCAGGTTGGAATAGGCATTATTGAGTTGGGATGGAAATGCTAGAAACGGAATATCGGAACGTTGGAAACGACAATAATGGAAACGACATAGTGGGAACAAGAATGCTGTGATGACGCGTGGTTCATAAACATGCCCATTGAAGTTGTATGGATGACAGGCATGCGCAGTGATGTTTTGTAAGTGTGAGACATCCGCAATGATGTTGTGTGAGCGTTAGAAATGTGCAATGATGTATGGATGATAGACATGCGCAATGATGTTCCATGAGTGTTAGACATGCGCAGTGAAGTTGTATGAGCGTTAGGCAATGATGTTGTATGGATAATAGACATGCGCTGTGAAGTTTTATGGACGTTAGACATGTGCAATGATGTTTTGGGACAGTTAGACAGGCGCAATGATGTTATGTGTATGTTTCACAAGCGTTCTATATTCTATGTTGCTTGAGTTTGCTTTACATAATTTGTCAACAACCGAGATCTATGGATTTTTCTCATCTAAGCAATAAGAAGGTATACATATGTTTGTTCTTGCAGCTCTAGAGAAATATATGAGAATCTGACGTTACGGCTCTACGTACACAACCCTATGTTGTCACAAGCTGATGTATCTGTCTTTTAGAAATATAGGAGGCCTGAACCAAACATTAACCAAAATTCTGAAATATACCAACATTTCAATGTTACATATCTGATTCAACCTTACCGCTATAGGTATCAAGCTCCGCAATTGTTCTCTGTGACGTCAAAGAAAAGTGAAAGTGGGCTGCATACGAGCAGCCCATTTTTACTTTCTACTCCCGTGTTTATGACGTCACCAGTCCTCACTTTCACTCGTCAGTTCAAGCCATTGTCAAGTAAATAATTTGATTCAATCCATCAGTCTTATTGTGCGATGAAAATACCATACAAATCAATTCACTCAAGTATGTGGCTTTCCAAGATCTAGGGAGCTGCTCATCCTTGGTATATATATATATATATATATATATATATATATATATATATATATATATGGGATATAAGGGGTAATCTGTAAGTTTCAAACATTTTTACTGTACCGCTATAAGAAACAGTAAATTCAAGGAACGAACCAAACGGTTGGATTTCATTGGTTATCACGTGGGAGAGTGGATGGTTGAATGACAAGAACGGGATACCAGTTACTCAATGAACTGTCCTATTGGTTTGATTCCGGACGCCAATAGTTAGCCTTTGGGAGATTGGGAGATTGGTTGAATGATGAGAACGATTCTAATAGTTGGATTTCATTGGTTATCACGTAGGAGTCCAGAAGGTGGAATGAAAGAATGGGATAGCAAGAATGGGATGAATGGTTCTAACGATTTTATTCAGTTGAACATTGGTTATCACGCGGAAGGTTAGAATGTTGAATCATAGCAGGATAGTGAGAATGGACTAGACTATGTTGATCGATGTTGATTACGAGGGATAGCAGATAGGTTTCACGCGGTCTTAAAAGAAAGTATAGGAGATAACAGGAATTCGAGGAATTCACTGGTTGGATTTCATTGGTTGTCGGTTATTGGACTGACAGGTTGAATGGTAAGAATAATAAACCAAGACTTCAAGGAACGGTTCTAAAGGCTGGAATGAAAAGTGGAAAGTTAAGTGTCAAGTACGGGATACCAGTTAGTCAAGGAACTGTCCTTTCGGCTGGATTATGTTGCTTGTTTGTAATTGGGGATTGGAAGATTGAGTGACGAGAACGGGATAATAAAAATGGAATGAATGGTCCTAACGAATGGGGTATGTTGGCCGTTGTTGATAACGAAGAATAATAGAAAGGTATATAGTAATGACAGGAGCGGGAAATTCAAAAGAATGATCCTAATGGTTGGATTTCGTTGGTTATCACCTATGAGTAAAGAAGGTGGAATGAAAAGACTAGGATAGCAAGAGTGGGATGAACAGTATTAACGGTTTGATTCAGTTGAACATTGGTTATCACGCGGGAGGTTAGAATGTGGATTCATAAGAACGGTATACAGGGAATGCAACGAATGGCGCTAATGCTGGTATTTCATTGGCAGGTGTTGATTACGAGGCATAGTAGAACGATGGGTGGTAATGGTATTAGTGAGGATGTGAAAGCAATTATGGGACACATGAAATAGAAAGAATAGGAGTTTTGAAGTTTGAATGATTGGAACAGGATATGGGGAATCGGACAAACAACCTACTGTACCCTGTCTGATTGATCAAGATGGTATATCTACGTTATGCTACCGTTGTATGGTAAAAATTATGATGGGAAAATTGAAAGAATTCAACCAATTGAATTTAAATACATAACTGATAGGTGCCTGACGCCCAGATTTCATTGAGCGTTGGTTATTACATTAAAGATTGGAATGGTCTTTGGTTATCACGTGGGAGAGTGGATGATTGAATGACCAAAAACAGGATACCAGTTACTCAAGGGACTGTCCTAACGACTGGATTATGTTGATTGATTGTAATCAAGTGGAGTATTGGAAGGTAAAAAGACAAGAATGGATATAATGAGAATGGAATGAATGATCCTAGCGATTAGAGGATGCTGACTAATGCTGATTACGTGGGATAGTGGAAAGATGGGAGGTAATGATAGGAGCGGGACATTAAAGCAAGTATTGGATACGAGAAATTCAAAAGAATGATTCTAATGGTTGGATTTCGTTGGCCAATAGTTATCATGTGAGAGATTGGAAAGTTGAATGACAAGAATGGTCCAAAACGTTGGATTTCGCTGTCTGTTGGTAATCACGTGAGAGTCTGAAAGGTTAAACAACAAGACTGAAATAGCAAGAATGAAATAAACGGCCCTAACGGTTTGATTCAGTTGACCATTGGTTATCATGTGGGAGTTGGAATGTTTAATGATAAGATCGGTAAACAAGGAATTCAAAGAATGATTCTAATGGTTGGATTCCGTTGTCTGTTGTCACTGACGTGAGAGTCTAGAAGGTTGAATACCAAGAATGAGATACCAGATACTCAAGGAACAGTCCTCATGGTTTGACTTAGATGTTCGAGGCTTATCACTTGGGCGACTAGAAGGTTGAATGACAAGAATGGCACAAAGCGTTGGATTTCGTTGTCTGTTGGTAATCACGTGTGAGTCTGAAATGTTAAACGACAAGACTGAAATAGCAGGAATTCAAGGAACGGTCATAACGGCTAGGGTTCCGTGAGCCGTTTGTTATCACATCAGCGACTGGAAGGTTGAATGTCAAGAATGGGATACCAGATACTCAAGGAAGAGTCCTCATGGTTGGACTTAGATGGTCGAGGCTTATCACTTGGGAGACTAGAAGGTTGAATGACAAGAATGGCACAAAGTTTTGGATTTCGTTGTCTGTTGATAATCACGTGGGAGTCTGAAATGTTAAACGACAAGACTGAAATAGCAGGAATTCAAGAAACGGTCATAACAGCTAGGGTTCCGTGAGCCGTTGGTTATCACATCAGCGACTGGAAGGTTGAATGATATGAATTGGATACCAGAAATTAAAAGGATGGGTTTTGACTCATACGATTCAATTGGTCGTTGGTAATCACGTTGGAGTCTAGAAGGTTAATTGATAAGAGTGGAATACCATGAATCCAAGAAACATAATGCGTGTATTTTGTTGACTGGAATTGAGTACGAGGGATAGTAGAAATTTGGGTGGTGATGGTAAGAGCTAGGATGCGAAATCTGGTATAGGACATCAGGAATTCAAAAAATGGTCCTAATAGGTAGGTGTCATAGAATGGTAATAAAATATAAATAATAGGAGTTTTGAAGTTTGAACGATTGGAACGGGATAGCGGGAATCAGAGAAACAACCTGCTGGACCCTGTCTGATTGATCGAGATTGCATAGCTACGTTATGTTGCTGTTGGACGGTAGGAATTATGATGGGAAAACTGAAAGATGCCAGGCGTGTGGTTTTAAATATATAACTGACAAGGTCGTTAAATTATGTAACAAAACTTTTCTTAGACAGGGCTTGAGCACGCTAGGTACTCAATGTGCCACTGTGTTTACTTTAACTACATTACTTTACCTTGGGTTAGTTAATCATTGAACAACAATTTCATTTGAATCAAGCCTCTCTAGTGTGTTTTCCGAGATCTAGGCATTTTTCTCAGCAATACCATGTAGAAAAGAGCAACATGTGTTATTCCGAGATGTTAGGAGATATACAACAATCAGACGTCAAAGTATACCAAGTTAAGTAACAAGCAGACGGACTAGTTTCTAGTTTATCTGATTCATACAGTATAATGGTTGAAATAAATGCATACCATCAGTTGAATTCTTCAATGTGTTTGCTTTAAACTAGGCAACAACGCACCAGTTGCTTTTCATCTTAACTATTGAACACCAATTTCATCAAAAGAAGCAGCACGAGTGTAATTTCCCTAGATCTAGGCAGTTTTCTCAGAAATATCATAAGAAGATTTACATGTGACTCATTTAGTATAGTGTTTGAAATAAATGCATTCCTCATTCCACATACAGATTGAATACTTCGGTGACTTTGCTGTATATTTGGCCACAACGTCCCATCTCTTTACATCTTAACCATTAGACTACAATTCATTCGCAACAACCTGCTCGAGTATGTTTCCCTAGACCCAGGGATTTGTCTCATCAATACCATAAGAAGACATACATCTGTTTTCTGAGATCGAGGAAATTATATAACATCTGACATCAACCGCTGTATATATAGAGCCCCCTATTACAGTGTTTGACCCTCATCAGTCATCACTCTCATTGGTCAATTCAATTCAATGATTATGTTACGTTATAATACTGGAATTTTTCTCCAGATCTAGCGATTTTTCTCATAAATGCTATACGAAGTCACACATATGCTTGGCGGAGATCTAAGGAAATATACGACCCCTGACCGCATCCGTTGAATGTATACAGCCTATTCTGCAATGTTGTGGTTGAGAAAAATATCTTTATCAGTGGTGGACTACCATGCTTACATCTTAGAACTAGACCGTTAGGTTTGATCAGAAGAGCGTCTTCGAAATGGTAGCGGAGAACAAAACCAATGGCATTGTCAACAGGATCGAATTTTGGTGAGAGATTGCTATACGCAGACTGGTACGAACTGCCTACCAATCGTCCACACAGCTGTACATACCAGTCCCACTTCAGTTTGCTGTGACGTCATCGTATATTACAGTTAGACGGTATTGACTTAGGTTCAATTGATATCCTTCACCTTGAAATTCCACGACACATGTGTGATAAAACAGCTCGTTTTGTCGCCATTAGTTATTAGCTCTGTTCAGCTTATGTAATGCACGCATATGTCCCAGTGTGGACGATTGGTACGCGGTTCGTACCAGTCTGCGTCTAGCAGTATACCACCAAAATTCGATCCTGTTGACAACTCCTTGGTGATAGATCTACTAACAGCTAGTCCAACCCAGAAGATATTTTTCGTGTACGTCATTTTTCTCGGA
The DNA here is from genome assembly GCA_034190945.1 of Octodonta nipae. Lineage (NCBI taxonomy): Eukaryota > Metazoa > Arthropoda > Insecta > Coleoptera > Chrysomelidae > Octodonta > Octodonta nipae. The sequence goes on along the minus strand of CM067216.1, from coordinate 91,353,636 downwards.
CAATGCCATTGGTTTTGTTTTCCGCTACCATTTCGGAGACGCTCTTCTGATCAAACCTAACGGTCTAAGTTAGGTTGTGGAATGAGGAATGCATTTATTTCAAACACTATACTGAATGAACCACATGTAAGTCTTCTTATGATATTTCTGAGAAAACTCCGTAGATCTAGGGAAATTACACCCGTGCTGCTTCGTTTGAATGAAATTGGTGTTCAATAGTTAAGATGAAACGCAACTGGTGCGTTGTTGCCTAGTTTAAAGCAAACACATTGAAGAATTCAACTGATGGTATGCATTTATTTCAACCATTATACTGTATGAATCAGATAAACTAGAAACTAGTCCGTTTGCTTGTTACGTAACAAGGATTGGTATACTTTGACGTCTGATTGTTGTATATCTCCTGAGATTTTGGAATAACACAAGTTGCTCATTTATACATGGTATTGATGAGAAAAGTACCTAGATCTCGGAAAACACACTAGAGAGGCTTGATTCAAATGAAATTGCTGTTCAATGATTAATGTAGCTAAGGTAAAGTAATGTAGTTAAAGTAAACACAGTCTAAGAAAAATTTTGTTACATAATTTAACGACCTCATCAGTTATATATTTAAAACCACACGCTTGATTTCATTCAGTTATCCCATCATAATTTTTACCGTCCAACAGCAACATAACGTAGCTATGCAATCTCGATCAATCAGACAGGGTCCAGTAGGTTGTTTGTCTGATTCCCGCTTTCCCCGAACCAATCGTTCAAACTTCAAAACTCCTATTATTTCTATTTTATTACTATTATATGACACCTACCCATTAGGACCATTCTTTGAATTCCTGATATCCTATACCAGATTTCGCTTCCTAGCTCCTACCATCACCACCCATTTTTCTACTATCACTCGTAATCAATTCCAGTCAAAAAAATACACGCATAAGAATGTTTTTTGGATTTCTGGTATTTCGCTCTTATCATTTAACCTTCTAGACTCCAACGTGATTACCAACTACCAATGGAATCGTATCAGTCAAAACCATTCCTTTGAATTCCTGGTATCCAATTCATATCATTCAACCTTTCAGTCGCTGATGTGATAACGAACGGCTCACGGAACCCTAGCCGTTATGACCGTTCCTTGAATTCCTGCTATTTCAGTCTTGTCGTTTAACATTTCAGACTCCCACCGTGATTACCAACGCTTTGTACCATTCTTGTCATTCAACCTTCTAATCTCCCAAGTGATAAGCCTCGACCATCTAAGTCCAACCATGAGGACTCTTCCTTGAGTGTCTGGTATCCCATTCCTGGCATTCAACCTTCTAGACTCTCACGTCAGTACCAACAGACAACGGAATCCAACCATTAGAATCATTCTTTGAATTCCTTGTATACCGGTCTTATCATTAAACATTCCAATCTCATTGTTTTCTGAATGATACTTGTGGCATATTTTTCAATGTCTAAGTGCTTCTTAGGAAATAACAGCACAGGGGTCTAGATCAGACCCCGTTGTCAATGGGATAGTTCATAAGGTGTTTCCTAGGTTTTCCCTTCTGATTTTAATGGGATCACTGAATCAACAAAGTTCTTTGGTCGCATTTTTGGTGAATGCACTATCTTATAACAAAGTCGCACCTAGGAGCGCCACATAAAATTCTGAAGGTCTCCCCTTCAAATGCTTCCAATTTGAAAGGAACATTATGATTATATGATCTTTAGAAATTTCTGTGCTACCCTGTATATTACAAATAAAATTCTCTTAGTTTCGTCAAAAATCAAATAATATAAATTGTCAAATATTTTAATTTACATCTTAGAATTGTGCCTTTTTAATCCGTAGTTTCTTAACCATTGTCAACGGGGTCTTAACCCCGAAACGTTTGGAATATACAGCAATTTTCTTTAAACTGTGGTGTTATTTCCCAAGGAGCACTTAGACATTCCAATCTCACACATGATAACCAACGGTCAACTGAATCAAACCGTTAGGGCCGTTCATTTCATTTTTGCTATTTCAGTCTTGTCGTTTAACCTTTCAGACTCCCACGTGATTACCAACAGACAGCTAAATCCACCGTTTTGGACCATTCTTGTCATTCAACCTTCCAATCTCTCACATGATAACTATTGGTAATTATACAACTTACTACCTTTCTACTATTCTTCATAATCAACAACGGCCAACTGCATCTTTTATACCGAATTTATCTTCACACATTTCCTAAACAACTTTGCCATTGTGAACACACCCTGTATTTTTTTACATTATGTTTATGGGACATCTCTTCCGAGACACTCCGTATCTATGCTCCGATTTAACGTTTTGACTGTACCTGGAACGCCCTCTATCGACACCATACCGCACATGTGTTTATTACGTGTTGCTACCGGCTGTCTTCTACACACAGAATGTTTTCACCTTTGCCTGCTCGCTCACAGAGGGAGCGTCTAGCTTCCAGTCGTTGCTGTGGAGTCTTCTATACACGCGATGTTTTGACCTGTGTCCGCTCGCCAACAGAATGAGCGAACTGGTACGTCTGGCCGGCTACCGAACTTGTCGTCGATGTGTGAATTTCGGCAAGTTCGTCATGTCTCCACCCAACAGCTATCTCTCTACGTTGTTTGCCTGTGACTGATATTATTACTACGCGTCTTAAACGCTTAAACGGGTTTTTATTCAATATACTATCAACTGATAGAAAGAGTAAGTAAGGTCGCCTTGATGGCGCATATGCTAAGTGGAAACATATATATATATATATATATATATATATATATATATTATATATATTTTTTTTTTTTGATTGAGAAGTCTTGGGTTTTTGGGACCATTGAAATAATTCTAATTTAGTTTTTCGTGGTAATTATTATATTTTACGTACGTTTCGACCAATTCTTGGTCTTTTTCAAAAATATTGTTTTTTGGAAAATTAATGACAACTATGAAATGTATAAATAAACAAAAACTAGTCAAATAATAAAATACTGTTACTTACATAATTTTACACACACTTAACCACTGTATATAAACTTAACATATTTGAAAAGTATTGCGCCACTACAACTAAATTTATCTGCCTGCCTTATGATAGTCAATATGCAAGATGTGTTCGCCTCTTCGGGCCGTAAAGAAATAAATCACTCGTTCGTTTGCATTTTTAAGTGTTTGGTTATATACAAGGGCGGTATAATTATTTATCAGTTTGTTTCTTTAAATAGATTGCTGTATATTGTGCTTAGATTTTTGGTATCACTTTTTGCATTTACCGTACATGGTTGTTTCTGTATATATATCATTTCATATATTTCTCGTTTAATTTGATTTGATTCAGTTTGCAAAATTTTAGTTTTTTCATAGTTAAAACCGCAAGATATATTTAATGATTACCTAAAAAAGAAAGAAGAGTATAAAAAATGAAGTGATGTTCAAAAAGATAAGGGCCAATAACATCAAAAAGATTCAAAACTTACAAAAACGAATGGATATTAGGAATAATACTGAAATTTGTAGCAAGAATGACTGGATAGAAAACCTAACTAACTGTGATATACCAGACAGTGTACTCAACATCCTTAGTCTTGGATCCACATTTGCAGTACCCACACAAAAGCCAGAAGAAATACCAATCCCTGAATACATAGCAAATATTGAACAAACAATTATTAACTTCACTATGGAGGAGAAAAATGAAATAAGATTAAGATGCTCTAATATATTAAAAAATCATAATAATAAATTAAAAAACACAAATTTAAGTAAAGATCAAAAAAATAATACTAGGAATCTTCAAAAAACAAACAATTTTCTAAAACAAAATCCACAACTAATGGTGTTGAAACCAGATAAGTCGAATAAAACGGTAATTATGTATGCCTCCGAATATAAAGCAAAAATAAACGAACTCCTTGCAGATAACACAACATATAAGGAACTAAACAACGATCCGACAAATGTTTATCAAAAACTAAATAACAACTTAATTAATGATTGGGAAAAAAATCATATATTTCTCCTAATATAGCAAAAAGTTTAAAAACAAACAATGCCATAGCACCACGAATATATGGATTACCTAAATTACATAAAACTGGTATACCACTTAGACCTATTGTATCATGTACTCAATCTCCATTTGAAAAATTGTCAAAATTTTTAAAATCTATACTCGCTAACATCACAAATAAGAATCAATATTACATTAAGGATTCATGGGACTTCAAAAATAAAATTAAAAACATAATGATTCCAGAAGATTATATAATAATATCTCTAGATGTAATCTCCCTATACACCAATATTCCAACAGGGCTGGCTAAAAAACTAATCGAAAAAAAACTGGAACAAGTTAAGAAAATACACTGACATTCCACTAAATGACCTATTAAATGCAATCGAAACAACGCTAAACTCAACGTATTTCATTTACGAAAACAAAACATATAAACAAATTAGTGGTTGCGCAATGGGTGCATCAATATCAAGTGTAATTGCCCAGCTAGTCCTGGAAGACCTAGAGGAAACAGTAATAGGGAATTTGGATTTTGATCTACCCTTCTTTTTCAGATATGTGGATGACTGCATATTGGCAATTCCCAAAAATAAAAGTCAAGTAATATTAAACCACTTCAATAATTATCACGAAAAACTGAAATTCACCATAGAAATAGAAAAAGATGGGGTCATCAATTTTCTTGATATGACCCTACATCATAAAAACCAATGCATTAGAACGTCATGGTATACAAAATGTACATGGTCGGGAAGATATTTACATTTTAAATCACAACATCCAATATCACACAAAAAGTCGGTCATTACAAACTTAGCGGACAGATCCATACTTCTATCAGACCCAGAATATAGAAAAGAGTCAATGTGGAAAGCAAAAAAGGCCCTTCAAGAAAACAAGTATCCAGCTGACCTTGTTGAATCAATTTTTAAGAAAAGAATACATAAATTTTATAACAAAGAACAAGCAATAACAAAATTACCTCTACAAAATAAAAAATTTCTAACATTACCATACATTCCTAAGTTAACAGAAAAAATAAAAAATGTTTTTAAGAAGAAAGATATTACTATAAGTCATAAAGGATACAACACATTAAATAAACATTTCACAAAATTAAAAACGAAAATTAAGAAAGAAAAAAAAGTAATGTCATATACGAAATACCTTGTAAAAATTGTAAAGGAACATATATCGGTCAAACATCGCAGCTATTAAAAAATAGACTTAATGGTCATAAGTACGACAAAAAAAATAAAACCGCCTTAACTAATCACATGATGGAAACAAAACACACTTTTAACTATGAAAAAACTAAAATTTTGCAAACTGAATCAAATCAAATTAAACGAGAAATATATGAAATGATATATATACAGAAACAACCATGTACGGTAAATGCAAAAAGTGATACCAAAAATCTAAGCACAATATACAGCAATCTATTTAAAGAAACAAACTGATAAATAATTATACCGCCCTTGTATATAACCAAACACTTAAAAATGCAAACGAACGAGTGATTTATTTCTTTACGGCCCGAAGAGGCGAACACATCTTGCATATTGACTATCATAAGGCAGGCAGATAAATTTAGTTGTAGTGGCGCAATACTTTTCAAATATGTTAAGTTTATATACAGTGGTTAAGTGTGTGTAAAATTATGTAAGTAACAGTATTTTATTATTTGACTAGTTTTTTGTTTATTTATACATTTCATAGGTTGTCATTAATTTTCCAAAAAACAATATTTTTGAAAAAGACCAAGAATTGGTCGAAACGTACGTAAAATATAATAATTACCACGAAAAACTAAATTAGAATTATTTCAATGGTCCCAAAAACCCAAGACTTCTCAATCAAAAATATATAAACCGAGGACCGAGAACCATTTGGAAAGATAAAACAATTGTTCCCTTTCCACATAAAAAAATATATATATATATATATATATATATATATGTCATATAAGTTAATCCCATCGACTTATATGAAAACACCAAGCAACACGTTCCCAGCTGACACAGCATAACACATGTCGTCTCCAGTTACCCGCAGACGAACATCCGTGAGAACTGCTGCGCTGCGACACCTTAGTCAACGTTCTTAGTTTATAAATTATACTTTTTCATTGTAACATCATTCATTATTACTTACAGATTTGTCTAGTTTAGTTTAACACTCATTTTGTCTTTTTAATTGTTATATAAAGTTTCATTATTTTCATTGTTATTTTCAAGTTATTATTTTTATTAAAAGTATTGTGCAACTATAAATAAAATCTTTTTTAAAAAGAGAAATTTTGAAAGTGTGATAAAACAAATTGGCGCAGTCAGTAGGATCCGTCTAACGTTACTAGAACACGAGCTTACTCTAACTGGTAGTGGCGGATTCCTATCCCTCAACGGAACAACGAACCTGAAAGAAGTCCTCACTGCAATCAAACGTAAAACACCACGCTTTCAATGTTCCTGTTGATGTAAGTAATGTTGAATCGTCTTTCGTTTTAAGTAAATATTATTTGATTATTTTATTGAACATTGATTTTTAATATTTGATATAATCTATTTGATTTGATTAATATTGATTTATTTTATTATTTGATTTTACATATTTATCAATTTGATTTTTATTTTGATATAGTTGATTCAAATGAAATATTAATTTATTTCATTAACTGGTTTATTTTTTTTATTGATATATTTAATTGAATTCTTTTATTGACATTGATATATTTGATGTACATATTTTATTGATTTATTTATCCATTTGATTAACTGATTTAAACTATTGATTTTAATTGCTTTACTATTTTAATTGGTTACCATACTGTTCTATCATTCAAACAATCGTTATTCCCATTAACGTACTCTACAGTTTATTAATTTTCTATACCTTTTAATATTTCATTTTTTTTTTCACTCTTGTTCCAATTCTTTTATATCGACTAAAATATAAAATTGGCACAAGCTTCTCCAACACCGGTTACCAATGAAACCGAGAGATATCGGTTAACGGAAATATTTTCCGTAATACCCGAATTTGAAGGCGACCAAATTTCCTTGGGAACCTTTATAGATGCGTGTAATTGCGCATATAATATGTCAAAAGTATTTGTTAGTGATACATATCAAAAACAAACTAAAAGGGGAAGCGGCGCAGTTGATAAATTCAAGGAAACCCGGATCGTACCTTGAAATTAAACAACTCTTGACCCTACACTTTGGAGATTCTCGTGATCTCTCTTCCTTGATTCATGACCTACAACGTCTGAAGCAACTTTCAAATGAGTCCCCACTAACGTTCTACAATCATCTCCAAGACTTGAGTGCGAAAATGCACTCCTGCATTCATAAAACGGCTGGGCTAAGTCCAGAACAAAAAGACGCCCAGACCACACTAGTGGATACTATGGTCATGAATACCCTTCTTACGGGATTAGAACCCCGGTTAGGACAAGTAATTCGTGCAAGTAATCGAAAAGATCTTCTAGAGGCTCATTCCCGAATTAGAAGAGAGCTTCAGTTATCTTATTTCGAGGATCAGAAAACAAACAAATCTGTTCCTCTCAAACCAAATTTCCCACCTCGAAAGCCGACACAACCACCTAAGTGTCTTCATTGTGGTCGATTAGGCCACATAGCCGCAAATTGCCGATTGAAAAATCAAAATTTTTCTCAACAATTCAACCAAAACCATAGGCCAAATCCTGTTGGGCCTAACCAACAAACAAGGCCAAACTTCCCCCCAAATAATCCCCCGGTTCAACAAGAACAACAGTTTCGTCCACAAAACTTCCAGAGACCCCCTTTTAGGTCTCAAATGAACTCAAATTATTCTCCTCCTTCGGTTATACAGAATAACCCGAATAACCGTCCTGAAAGGACACATCATTTCAACCAACATCAACATGATGGTTACTCACAATATTCGGATTATTATACCGATAATTACAATACTTATGACTACGAGGATGATAGTCAAAATTATTCAGGCTTCGAAGAAACTTTTGACGATACCCCTGTCGAGCCTTTTAATTGTCACGATTATCAGGATTTTCTAGCGCTTCCGAGCCTAGATCAACCTCCCGATTCGACAAGAACTTTGTGCGAAGTCGAAACCCAGATTCAAAACCTCAATCTGGACGATCTGAACCCCGACTTGAACTTCCCGGAGCAACTATATCTTTAACCCACTTCTTACAGTTAACTCTAAAAACCGTTACTACATTCTTGACGCTTCTTCTAAATTCAAACTACTTATTGATACCGGAGCTGGTATCTCTATCTTCAAAGAAAATACCGTAAAGAATTTCACCCAAAGATCTCCTGAAAGGGTAACGATTCAAGGTATTACCCATGAAAAAATCCCCATTTCACAATCTACCCTAATTCCATTCGCTCCACGTAACCCACATAAAGTTTTCATATACGATTTGGACATTGAGTTTGACGGCATACTAGGATTGGATTTTCTCGAACACTATGAATGCATAGTTGACTTAAAATCTAAACAGCTAATAACAAATTTTAAAAACATCCCTTTACACAAAGTTCCCGATAACCATCAACCCTTGACTGATGTACCCCACACCCAATGTTAAGCCAAATATTACTTCACAAACACCCACACAAAACAAAATAACTATTGAGGCACGCACAGAAAAGATCTTTAAACTTAAATGCGATCTTTCTAACATCGACGCCATCTTACCAACTCAAGAAATTGACAGAGTACGACTTCCAAACGCACTCGTACATATTAACGCAAATGGTGAATTTCTAACGTCTATAATAAACGCTAACGCGATGCCCAAAACAGTAACTTTTTCTGACTTAAAACTGGAACCACTTGACAAAACTCACCCTCTTCTGAATTTCAATACAGACGATTATCATGATTCCGAATACATAGACAGAAACTCAACTATTAGACAACAAATTAGAACTGATCATCTAAATGACGAAGAACGCGAACAAATCACTAATCTTTGTTTGGAATTTCAAGACATTTTCTATCTTGAAGGTGACGTCTTGACTTTCACTAACGAGGTTAAACCTTCGATTGATACGAATAACGCAAAGCCCGTTTTCACTAAATCATACAGATATCCTCAAGTTCATAAAGAGGAAGTGAAAACCCAAATTGGAAAAATGCTTGAACAAGGTATCATTAGGCACTCCTCATCTCCTTGGTCCTCCCCTGTATGGGTCGTCCCCAAGAAGCTCGATGCTCTGGTAAACAAAAGTGGCGAGTTGTTATCGATTCCAGGAAATTAAATTAATTGACTGTAGACGATAAATATCCTCTGCCAAATATCTCCGATCTTCTCGACCAACTTGGAAAGTGTCAATACTTTTCGACACTGGATCTCGCTTCCGGGTTCCACCAGTTGGAAATCCAAGAGGAAGATATTCCTAAGACTGGCTTTTCTGTCGAAAATGGTCATTACGAATTCGTTCGTATGCCATTTGGTTTAAAAAATGCACCTTCTACTTTTCAGAGGGTCATGGACAATATTCTTCTGGGTATACAGAATGAACGTTGTCTCGTCTACATGGATGATATTATCGTCTACTCTCCGACCATCCATGAACAATTTTCCAGGTTAACAGAAGTTTTTAAACGACTTCGGAAGTCTAACCTAAAAATTCAACCTGATAAGTGCGAATTTCTTCGTAAAGAAGTGGCTTATCTTGGCCATCGTATCACACAAGAAGGTGTAAAACCAAACCCTTCAAAGGTTGAATGTATTCAGAACTTTCCGCAACCCCAAACTCCGAAAGACATCAAATCTTTTCTTGGTCTCGCTGGGTATTACAGACGCTTCATACCAAATTTTGCGAAGATCTCTAAACCTCTGACTAAACTACCCCAAAAAGACGTCAAATTCATCTTTGACGCAGATTGCAAGTCTTCCTTCAATGAACTGAAGCAAGCCCTTGTATCTGACCCAATCCTGATATATCCAAACTTTGAAGAACCCCTCCTGCTCACTACTGATGCTAGTGCTTTTGGTATTGGAGCGGTTCTTTCTCAAGGCCCTGTGGGAAAAGAGACACGATATTCCACCATCGAACGAGAATTGTTGGCCATAGTTTGGGCTGTTAAGCACTACAGACCGTATCTTTTTGGGAGAAGGTTTACACTTTTGTGTGACCACCGTCCGCTTACTTGGCTCTTTTCCATCAAAGATCCTGGCAGTCGTCTAGCCAGATGGCGCCTTAAGCTAGAGGAATACAATTATAAGATCGAGTACAAGCCCGGCAAGGTAAACCAAAACGCAGATGCTCTTTCTCGCATCAAAATCAATTATTTCAAGCAATGTGCTGATTTCCTTTCCAAAATCAAAATTTTCACTAACAACGAAACTGACTCCGAGCAACCTGAAAACTCTGACAATGACGACGAACATGACGAAAGAATTATCGCTGAGTTTAATCGATTTATTCAACTCTACAAAACTGAGTCAATAATCGATTACTCTAAAATTGAAATATCCAATTCTCAACTTCTAGACAAGTCCCACAAACGCATAGTTACATTCTTTTGGCAAAACAAAACTAACGACTTACACGACAAAATTATTGATGACTTTTTCAAAGAAGAACCTAATTTCAGTAATGACACTCTTAACATCATGACCAGTAAAACAGTCAGGCATAGAAAGTACTTAGTTGTACCTTTGCCCTATGACCCTGAAACTGTCGTCTCGCATCTTTTCAAAATTATTTATAACAACCAAGATCAATTCAACGACTCCGAAACATACTGCATAGAAAATAACATATAACTTCCCATTCTTGAAATTCTATCTTTCATTCTCTCCGATAAAGAAATCAAACTAAAAATCTGCCAAAACATTGTTACAACTCCTAACGAAGACGAAATTCCTATAATAATACAACAATACCACTCTGGTAAAAATAACCTCCATCGTGGCATTAACGAAACCATCAGACGTATTAGGGAAAAATACAATTGGACCGGCTTAATTAAAACTGTAGAACAATTCATCAAATCCTGCGAAACTTGCCAAAAGGTAAAGTTCTGTAGGAAAAACCTAAGTGCACCTTTTGTTATTACGGAAACACCCAAGACTCCTTTCGAACGTATTAACATTGACATCTTCGAGTATCCATCTAGAAATCATGCACTGACTGTTAGGGACGAACTCACGAAATTTACACAAGCCTACCCCATAAACGACAAAACAGCTTCAACTGTCGTAAACACCCTTCTGATTTTCTTTCAACATTACGGAACTCCACTTCGCATCCATTGTGACTATGGACGTGAATTTGATAACACCTTAATGCGGGATTTATGCCAGCTATACGACATAAAACTGACATTCTCCAGCGTTCAACATCCCGAGTCAAACGGTTCTATTGAAAGATTTCACGCGACCTTAGCAGAAATGATAAGGGCAAATACAGCGGAACATCCAAACGAACATCCATTTAACGTCCTCCCTTATGCCACCATCTGTTATAATAACACGAAAAATAAAACCACGGTTTCACGCCATGTGAACTCATATTTGGGCACACTTCAAGTAGGCCTCCAGAAACCCTTTACAACCAGGAAAAACTTATTTCGAAATACGTAAGAGACCTAAATAACAGAATGGACTATTATTACAGACTCGCCCGTGCTAAAACCGAAACACAGAAAGAAAAATCTAAAGTGCGATTTGACCAACACGTTTCTACTAAACAACCCGATTACAAAGTAGGCGACAAAGTCTACGTAAAAGAGTCCCAAATCAAAAACAAAGCCGAAAACAAATTCAACGGCCCCTTCGAAATTACCGCAATACGAAAGAACTCTGCCACCGTCATAAATTTGCAAACAAACCAAATAACTAAAGTTAACTTTGACAGACTAAAACCTTATTTTGAATAAATCCCTTTTTCAGATTCTGTGGACTGTTTTCAGTCGTGATCCTTCAACAGTACTCCATTACGCCTGTTAATACTATAGGAGTTTTCTTCCATGAAGAAGGAACCCTTAAAATTTCTAATGACAAATGGGCACTCCTTGTTTACAAAGATCTAAACCTTTCGAGACGCTATTTCTAACAACGACAATATACTGAACAGACTTTTAGAAACTATTAGCGACAACAAAACCAACATTAAAATCTTCAAATAAAAGTACAGACTCACGTAAGCTTCCTGAAACAAAATATCTAAATCTATTAACATCAAATATACAGAAATTTTCGCTGACACTGAGACTTAGAGTACAACAGAAAGAAACGCGGACTCATTAACGGACTGGGATCAATTGGAAATCTATTTCCGGTAACTTAGATGCAACAGACGGACAATACTTTAGTGACTCTATAAATAAAATTACTAAAGACCAACATCAAATTCAAAACTTAATGAAACGACAATATCAGTAACAACTTCGGTCGTTAAGAACTTAACACCACAATACAAAAATTTCAGTCCGAAGAGAAAATTTTTTCGGAAAATATCGAAGCAATTAGGAAGTCAATTGAGTTCATTACAGACGATCTTGCTTTTTATGAACTTCAAGCCAATGTCTGGATTTGTCTGAAAGCTTAATGGAAAGTTAAATACATTGAAGATACTCTCAAAGACATATTAACTGCAGTCTCTTTCGCCCGTCTAAAAATTTTAATAGCTCAATTATAAACCCAGTAGATTTGGTCGATTCCTTCAGAAAATATCACAGTCACTTCATGAAATAACTTACCACTTCCAACCTATAGTCAAATGTGCTCGATACACGATCTAATAGACTTGGAAGCTTTTCAAATCAATACTAATTATGAAGAATACAAAATATTTTTTCCATATTTTCAAAATCATAATTGTTAAAAGATATTAACAAAAATATAATCAAATTATCCATTCCCTTTTTATTTCCCTTGTAAGTCAGAAAAACCACGACCTAAAGTTTTGAAAAAATTAGAAATATAAGGTCTCACTTGAGATTTAAAAATAAGGAGAAAACACTGATATTGTGTTTTATTATGAATAGAGTATTATTTTTCATATTTTTAAAATAATTTAAAAGATATTTAAGAAATATACAAAATCCGCCCTATGAAGACAAGTATAAACTTAAATGAAAAATATCTTTTTTAAGTACACTCGTAATATAATGTATTAAATGAAAGGAATCATCATAAAAATACACAATATATTTATTATTTTAGATTTAATAATTCTTATTTATTGTTTAAACCTATTTTCCCCTTTTGTCTTCCAAACTACTGAGCCTAAAATTTAGATAAAAGGTTATATGGGGCTTCACTGAAAGTTTATTGGCAAAATAAAGCGAACATTATAATCTTAATTTTCACAGACCAAATAGAAAATTAATATTTTATAAAAATTAAGCGGCTCGTGAAGCAGATAAAAACAAAGGCTCTATGTTAGAAACAAAACTATATATTTTTATAAATTTAAAACGCTTAGTTTAAACGATATTAAGGTAATTATAATAAAATGCATTCATTCCCTGTCAGTCTGAAAGTAGAATATTAGAAACATATATATACTTTGATTCGTCTACATTGTATCAAATCTCAAAGATGGTACGGAACTCTTAGTATGTGTATCCAACTCGCACTTGACCAAATTATTTATATTAATAAAGGATCTGATTGTTGGAATTTTGTAAATTTTTAAATGTATTTTAACCAAATTATTAAAAAAAGACATTTCACCTAACGAGGCCTTTCATTTCTAACATTTAATTTTAATTTCCATTTAATTTTATAATTTACTCACAAAATTAATATCAGGAGTTTCGCTTTATTTTTCCAGTAAAGTTTGAGTAAGGCTAGATTCCATTTTTTTTTCTAAATTTTTGGGTAAGTATATTTGGTGATTTGTCGATTTTTATATATTTTTATTAATATGTTATAAACAAATTAATCTAACATTTTGAAAAAATATACTTGTATTCCTAATACGAAAATGAATCATTTATATTTAATTTGTTTAATGCTATAAATTGATTCACAACATTAATATTAGATTTTTCGCTCTATTTTTCGGTGAAGTTCAAATGTGTCCCAATATTTATATATTTTCTTCAAATTTTAGGTCTTATAGTATGCACGACAAAGCCAGAGAATGTTCTATTTTTTACCGACTTCCAAAAAGGAGGAGGTTATCAATTCGTCTACAACTTTTTTATGTATGAAAAGTGATTGTTCAAAAATGTCATCAATTTTAATGATTTAAACTACATTATATTAAGGAACATTACAGAAAGGTCCCATATAATTATCTATAACATGAGATTTACGGTTTTCTAGAAAATCAATCAGAAAAAAAAGTATATAAGGGACTAGATTTCAGTGATTTTCAATTAATCTTCACTGTTTTCTCTAAAACTACTCACGCAATTTGAATGTTATAAATTGTATTATACAAAGATATGTTCCAGCTTGATTCCGTACATTTTTCTATAACGTAAAACATACCATTTTTCTGAGAATCGGAAAAATATATGCACAAAAACTGTAAACATCATGATAAATGTCAAATTTTCATCATAAATATCTAGTTTAAATGTCAAGATATGCCATGAAAGTATGTCGTACAGGGGGTTTGCAATGATTTTCATTTTGATGCTTTTGAAATCAGTTTATTTTAGAGACGAAGTTTAGTTACAGTCACGTGAAATAGCAGAAAATATTCCATTAGCTTATTAAAACGAAAATTTGTCATTGAGGCGATCTCTTCTGTGTGGAATACGGTTGAAGGTGTATGCGTGCGTTCATGTTATATTAGGTGGAACATAAGCAGTTGCATGCAATGATGGTTGAAATATAAGTTGGAATTGAATTAGTTATACAGGGTGGTTCTAAAAATATTGTATTGGGTGGCACAAAAGCAGTTGCATATAAGGTAATTGAAATAAGAGTGGAGCAAAACTATCGTTATACAGAGTGGATATTTGCGTTATAGGACGAAGAATAATTACAGTTATACAAAAGGCTTTAAAATTTGTCAGAAGCAATTGAATATACAGTATGGATGAAATATAATGTGGAGTAGAATTACAGTTATCAGCGTGGTTTAAAAAAGTTTTTATTGTTATTCAGAGTGTATCAAAATTTATTTTGTAAGCATAAACAGGATAGTTGAATTATCGGACGGGATATAGTGTAATTATAGACATAAGTTCAAAAAAAATTAGAAGCTGCAGCATATACCGGTTGGTTGAAATAAATGATAGAGTAAAATTATAGTCATAAAATGTGGTTCGAAAATGTGAATTTTGTTATATATAGGGTAGATCATGAGCAGTTGCATGAATATATGTATATATGGTCGAAGTAAAATCACAGGTAAACGGAATCAAGCTGGAACATATCTTTGTATAATACAATTTATAACATTCAAATTTACATGAGTAGTTTTAGAGAAAACAGTGAAGATTAATTGAAAATCACTGAAATCTAGTCCCTTATATACTTTTTTTTCTGATTGATTTTCTAGAAAACCGTAAATCTCATGTTATAGATAATTATACGGGACCTTTCTGTAATGTTCCTTAATATAATGTAGTTTAAATCATCAAAATTGCCCAAGACATTTTTGAACAATCACTTTTCATACATAAAAAAGTTGTAGACGAATTGATAACCTCCTCCTTTTTGGAAGTCGGTAAAAAATAGAACATTCTCTGGCTTTGTCGTGCATACTATAAGACCTAAAATTTGAAGAAAATATATAAATATTGGGACACATTTGAACTTCACCGAAAAATAGAGCGAAAAATCTAATATTAATTTTGTCAATCAATTTATAGCATTAAACAAATTAAATATAAATGATTCATTTTCGTATTAGGAATACAAGTATATTTTTTCAAAATGTTAGATTAATTTGTTTATAACATATTAATAAAAATATATAAAAATCGACAAATCACCAAATATACTTACCCAAAAATTTAGAAAAAAATGGAATCTAGGCCTTACTCAAACTTTACTGGAAAAATAAAGCGAAACTCCTGATATTAATTTTGTGAGAAAATTATAAAATTAAATGGAAATTAAAATTAAATGTTAGAAATGAAAGGCCTCGTTAGGTGAAATGTCTTTTATAATAATTTGGTTAAAATACATTTAAAAAATTTACAAAATTCCAACAATCAGATCCTTTATTTAATAAATAATCTGGTCAAGTGCGAGTTGGATACACATACTAAGAGTTCCGTACCATCTTTGAGATTTGATACAATGTAGACGAATCAAAGTATATATATGTTTCTAATATTCTACTTTCAGACTGACAGGGAATGAATGCATTTATTATAATTACCTTAATATCGTTTAAACTAAGCCTTTTAAATTTATACAAAATATATAGTTTTGTTTCTAACACAGAGTCTTTGTTTTTATCTGCTTCATGAGCCGCTTAATTTTTATAAAAATATTTAATTTTCTATTTGGTCTGTGAAAATTAAGATTATAATTTTCGCTTTATTTTGCCAATAAACTTTCAGTGAAGCCCCATATAACCTTTTATCTAAATTTTAGGCACAGTAGTTTGGAAGATAAAGGGGAAAATAGTTTAAACAATAAATAAGAAATTATTAAATCTAAAATAATAAAATATATTTGTATTTTTATGATGATTCCTTTCATTTAATACATTATATTACGAGTGCACTTAAAAAAGATATTTTTTATTTAAGTTTATACTTGTCTTCATAGGGTGGATTTTGTATATTTCTTAAATATCTTTTAAATTATTTTAAAAATATGAAAAAATATACCTCTATTCATAATAAAAACACAATATCAGTGTTTTCTCCTTATTTTTAAGTCTCAAGTGAGACCTTATATTTCTGATTTTTTCAAAACTTTAGGTCGTGGTTTTTCTGACTTACAAGGGAAAATAAAGGGGGAATGGATAATTTGATTATATTTTTGTTAATATCTTTTAAACAATTGTTTTTGAAAATATGGAAAAAATATATTTGTATTCTTCATAATAAGCCCTTTCATCTGATATTATTATTATATTATTTTGGCTGTAAATCTTAAGTGAGGCCATATACGCCTAATTTTTTTTCAACTTTTTAGGCAGTATAATTTCGAAAACAAAGAGGGAAATCGATATTTTTTTTGTTGTTATCTTTTAAACAATTTATTTTAAAAATAAAAAATATATATTTGTATTCCCTATAATCAGCCCTTTGATTTGATATATTACATGATGCGTTAGAAACAATTTTAATTCTATATTTTCCATTTAATTCTGTAATTTGCTCTCAAAAATTAGTATTAATGGTTTCTTCTTATTTTTTCTTTAAAGTTCAGGTCATGCCCTATATCTTTAAATTTTATCAAAATTTTAGGTCTTACAGTTTCGGAGATGAGAGGATGGGCGAATGGGTAAAATTCTTTATATTTTTGTTGATATCTTTTAAATAATTTATTTCAAAATATGAAAAAAATATTATTTAATTCTGTAATTCGACTCCTCTCCTTATTGCTCCTCTATAATTGAGGTGATAAGGGGGGATGTGTATTTTTAAAATTATTTTCGATAATATCATTTAAACAATTTATTTTATAAACTTGGAAAAAATATATTTTTATTCGTCATAACGAGGCATTTGATTTGATATATTCCATGTTACGTTAGAAACAATTTTAACTTTATGTTTTCTATTTAATTCTGTAATTTGTCCCCAATATTAGTAGTAGTGGTTTCTGTTTATTTTTCCTGTGCAATTTTTTTCAACATTTTACGTCTTATAGTTTCGAGATAATGTGTATTTTTCGTATATTTTTGTTAATATCTCTTTAATACATTATTTTTAAAATATGAAAAAATATATTTGTGTTCCCCTCCATTTGATTTATTACATGATGAGTTTGAAAAAAAATCATTTAATTCTATAATTCTCCCCCCCCCCTCCTCAAAATTTTACTTAAAGTTATAAATGTATTAATATTTGCCAGTTTTGTATCTGAAATATAAAGAACGTAAAGCTCTCTGTTTAAGCTAATAATAACAAAGGTATACTACAACAACTATGAACGAAATGTATAGAATATTTCCTGAAATTATTAGAACATAATTACGTCATGGTGCCTTAGTATCCCCAAGAATCTGTTAAGAACACTATCAGTTTATGTTGTTTATAACTACTGTTATGTAATGTGTTCGCTAAACATTACATATAGAGAATAGAATAATCAAAAAAATGTATGAATTAGATGTTGCGGTTTTAGTTCAATGCTGGTTCAATGCAAGTATATAATTGACGAAGGACCTTTAGCGGAACAATCAATAAACACGTAAAGTAATTCACCAAATAAAAGTTAATCACTGACCTTTTACGTCGAAGCTCTGCAAAGGGTGTTTTCTTGGTTCTTCTTTCTTCAGAGGCTAGCCCCGTGAACAGGAACAGTTTCTTAGAGCTTCATCTGGACAACACGTTACACAAAAAATAGCGACGTAGTGTTCATTGATTGAGCATACAAAAAAATGCGGGTTTAACAACAAATGATGCGCTTTTGTAAACACAAAAGAAACAAACTGAAAGCGGTTTAGCGGTCGTTACGAACGGAGCTAAAAACTCGCGGACTCGCAACACTATAACAACAAAAAGCGGCGTCTCTTCAGACGGAATCAAAGCCACCGAAAAGTTCGGAGTACATTGCACGAAAAACTTCCCAAGCGTCCTAATAGCTCGGGATGCGAAACACGAATCACAATACTGTCTATATTTTACACGCAAAAACACACTTATAATTAGCATTTCCGCGACGGAAAGTTTTAGAAAAGGTGCAGAAGTTTAAAAATCAATGAAGTAATTCAATCAAATTGAAAACAATACACTAAACAAATTGCGGGAACGCACCATTCCGCCAGCCTTGAATTACTTATTTCAAAGCTAAGGGTCCACTGGCAGTGGACAAAGCTTTACAAGAGGTCGCTTCAAAGTACCACTTGCAGTTCTAACTGTAGCAACGCGTACAACACCATCACCTCCAGGATGTACGTCAATAATGCGCCCTAATGGCCAATTCAAAGGAGGTGAAGTGTCTTGCTTCAAAATAACAAGAGTACCTGGCTTAACAACCTCCGAGGGATCAGTCTAATTACTCCGTTGATGAAGAGTATGTAAATATTCTTGCGACCAACGTTTCCAGAATGCCTGATGCAAATGACTCAATAACTGCCATCTGTTGAGACGATTAGATGGGACAGATAAGAAATCAGATTCAGGAGGTGCTGTTAAAGGTTCCATGGTAAGAAACATTCCAGGACTCAAGGCGGTAAAATCCGAGGGATCGTTGCTACAAGGGGTTATAGGTCGCGAGTTTAAAACTGCTTCGACCTGTGCAAATACAGTAGAAAGTTCTTCGTAGGTTAAGATTTGATCTCCAACGACACGTCTTAAGTGAGCTTTAACTGATTTAATTCCGTTCTCCCATAGTCCTCCAAAGTGAGGAGCGGAAGGGGGATTGAAATGCCAAGAAATGGTTTCTCGTGCAGCAGTAGCTCTAAAAGCTTTCAAGATCTGCTTGTGAGCACACACAAAATTAGTACCACAATCACTATATATATGGCTACATCGACCACGACGTGCAATGAATCGTCGTAAAGCTGCCAAGAATGCATCAGCAGACAAATCTGATACGAGTTCTAGATGAACAACTTTCGTTGCAAAGCACTTAAACAGGCACAGATAGGCCTTTAAAGTTTTCGACCCTCTAGTTTTAGCCATGGTTATAGTGAAGAGGCCAGCAAAATCTACTCCAACATGAGAAAAGGGTTTCAATTGTGAAAGGCGGGAAATGGGCAAATTTCCCATGAAGGGTTGGTAAGCAGAAGGATTAAGCTTCCAACAAGAAACACATTTAGAAATGACACTACGAATTACTTTCTTTGCAGATAGAATCCAAAATCGTTGCTGCAAAAGAAATTGAACGGTTTGGATTCCTGCGTGAAGTTTGTTACATGACAATCTTCGACAATTAGATTAGTCAAACGACTTTTGCTTGGTAGCGGTGCGGGAAATTTAGTATCAAACGGCAGTGGAGCATTAGCCAATCTACTACCAACTCTAAGAGTTCCCTGTTCATCAAGTAACGGCGAAAGTTTACGAAGCGATTTGGGCAAAAGTTTTCGTTCTCGAAGAAGGGAAATCTCTTTAGAAAAATATTGATCTTGAACATAGCCAACAATGCAAAGCTGAGCCTGATATAACTCAGCAGCCAAAAATGATCCAGAGCCCCTACGGTCTGGATTGCGGGCGTTATCAACAGAAATATGAGCTATAATGCGGGTAATGCGATTAATAGAAGAATGTTCTTCTAACAAAGTACCAAATAAATTTGGTGAAGCGGTGACTTGAAGCGCCACTATACGGGCTTCAGTCATAACTAGCGGTGACATGCTTGAGTCTGAGCAAGCATGTGGCAAACAAGCGGTAATCAACAATTGTGGACCTTTCCACCAAAGTGTATTGTCTAACAACTCTGATGGCAAAGTGCCGCGGGAACCCAAGTCAGCGGGGTTCTCACAAGATTGGATGTAAAACAATGGGAAGAAGGAAATTTTTCCTGAATGTAAGCAACTCGATTACTGACAAATGTCTACCGTGGAATCTGACCAGCAACGAATCACCTGAACAACAAAAGACTATTGAATTGCTCATAAACATAATGAGCCAACTTAGCGGTAAGAACTGAAGCACACAGTTCCAATCTGGGAAGTGACAAAGTTTTCAAAGGGGCAACTTTCGATTTAGACAACACAAAAAAACTTTGACGAAATCCAGATGCGGTTTCGAACACAAAATAAACAACAGCGGCATAACCTTTCTCAGAAGCATCACCAAATGCGTGAAGTTCACAACTAGAAAAGTTTTCTATAACAAGCAGGCGAGGCAAAACTAAATTGTGCAAGGTCAACAAAATAGCGATAATGTCTTGCTGCAATTTGGGACCGATAAATAAACAATCGTTCAAAGATAACCGATGAGGTATCTTAGCGGATGCATTAAACACTACACGAAGTTTGGTTGTGCTACTATCAGGTTCAAAACACAATGATGCGGTATGTAGTAACAATCAGAAGCAGTAGATGGATCAGGAACCAACTCCATATGATCCAGCTCCAAATACTCTTTGAGAAAATCACAATATTGTTTGTAGAGATCTGGTTGCTGTAGAAGACGTCTTTCTAAAGAGGAGAAACGTTGTACGGCGAGATTATACATTCCATCAAAAGCAGGAAGTGTATTTCGAAAAGGAAGAGGCACAACGAATCTAATATTTTTTCGCAGATAAGATCATCAGGGGACTGAACCAGTGCGGTAGGAACATCTTCAATTGTCCAGAACCTTTGGAGTGAATCATCTAATGATAATACATCTTCAATTTTACAAAAAAGCGAAGTTGGGTTTATGGCCGACTGAGGGTGAGAGTTAACAGAACTCGAAGACACTCTACCCATAAGGATGTAACAAAACACAGTGTTAATAGCATCAGGAACACCTTCCTTTCCCAGAAGACGTCCATCCAACAAAATTTGAGAAAATATATCGGCACCTAATAAAAGTTCAATAGCGCCTGGGCTATTGAAACCAGGATCAGCAAGTTTCAAATTGGTTAGATATGCCATATTAGCCATGTTAATGGGTGCAACAGGCATATCATTGCAAATGCGGGGTAAAACAATAGTCTCAACAACAAAATTGTACTCACGCTTTACTATAGAGCGAAGAGAAAGGGTAAGAGAGCCCTCAGCAGAGGTACTCTGCATAGAACCTAGCCCGTTGAGTTGTATCGAAGCGGGCTTAGGTCGGAAGCCAAGGCGTTTCACAGCCTTGCTCGCAATGAATGATGTCATGCTACCAGAATCTAGCAGACATCGCAAAGTTTGATAAGAACCGTGCTTATCTAATACCTCAACTAAAGCGGTAGATAACAACACATTTGAATTGTATGACAAAAGTGAACTAGGACAAGAAGTCTGCGGTAGAGAAGTTTCGGGATTTTCAACAGTATTAATGGTACTGGATCCACCAGATGTTGAAGCCAGGTTTGCGGGGGGAGCACTAGATTCAGACCGAATGCCTGAATCACCACGATTTACAAAATGAAGCAATGTGTGATGGCGTTGTTTGCATTGCGGCAAGTGGATAAAGATTTACAGCGATTCGACTGATGAGAATCGCTCAAGCAATTAAAACAAAGTCTAAAATCTTTAACAAACTTAAACCGCGCGGACACTGATTTGTTCAAGAATTTAGAACATTTGTAAATCGCATGATCGGATTTACAAACTAAACAATTTCTATTCTTAGTGACAAACAAAGATGTAGTGAACCGGGAATAATGTTGCTTTGAATTCAATGGTAACTTTTTGTCAACACTTCGCTTTGCCTTGCGGGATAATTCAACATGTTCAAAGGCATCGCAATGCTTCGACAAAAAATCAACAACTTCCGAACGGATCGGAAGGTCATCTTGAGCGGTCACGGTACCATGGTAAAGTTCAAACTTAGCGGCTAAATTCTTTGGAACTCGTTTCAACATCATCTGAACGATACGAAAATCCCACTGATTTACTGGTAAACCCAAATTCTTCAGTGCTTCCAAATTATCACTGAAGTCATCCAATAACTTCCGAACCTCTGAAGGGCTATCTGAAGTTAGTTGGGGGAATTGTTCTAAAGCTGACCAATGAGACTCCGCGATTAAACGAGTTCGCTTGAATTTTTTCAAAAGTGTTTCATAAGCACTCACGTAATTGTTTTGTGTTAGTTTAAAATTCTTAATAACCTCAAAAGCAGGCCCTTTTAAAGCTAACTGCAAATATTTGAACTTCTGCATAGTACTGAGTTTTTCATTATTGTGAATTAATGAATCAAACAAATCAATAAAAGTACCAAATTCCAATATGTCTCCACTAAATGAAGGCAAATCAATTCGCGGCAAAGCAACACTTTCCTGTTCCCGAGTTGTATTTTGTGGCGTAGAATTCTGAACAGATTTCAGTTTAGCAACAATAGACCTAATTAAATAAAACAATTTTTCAAATTTATTGCGAATGTCATCCTCAAAGTCAAAATCATCGGTTGCATCTGAAATTAATCCAATTGTGATGTTTAAAAAATTCTAAATGAATTGAATCAACCATATCAATCATGCTAAAAAACAATTCAACGTCGTCACCTCTTAAGGCTTTCTCGGCAGCAAAATAAATATCTTCTAATCTTCTAAACTCCGATTGTCGATGATTTTTAAATTTACGTAAATTTTCAGCGGTTTTTGACATCTTAACAATAAATTAAAATCACTGTAACGCCACTGAACAAATCTAACACGATAGAACGAAAACAAAATACTATTCCAAAAATGTACAATTTTTTACTGTTGAAGTAGTAAAATATCTGACCAAATGTCAAATAAATTCAAAACAATTTAGCAAATAACCAAAACAAACAAAACGAGCTCTTGTAAGTTTTTAAGGCGGCAAAAAAATTGCGTTTTATTTCCAACGGAATTAGTGAATATCCCGAACTTGCTTTCTCTTCTAACAAATAAAGAAACGAAAATTCAATGCGGTTTTCAACAATAATTGCAACGAAAAATCAATGTTTTGATCATTAAACTTTGCACGAAATTAACTCAAATGTAACCGGCCCGGAGTTGGACCAAATTATGTAATTTATTCGATAATCTTTGCACTAAATTAACTCAAATTGCATCCGGCTCGTACTTGGACCAAATGTTATGGAATGTCTTCGATGCACATTCCATAGAGAGAATAATATTCAAAAAAAATGTATGAATTAGATGTTGCGGTTTTAGTTCAATGCTGGTTCAATGCAAGTATATAATTGACGAAGGACCTTTAGCGGAACAATCAATAAACACGTAAAGTAATTCACCAAATAAAAGTTAATCACTGACCTTTTACGTCGAAGCTCTGCAAAGGGTGTTTTCTTGGTTCTTCTTTCTTCAGAGGCTAGCCCCGTGAACAGGAACAGTTTCTTAGAGCTTCATCTGGACAACACGTTACACAAAAAATAGCGACGTAGTGTTCATTGATTGAGCATACAAAAAAATGCGGGTTTAACAACAAATGATGCGCTTTTGTAAACACAAAAGAAACAAACTGAAAGCGGTTTAGCGGTCGTTACGAACGGAGCTAAAAACTCGCGGACTCGCAACACTATAACAACAAAAAGCGGCGTCTCTTCAGACGGAATCAAAGCCACCGAAAAGTTCGGAGTACATTGCACGAAAAACTTCCCAAGCGTCCTAATAGCTCGGGATGCGAAACACGAATCACAATACTGTCTATATTTTACACGCAAAAACACACTTACAATTAGCATTGGCGCGACGGAAAGTTTTAGAAAAGGTGCAGAAGTTTAAAAATCAATGAAGTAATTCAATCAAATTGAAAACAATACACTAAACAAATTGCGGGAACGCACCATTCCGCCAGCCTTGAATTACTTATTTCAAAACTAAGGGTCCACTGGCAGTGGACAAAGCTTTACAAGAGGTCGCTTCAAAGTACCACTTGCAGTTCTAACTGTAGCAACGCGTACAACACCATCACCTCCAGGATGTACGTCAATAATGCGCCCTAATGGCCAATTCAAAGGAGGTGAAGTGTCTTGCTTCAAAATAACAAGAGTACCTGGCTTAACAACCTCCGAGGGATCAGTCTAATTACTCCGTTGATGAAGAGTATGTAAATATTCTTGCGACCAACGTTTCCAGAATGCCTGATGCAAATGACTCAATAACTGCCATCTGTTGAGACGATTAGATGGGACAGATAAGAAATCAGATTCAGGAGGTGCTGTTAAAGGTTCCATGGTAAGAAACATTCCAGGACTCAAGGCGGTAAAATCCGAGGGATCGTTGCTACAAGGGGTTATAGGTCGTGAGTTTAAAACTGCTTCGACCTGTGCAAATACAGTAGAAAGTTCTTCGTAGGTTAAGATTTGATCTCCAACGACACGTCTTAAGTGAGCTTTAACTGATTTAATTCCGTTCTCCCATAGTCCTCCAAAGTGAGGAGCGGAAGGGGGATTGAAATGCCAAGAAATGGTTTCTCGTGCAGCAGTAGCTCTAAAAGCTTTCAAGATCTGCTTGTGAGCACACACAAAATTAGTACCACAATCACTATATATATGGCTACATCGACCACGACGTGCAATGAATCGTCGTAAAGCTGCCAAGAATGCATCAGCAGACAAATCTGATACGAGTTCTAGATGAACAACTTTCGTTGCAAAGCACTTAAACAGGCACAGATAGGCCTTTAAAGTTTTCGACCCTCTAGTTTTAGCCATGGTTATAGTGAAGAGGCCAGCAAAATCTACTCCAACATGAGAAAAGGGTTTCAATTGTGAAAGGCGGGAAATGGGCAAATTTCCCATGAAGGGTTGGTAAGCAGAAGGATTAAGCTTCCAACAAGAAACACATTTAGAAATGACACTACGAATTACTTTCTTTGCAGATAGAATCCAAAATCGTTGCTGCAAAAGAAATTGAACGGTTTGGATTCCTGCGTGAAGTTTGTTACATGACAATCTTCGACAATTAGATTAGTCAAACGACTTTTGCTTGGTAGCGGTGCGGGAAATTTAGTATCAAACGGCAGTGGAGCATTAGCCAATCTACTACCAACTCTAAGAGTTCCCTGTTCATCAAGTAACGGCGAAAGTTTACAGAGGCTAGCCCCGTGAACAGGAACAGTTTCTTAGAGCTTCATCTGGACAACACGTTACACAAAAAATAGCGACGTAGTGTTCATTGATTGAGCATACAAAAAAATGCGGGTTTAACAACAAATGATGCGCTTTTGTAAACACAAAAGAAACAAACTGAAAGCGGTTTAGCGGTCGTTACGAACGGAGCTAAAAACTCGCGGACTCGCAACACTATAACAACAAAAAGCGGCGTCTCTTCAGACGGAATCAAAGCCACCGAAAAGTTCGGAGTACATTGCACGAAAAACTTCCCAAGCGTCCTAATAGCTCGGGATGCGAAACACGAATCACAATACTGTCTATATTTTACACGCAAAAACACACTTACAATTAGCATTGGCGCGACGGAAAGTTTTAGAAAAGGTGCAGAAGTTTAAAAATCAATGAAGTAATTCAATCAAATTGACAACAATACAATAAACAAATTGCGGGAACGCACCAACTACTAAATAATAAAAAAATATATTTTTTCTCAGAGATTATCAATATAATGTATAATAAAGTAATAAAATGAATTTAAAAGAAAGATCACGGACAAGTGGTTATTTAATGATTTCATTTTCTTTTAACTAGAATATTTTTAAAAATTTATTAAATTACTTCAATAGTAATATTAAATTATTAATTATCTTTAATTACAAATATTAATGATTATATAATTTGTAAATACCACTATTGAGGAATCACAAATTTTAAATTTGTCAAGAAAACAATTTCCATTTAATGTGTTCCTGAAACGGAAACACCGCAGGACGCTTTCAAGTTGATAGAACCGCTAAAAATATATTACACAAGGACGCTGGGTTGTGTGGAATATGGGAGGATACTTTGTGCTTGGAATGTTGCAAATTTCTATCATGGATGCCCTGTGAATGTGTGAAGACGCTTTGAGGATAG
Organism: Octodonta nipae; assembly: GCA_034190945.1. NCBI lineage: Eukaryota > Metazoa > Arthropoda > Insecta > Coleoptera > Chrysomelidae > Octodonta > Octodonta nipae. Next base: position 91,326,961 of record CM067216.1, on the reverse strand, counting down.
TTGGATGTATATATATATATATATATATATATATATATATATATATACTTAAAAACAAATATAATATATATATATATATATATATGTTTTTAAGTTTTCGCGGGCACTAAATGTTTTAGGTGGTTTCCGGGAATTCATCCGCGTAGTTGATAACTGATCCCTGCCGGGATCGATGGTAAAATGACGACGTTTCGGCAGAGTCACATCTGCCCTCTTCAGGTCGGTTCGCATAATTCTCGTAGCCTTCTGCTTTCGCTTCTAGTTACTCGAAATACTAAGATTTTCTGAAGCGAGCGCGCTGTTATATAGTCACGGCTCGGCGCCTATCTGTTGACACCGTGAACGGCTGCGTGTGATTGGCCCTTGGCGCTCAGTGGGCACGGCTCCATCCTGCTGATTTGTTATTTCCGGTTGAGTTGTTATTGGACGGGTCCGGGTCGGTACGGTGTTTAATAGGATTTTCCAACAATTCGATAAGTTCTGAATTTCATTGCGTGCGTTTAGACTGTGAGGTCTCTTCGCTATTTCAATTGCCTCACTTACGAGTCTTGATTTCGGGTTGTTCTATTTTGCCAGTACTCTGGTGTTCTCAAAGTCTATTCGGTGTGACATCGTGGTGGCGTGTTCCGCAATGGATGTTGTTTTTTCCTGCTTTCTTACAGCGTTCTGGTGTTTAACACGTCTAGCTTGAATTCTTCTATTAGTTTGCCCCACATAGGTTTTATGACAGTCTGCAAATGGAATCTCGTACACTCCCTGTTGTTCTAAAGGGATCCTCGTCTTCGGAGTCCTCAACACCGTGCTTATTTTTCTGTCTGTATTGAAAATAGTATCGATATTGTGTCTCCGTAGAATTCTTGCAATACTGTCCGTGGTCCCCTTGACATTCGGTAAATACGCCTTGGTTATTGGTGTCTCATGCTCCTCGTCTGTTTGTCTCGGTTTTGACTTTAGGGCTCTTTGTATATTTCGGTCTGTAAATCCGTTTTGTCTCAGGGCTGTTTTTAAACTGTCCATTTCCTATTTGATGTCATCCTGGTCAGCTAGCCTTTGTGATCTGGTTACTAAAGTCTTGACGACGGCTTGTAGTTGGGCTCGGTGGTGATGAGAATTAGCATGAAGGTATCTGTTGGTGTGAGTTGCTTTCCTATATACTGCATGGCCAAGGGTTCTTGCTTCCTATTTATGAGAACATCAAGGAATGGCAGTTGATTGTTGGCTTCAACCTCCATGGTAATTTTTATTTTGTGATGGATGCCATTAAGGTATTGAGGTGTTCCCTCCCATGAGGCGAAATCACAAATGTATCATCCACATATCGCAACCACAAACTGGGTTTAAGAGTTGTTTTTCTTAGTGCCAACTCCTCAAAGTTCTCCATTTACGAGAACCAACGATACAAACAAGTGGAAGGAGCTCCAATGGGATCGCCACTCGCACCAGTTATAGCGAACCTTTTTATGGAGAAGAGCAGAGAATGTTTGAAATTTAATAAATATTAGATTAATATAATTACGTCCCTTTCTAATAGAATCGTGTTAGACAATTTATGGCAAATTATGAATTTCTTTGGGTTTTTTAATTGTTATTTTAGTCCTACAATTAAAATTCCAATAATTACAAAACATTTCAAAATTGTATGAAAATGAGAATATCAAAACGTTGATATGTATATTATTCATAGTGTTAATAAAATATAAGGATATTTTACATTATTAATTAAAAGCAGTTGAATGGGACATCAAATTTTTATTTTGCCATTTTCATCAATAAATATAAAGCCATCAACAACGAAGTCAGAATAGACTTTGAAACGTTTGGTTTTCTTTCAATATACGTCGTTTTATTTCGACTGTGGTGTTATTGCCCAAAAAAACATAAAAGTAATCAACAATTTGTTAAATACCATACTGTTTGTTTTCATTTTTAAATTTAAATCCACTTCGAAATATAAAATTATGCCAGAAAAGTCTCCATGATTCGATACTGAACGCCGGAATAACATTTATTATCACAGTTGTAAAGTAAACACTAATTAAAATATTAACAGCAGTATTTACTGAATTAGTTACAAAAACAATTCAATCATATCATATTTTAAGGATAGGTTAGATCGTCTAATTGTGCAACCCAAAGCAATACTAGTGTGCCCTGGTGTATTTGTTTGAACTGCTTCTACAACCTGTTACGAAACCGAAGTGGATTCATATATATATGTGGTACTCCCATAAATAAAGATCCAGAGAAGTTAGGTAAGGTTAGGTCCGGCGTTCTTGCAAGCCAGGAAACAGCTGAATATATACAGGTCCATCCGAAACGAAATCGGCTTGAAAATTCCTGAAAAGCTCTAGTAAACCTCTACGATTTTTTTCGTGTGTTTTATATCCTAGGAATCACAGGGAAACGGCGTAACACACAATATGACTCCCGATTTGGAGACTCTGTGAGATCAATTTTCTAAAACTCCTGGGTGTAGGAATACTTTTAGCGATAAAATAAATAAATTAAGTTATATGTACTATACTTATACATAAATAAGTATTTGAAAACTCAATCAGTTGAGGGGAGCGCAACTGATGAAAGTTCTCTATTAGAATTGTAATAGTTTTATTTACAAGTGGAAGTTGTTCAATTGATATGGAATGTAATTTTTATAACAATGAATTGATGGTAGTTTGATGTGTAAACGTGAAGTTATGAAGAGAGCGAATTTTGAAACAACTTTTTATTTTAATTCTTTACCACTGTCTACCACAATTGAGTTGGGTATTCCACGATAAAAAATATAATAAATAAAATTATTTGCTATCTCTATATTTGTCAGGAAAGTTACAATGCATGTTAGCCCAAAAGCTTAAAATAATTGTTAGAAATTTTGTACCTACTAGTTTTTTTGATAGTGGATAGTTCTATCCTTCCGAAAACATTTTCTGTTGTGAACGTTCATATTCATAGAGTGCCGTATTGGGACTGCTGATATATTTAACTGTCTTGAACAAAATTTTGAATAGATTTTTTGAAATATGCCGTATAGCATTTTAATAATTTGTAAAGTTTGAGTAACCTTTGTGAATAAGATCAATATTATCTAATGTTGTATGAATTTGTTGCTTGAAGAAATTCATTTTATTTAACTCATAAACTAATGAGAAATATTAGAAATTTTAGGATATTGGATATAGGTATAATATTGCATGTAAGGGTTTACAAAGTTTGTCCCAAATTGATCATTTCTTATTTAAAATAATTTTTGGAAACTTAGGTATTATTTTCTCTCCTTTTTCCGATTAGTATAGTGTCTATGGCTGAGTTGAAAAGTAAAAAACAGAATGAAATATAATTTTAAACTGTCTGTAACTTGCAGCATATTCGACAATGTCGATATGCATTAAAATATATAGTAGCTTCTTCCGAGGTGTCTTTATTTTTGAGAGAAATATTTTTTGGGGAAAAGGAATATTTTCATAGTTGTTATCACCAATATCAGACGATATCCGAATTCTTTCTTCTTCGTTTTCGCTTCTTTGCTCCTCAAGGGTCCTTATACATGTTATATATAAAATTTTATTGTGGTTAACTTTCTGCTTATATAAAAATTTGGATATCAAAGCAAAAAAATAGACATAATTTTCTCAAGTTGTAAAATAAAAGAATTATATGATTTTTTTTAAATATTGTAATTAGATATCCGGTACCTTAGTCAACGATGGTCTGAAATCTGTAAGCCAATAAGACAATTCAGAACGATTTGAAACTTAAAGAGTTAAGTTTTGATTTAGGCTATTGAAAAACAAAACATGTTCATGTATTGTGCGAAACTGTTATATCTTTAAACAAACTCCTCGTTGTAATCGATACGGGATCTTGAGAATCCAAAGTCCAATTAGGATATTTAAATTTAGTTCAGGAAAAGTAATAAATAATTGAGGAGGTAAATGAATATTTTGAATGTTCATCTGGGATTTTCTCTCCTCGCAATGGTTTCTGAAAAATGGAGATAAGTTAAGTACTTGAATATCAAGGTGTAGTATCTAAGGGCAGTTTGTGGAAACTGCCCGGAACACTAGTTGCCCTCTTATAGAAAAAACTCTCCCGCAGGATTAACTGTGAGAAAGTAGGTCTACAGATTTGTCAACTAGTATTCCAGTATAATATGTTGTGTATTTTGTGTTGTACTTATCTGTTTTTTTGTGACGTTTCAATTCTTTATCAGGAATCGTTGTCGAACAATGTTTCCTTGAATGTTTTGCACTATATTCGCTTGACTTTTTTGGTAATGTCAATTGACTGATTAATTGACTTTGATGTTTCCTTTTTGATTTTCATTCGTCAGAAGTTGTTGCCATGCAACCGGTATCTCTACAGAGGGTGTCCCGATTTCTCCATTATTCAACAACATGTAGACACTTTCTTTGATTTTTCTTTTTTTTTTGGTATGTTCTTCTTTAAGTAGTATTTTTGTCTTATTCCAGTCCATTTCGTGTGTACCATTATCCGTGAGTACATGATTTGCCAATATTGATCTGTCTATATGTCTTCTTGAGACGTTGTATTGGTGCTCTTTTGTTCTAATTTGGAGAGATCTTAATGTCTCACCGGTATATGTTTTTCCGCAGGCACAAGGTACACTGTACACACAATTTTTGGAACTTTGAGTACCGTTTTCCGGTTTTGTTTTTGTCAAATTTGATCTTAAAGTATTATTTGTTTTAAAAATCGTTTTTACTTGGTATTTATTGCCAATACGTTTAATTTTTTCGAAGAGGCCGGAAACATAAGGAATAACGTTTATAATTGTAGAGTTAATATCAGTTTGTGTGTTGTTATTTAAATTGGAAGTATTGTGTGTGGCTTGTGTCGTTTGTTGGTTTCTTTGTTTTTTCTCGATTTGGTAAATTGTTTTGTTTATGAAATATCTTGGGTATTCGTTTGTTCTAAAACTTCCTTTATCAAACATAACTCATTCTCAAAAATTTCCTTTTTTTGCTGAAACTGCTTTGGCTCTGTCATATAAGGATTTAATGACTCCTTTTTTTACATTTAAAGAATGATTTGAATAAAAATTCAAATATCTATTAGTATGCGTTGGTTTGATCGGTCAACCAACACGTCTAAAAATGGAAGTTTATTTCCATTTTCTATTTCAATAGTAAATTTAATTTTAGATTCTTTGTTATTGATCGTTTCTAAAAAGCAGTATAAGTCGTCTATGCTATGTTCCCATATTGCAAAAATATCATCAACGTAGCGCCACCATACTTTAGGTTTTTTTTGAAGAATTAAAGATAAAAGTTTCCTCAAAGTATTTCATAAATATGTTACTTACTATGGGTGACAAAGAAGAACCCATAGCCATTCCAAAATCTTGTCTGTAGAAACTTTCTTCATATTGAAAATATGTTGTTTTTAAACAAAGTTCCATAAGCTTTACTATTGTATTAACTGATAATTTTGTTCTTTCTTGAAGTGAATTATCAAGTTCTAATTTATCTTTAATAATTTGTATATTTGTATACTTATATAAAACTCAACAAAGATCCTACATCAAACATAGAAAAAACAGCAAGAGACATTATTTCACAACACAAAGACGAATTTATTTTTTCAGAAAGAAAACAACTTACACCCCACTACAGTAAAACACCACATATATATGGAGTCCCCAAGATACACCAAACTGGAATTCCTTTACGACCCATTGCAGAATATTTCAAAATTTTTACTCAAAACCATCAAACTATACAAATTCATCCACAACACACTAAAAAACACAGCAGAGTTCTTATCAAAATTGAAAAATAAATAAATAACCATGAAATTTTGGTAAGTTTTGATGTTGTCAGTTTATTCAGCAATGTACCAGTAGATAAATCTATACAAATTATTAAAGATAAATTAGAACTTGATAATTCACTTCAAGAAAGAACAAAATTATCAGTTAATACAATAGTAAAGCTTATGGAACTTTGTTTAAAAACAACATATTTTCAATATGAAGAAAGTTTCTACAGACAAGATTTTGGAATGGCTATGGGTTCTTCTTTGTCACCCATAGTTATTTATGAAATACTTTGAGGAAACTTTTATCTTTAATTCTTCAAAAAAACCTAAAGTATGGTGGCGCTACGTTGATGATATTTTTGCAATATGGGAACATAGCATAGACGACTTATACTGCTTTTTAGACACGATCAATAACAAAGAATCTACAATTAAATTTACTATTGAAATAGAAAATGGAAATAAACTTCCATTTTAGACGTTTTGGTTGACCGATCAAACAACAATTTCACTACAAGCATTTATAGGAAACCAACGCATACTAATAGATATTTGAATTTTTATTCAAATCGTTCTTTAAATGTAAAAAAAAGACTCATTAAATCCTTATATGACAGAGCCAAAGCAGTTTCAGCTGCAAAGGAAATTTTTGAGAAAGAGTTATGTTTGTTAAAGGAAGTTTTAGAACAAAACGAATACCCAAGATATTTCATAAACAAAACAATTTACCAAATCGAGAAAAAACAAAGAAACCAACAAACGACACAAGCAACACACAATACTTCCAATTTAAATAACAACACACAAACTGATATTAATTCTACAATTATAAACGTTATTCCTTATGTTTCCGGCCTCTCCGAAAAAATTAAACGTATTGGCAATAAATACCAAGTAAAAACGATTTTTAAAACAAATAATATTTTAAGATCAAATTTGACAAAAACAAAACCGGAAAACGGTACTCAAAGTTCCAAAAATTGTGTGTACAGTGTACCTTGATCCTGCGGAAAAACATATACCGGTGAGACATCAAGACCTCTCCAAATTAGAACAAAAGAGCACCAATACAACGTCTCAAGAAGACATATAGACAGATCAAGATTGGCAAAACATGTACTCACGGATAATGGTACACACAAAATGGACTGGAATAAGACAAAAATACTACTTAAAGAAGAACATACCAAAAAAAGAAAAATCAAAGAAAGTGTCTGCATGTTGTTGAATAATGGAGAAATCGGGACAACCTCTGTAGAGATACCGGTTGCATGGCAACAACTTCTGACGAATGAACATCAAAAAGGAAACTTCAAAGTCAATTAATCACTCAATTGACATTACCAAAAAGTCAAGCGAATATAGTGCAAAACATTCAAGCAAACATCGTTCGACAACGATTCCTGATAAGGAATCGAAACGTCACAAACAAAAACAGGTAAATACAACACAAAAAACACAACATATTATACTGGAATACTAGTTGACAAATCTGTAGACCTACTTTCTCACAGTTAATCCTGCGGGAGAGTTTTTTCTATAAGAGGGCAACTAGTGTTCCGGGCAGTTTCCACAAACTGCCCTTAGATACTACACCTTGATATTCAAGTACTTAACTTATCTGTATTTTTCAGAAACCATTGCGGGGAGAGAAAATCCCAGATGAACATTCAAAATAAAAGTAATATACATACTAAGTTGTCTTTTTTGTTTTGAGGTATTTTTTTTTCGTTGTCAGCTTCAAATATTCCGATATCAAAATTTGTTGTTGACTGTTTCCTAATTTTTCTTCATCCCACATGAAAACTCGACAAGCCGCGTGATGTGTGTGGTTTCTAAATCACCTTCATGAAAACGAAAACCAGGAAATTTGAAAGACTTAAAATTAAGAAGAAAAGAAGTGCTAACAATCACAGACGGGAAAAAACATCCACGGAAAAATAACAATCAAGGATTGTCGGAACTGTAAATATACGAACCGAGATAAGAAACCTCCATTTCTATGTAGATGAAGAAACACTGAATACGCTAAAATGGACCACCACTGGACTTTAGGTAATATGAGCACTTGCTATACAGCAAAGTAATACATTACAGAAGTTAACATCACGTTAATAATAAAAAAATATAATATTTAAAATATGTAAAGAACATCAGCTGTAACGAAAGAAATGGAAATGAAATACGCTTAAATTTTCTTACAGGACATCTTCAATTCGAAATGAAATCATAGTTTTCGAAAACCAACAGTCATGGCTCAGAAGTAAAGTTAAAAAACTAATTAAACAACTGAAGCAGGAAGAGAGGAAATGCAAAATTAAAAATTAAATGAATGGTAAACTTATTATTGTGGCGAAGTAAAATAAAATTTAAAATTCTTAACAAAGTAAGTCAACAAAACGCAATGAGGGAAAGAAAAATAGTGAACGTAGGGTCAGAACAATTGCCAGCTAGAACAAATTCATAGTGACAAAAAAAAGGAATAGTAAAACACCAGTAAATTCAATTGATATAGAAATGATTAGCAAAAAACAGAGTTAAGTTTGAACAGAAATATGTGATCTTCGATGTATTTTTTTCAAAGTGGATAGCACTAATATATCTGAGAAACGCTACAACAGAATATCGACATATAATGTTTCTTGAAAATATATATGAGAAAGCTACATCCGTCATATATCTGCATGGAAACACCAATTCTATTAAAAAAAATTAAAAAATCAGGTATAATACTAAAAGACAAATGAGAAACAATAAAGCTTTAAAAGATCATCTAATAAGTCACATTGGCTAGATGATAAAGTAATTTATAATAACTATTTTAAATGTATGGTGCATACAAATATGTGAGGTTTATATTATTTTAACCAATTTATCCCAATATTATATGATATTATATAGTGCCATTATTATTATTGTTTTATCTAAAATAACGGTTAACAAAATCATATTTTATTTTTGGCTACATTTTTCTGAGGAGCAAAGGTTAAATAGGGAACATTTTAGGGGGAATTTAGTGCATTTGAAATCTGGCTTCTGATTTACGATCAATCATTTCGTTTTGAAAATAATCGACAAAAACCGGTATTCTCTATTCAAATGAAGGAAAGTTTAACATGTTAGCGCTGTACTTACATTAAACACAAACACCGACATTACATCAGCAAGGTATTTAGAGATGTACTCTGAACGACGACAGCCTCATAAAGCCCAATTCAAAAAATCTAGTTATTTTAATTAATCATGGGGCTTACTAACAACAACAATCTAGAATAATAATATTGAAAATGAAAATCGAAACAGAAGTAATTTACGACCTGTCAACGATTTTCAGATAAAATTTCCGGTATTAAAACTAGTAGTAGCAGAGAATATTAAGACATTAACTCTAAAATCCTTAAATACCTCACAGATATATCAAGCAAACCTCTAACTGACTTTTTAATCGCTGCATAGAAAACAGCTTTCTCAAGTTAGCAAAGGTTATAGCTGTTTTCAAAAATAAAGGAGATCCTGAAGATCGAATGAACTATATGCCAATATCTCTATTGTCAATAATTTCAAAAATACTCGAATCTTTATTGAAATACCAAATAAGGTAAATACTTTGAGATAAATAATCTCTGTATATCAAACAAATTTGGTTTTCGTAAAAAAATAGCACATTTCTGGCGATCAATCGACTAAGTGAATTTGTGGTAGATGACAATGAAAATAAGCATACATACACATGCTACATTGCTGGACTTAACGAAGCCATTCGTTTGAATAGGTTTTGAAATTTTTTATAATAGGCTGTCTCACCACAACTTTGACATGAGCCGTATTATCCTTGTCCAGTCGTATTTAGAAGCGAGAAAAATATAAATTTATCGTCGGCTGGTCTGTATCGCTGCACTTCTACAGCAGTAAGTAATTTCAGGGTTTGTTGAAAAGGACTATGGGTACAATCTCAGTATCAAATACCAAAAGTATTTATAAAAAAACTATTGAGGTGATGTCCTCTTTTATAAAAATATTTCTTATTAGTCTGAATGTGAAAACTGAGCGGTGAGACATACTTGGAAGTATTTACTTTTTTTACGCTTTCTTTACTTTCGATGAGAATTTTACTTTCATTTTCCAAAACATGTTTTAAATTTATTCATTGACTTTAGTTTGTAGATTTAAAAGATCTCGCACAAAATAAATGGAAATGACGGATAGTCAAATTGGCTGAATATTTAGTATATTGTATCACTTGGCATCCTGATTAAAACTTCTCACAGGTACAATGTCTGAAAATGGAGAGGCAAAGTAAAATAGGTGAGAGTATTGTATGTCCTCAGAAGTTATTTTTAGTTGTATTTTTGAACATTCGCATGTATGATGACACTCTTACACGCAATGAGCCAGAATCTAGGTCATTTAAAGGTAAAACCGATAAGAAGCCAAGGTGCCCCTTGTAAGCCCAAAAACTGCCAATTTGCCTCCTCTAAACCAAAGGCTGGCGACGCCCTTTGTACAATGTCTGAAAACAAGTGGAATAGTTATGGCTAGCTTTCTAGATTCAAAGTGGCACAAGTGACACATATCAAAAGTCTTCTATGGTTATTTAACGCTGTTATTTTAGAGCATTCGCGCATATGTGCGAACAATCTCTGACGACACCAATATCAAACAAATGTCAGGTAACAAGCGGGACCCCGCAGAATCCTTATGGGAAATGTGATAGCTCTTAAAGAGTAGATCAAAAGTTTTCATGGGCACAAAGCTACAATACTATTTTGGGTGGTATTTGTGTTATGATATATATATATATATATATATATATATATATATATATATATATATATATAAATATATATATGATAAATATATATATATATATATATATATATATATATATATATATATATTTGTTTTTAAGTTATCGCGGGCACTAAATGTTTTAGGGGGTTTCCGGGAATTCATCCGCGTAGTTGATAACTGATCCCTGCCGGGATCGATGGTAAAATGACGAAGTTTCGGCAGAGTCACATCTGCCCTCTTCAGGTCGGTTCGCATAATTCTCGTAGCTTTCTGGTTTCGCTTCTAGTTACTCGAATACTAAGATTTTCAGACGCGCTCGCGCTGTTATATAGTCGCGGCTCGGCCCCTATTGGTTGGCATCGTGAACGACTGCGTGTGATTGGCCCTGGGCGCTCAGTGGGCACCCCTCCCGCCTGCTGATGTGTTATTTCATGTTGAGTTGTTATTGGACTGGTCCGGGCCGGTACGGTGTTTAATAGAATTTTCCAACAATTCGATAAGTTCTGAATTTCATTGCGTGCGTTTAGACTGTGAGGCCTCTTCGCTATTTCAATTGCCTATCTTACGAGTCTTGATTTCGGGTGTTCTATATTTTCCAGTACTCTGGTGTTCTCAAAGTCTATTCGGTGTGACATCGTGGTGGCGTGTTCCGCAATGGATGTTGTTTTTTCCTGCTTTCTTTGCCCCACATAGGTTTTATGACAGTCTGCACATGGAATCTCGTACACTCCCTGTTGTTCTAAATGGATCCTCGTCTTCGGAGTCCTCAACACCGTGCTTATTTTTCTGTCTGTATTGAAAATAGTATCGATATTGTGTCTCCGTAGAATTCTTGCAATACCACGGACCACGGACAGTAGTAGTACTAATCACACGCAGCCGTTCACGATGCCAACCAATAGGCGCCGAGCCGCGACTATATAACAGCGCGAGCGCTTCTGAAAATCTTAGTATTCGAGTAACTAGAAGCGAAAGCAGAAGGCTACGAGAATTATGCGAACCGACCTGAAGAGGGCAGATGTGACTCTGCCGAAACGTCGTCATTTTACCATCGATCCCGGCAGGGATCAGTTATCAACTACGCGGATCAATTCCCGGAAACCACCTAAAACATATATATATATATATATATATGAGATGTTTCACACCAAGGGCGACGAAAAAAGAATATACGAGTATATGGGACAGTTCAAATCAAGAGCGATGGAAAATGTATATACAGATGAATACAAGTCTGAATACACATATGTGCGTATATATATATATATATATATATATATATATATATATATATATATATATATATAGAATTTTGGAATTTCCAAAAATAATGGGAAAGTAGCCAATTTTTTATTGTATAAAGGGCACTAAATAAAGTGTACTCTTTTATTATATTATTGAAAGCTTTCGAAATTGATTTATTTCTTCTTCAGTCAATTTTCTGAAAGATTACACAAAATTAAAAATAGTAAAACTTAATCTAGATAAACCAGACTTACAATATCGAGGTTAGAAAATTGTTAAAAAAGGTTCTCATTGCAAGTACTGTCGAATGCGTAATGCGTTTTAGACAAACATTACAATATTGATATATGTTTGTAATGTTTGTCTAAAACGCATTACGCATTCGACAGTACTTGCAATGAGAACCTTTTTTAACAATTTTCTAACCTCGATATTGTAAGTCTGGTTTATCTAGATTAAGTTTTACTATTTTTAATTTTGTGTAATCTGTCAGAAAATTGACTGAAGAAGAAATAAATCAATTTCGAAAGCTTTCAATAATATAATAAAAGAGTACACTTTATTTAGTGCCCTTTATACAATAAAAAATTGGCTACTTTCCCATTATTTTTGGAAATTCCAAAATTCTATCCAGATTCTTAGCCGTTAATTGCTACGTAGTATATATATATATATATATATATATATATATATATATATATATAAGAATGCGACAACTACCAACTGAATCCCACTAACTTTCTCAGCGAGACTACAAAGCCACGAGGCAAAAATGCACGCGGCTGTTAACAAACAGAATCTAACAACCAAAGAAAAAGACGCGCAAATTTGTCTTATAGATTCCATGTCTCTAAATAGTCTTTTGACCGGACTTGAACCAAAAATAGGCCAAATTATTCGCGCTAGTAACCCTCCCGATATAATTACTGCGGTTTCCCGAATAAAAAGAGAACTCCAACTTTGTCACTTGGAAAATCAAAAATTCTCAAATGTACGGAACCCTCAACAACATCAACCACAAAGACGACCACCTCCTCAAACTTTTGTAAAACAGTGTTCGTTTTGCAAACGCACCGGGCATTTGTATAACGAATGTCTAACACGACAACGACAACAACACCAAAACTTCAACAATAACAACCCGCAACAATTTAGACCGAATCCTCCTTATCAATCGGCTAATCAAACTAGGCCCAATACTGATCCCAATAGGTATCCCGCACAGTAAAACCGACCTTCTGCCAGTGGACAATATCAAAGTCCTAATCAATCTCGACCAAATCCCAATTTTTACAGAAACCAACAACAAAGAACCCACCACTTCAACCAAGATGAGTTCTACAACCCTTTAAACAATTTAACAAACGATGACCCTTATACAAATTCATACTACCAAAACGATTGTTCTTATTCAGACCCCCAAAATACAGATTTCGAATACTCTCAAAATGACTATACTGAAACTTTTGAAAGCAATTACCCAGAATTCCCTTCTGAATTACCCGAAGACCGACGACAAAATTTTCAAGAGGTACTTACAGTGGACAAACCACCCGATACACAGATCTGCAACCTTCAAACCCAGTTCGAAACAATGAGTTTACTCGACGACTTCAACCCCAACCTGAATTTTCCGGAACAAGCTTTCCTATAAGCCCCTCACTTTCGGTAAATTCTAAGAACCTTTTCTACATCAACGACGCCACTAATACATATAAACTGTTAATAGACACAGGTGCCGGTTTATTAATTTTTAAACCAAACACTTGTAAACAATTTCGACACCGATACCCAGAAAACATTGAGATACAAGGTATCACTAATCAAAAAATCCTGATTAACGAATCGACCTTAGTCCCATTTAATCTTAACGATCCACACAAAGTTTACATCTGTAACTTAGACATCGAATTCGATGGTCTACTAGGTTCTGACTTTTTAGAACATTATAATTGTGTGATTGACTTTAACAAAAAACTTCTTATAACCAACTTCAAAACTATTCCGCTTATGAAAGTAACAGACGAAACAATATCTTCAAACAGGCAATCTCCAACAATTAACCCAACAATTTCAAACACGATTACTATTGAGCCGCGAACAGAAAGGATTTGCAAACTCAAATGTGACTTACGTAACACAGAAGCTATACTAACCACTACCGTCCTAGAAAATGTGAGACTTCCGAATGCTTTAGTCCAAGTCAACGACAAAGGCGAATTTTTGACATCCATCTTAACGCTAACGCCTGCCCAAAAACTGTAAATTTCGACACTATCAAATTAGAACCCATTCAAAATTACTCTGTAAATCACTGTGAAGAAATTTCGTTTGCAACTAATCCTAACTTCGACAGACAAACGGAGATTAACAATCAACTCCGACTCGAACACCTTAACGAGGAAGAGGCCGAACTAATACAACAACTTTGTCTTGACTTTTCCGACATTTTCTACTTAGAAGGTGACCATCTTAGTTTCACGAATGAAATTAAACATTCCATCGACACAAACAACGCCAAACCCATATACACTAAATCGTACCGCTATCCCCAAATTCACAAAGAGGAAGTCCGTCACCAAGTTTCGAAAATGTTAGAACAGGGCATCATTCGTCCCTCAAATTCTCCCTGGTCTTCCCCTGTATGGGTTGTCCCGAAAAAACTCGACGCCTCGGGAAACAGAAATGGCGCGTAGTCGTGGACTATAGAAAACTAAACGAACTGACAATAAATGACAAATATCCGTTACCCAACATATCCGATCTGTTAGACCAACTTGGCAAGTGCCAGTATTTTACCACCCTAGATCTAGCTTCTGGTTTCCACCAGATTGAAATTGAGTCCAAGGACATTCAAAAAACCGCTTTCACTGTAGAGAACGGTCATTTTGAATTTGTTCGCATGCCTTTCGGGTTGAAAAATGCCCCTTCAACATTCCAAAGGGTGATGGACAATATTCTGATAGGAATCCAGAACGAAAGATGTTTGGTGTACATGGACGATATAATCGTTTATTCGCCCACCATTCACGAACACCTAGCAAGACTAACTGACGTTTTTAAAAGACTTAGGAAGGCAAACCTCAAAATACAGCCTGACAAATGCGAGTTTCTCCGCAAGGAGGTCGCTTATTTGGGACACTTAATAAACTAAAGACGGTGTAAAACCCAACCCGTCGAAAGTCGACTGTATCTTAAACTTTCCTCAACCGCAGAACCCCAAAGATATTAAGTCATTTTTGGGACTTGCTGGTTATTATCGGAGGTTTATTCCAAACTTCGCGAGAATATCGAAACCCCTAACTAAACTTTACAAAAGGATGAACCGTTTAATTTCAACGCTGAATGCGTCACGTCCTTTAACGAACTCAAACGTGCTTTAACTTCGACACCAATACTGATCTATCCGAACTTCGAGGAACCATTCATACTAACCACTGACGCCAGTGCTTTTGCAATCGGCGCTGTACTATCCCAAGGGCCAATAGGTAAAGATTTACCATTGGATATGCTTCCAGGACACTTTGTCAAGCCGAGACAAGGTATTCGACTATTGAGAGAGAACTGTTGGCTATTGTTTGGGCAGTCAAACACTGGAGACCGATAATCTATGGCCGAAAGTTCCAACTTTGTACCGATCACCGCCCGTTGACGTGGCTGTTCTCGATAAAAGACCCCGGAAGTCGATTAGCCCGATGGAGACTTAAACTCGAAGAATATGACTACGAGATCATTTACAAACCGGGTAAAATTAACAAAAACGCCGACGCCTTATCACGCATTAAAATCAACCACCTTGATGAGTGCGTACTATTCCAGGCTAAAACTAAACTAACACCCCACAAAATCTTACCCCTAAATGACGAAGACGATGACAATACCTCCGAACCTGAACAAAACCAAATAACTACCGAAACGATATCCCAAGAATTCAAAACTTTTGTTGAACGTTACAAAACTGTTTCCTTAATTGACTATAGTAAGATCGAATTTTCTAATTGCCAACTCCTAGACAAGGCAAATAAAAATATCCTAATCTTTCCCCAATCATCCAACCTTCAGGAATTCCATCACGACATATTCGAAGATATTTTCGAAGAAGTCGCTGATTTTGAAACATTTAAAATCAACGTATTCGCTAGCAAAACTGTTAGCAGGAGACAATACTTCATAGTCCCGCTTCCAAACGATCCCGAAATCGTAAATGAAGTCCTTTTCGCATCTATTTTCAAAAATCAAGACGTTCTCTCCCCATCGAAAACATATTGTGTAGAAAACAACCTTGATCTTCCAATTCTGGAAATGCTATCCTTTATTTTCTCTGAAAAAGACATTAAGTGGAAGATTTGCCAAAACATCACAAAACTCCTAACAAAGACGAAATTCCACTAATACTCCAGCAATATCATAACGGAAAAAACAACTTGCATCGCGGCATCAACGAAACCATACGCCGTATCAAAGAGAGGTTCAACTGGCCGGGATTTACTAAAGACATTGAGAACTTCATAAAGAACTGCGTAATCTGTCAACAAACCAAAGCTTGTCGAAAAAACTTAGATAATCCCCTCGTCCTAATAGAAATCACATTTTGACGATAAGAGACGAACTGACTAAATTCTCACAAGCCTATGCTTTGGCAGATAAATCCGCCAAATCTGTCGTTAGTACTATTATGTTGTACTTTCAACATTTCGGTACACCATTACGTATCCACTGCGACTATGGCAGAGAATGTGACAATGCCATACTAAAAGATCTATGCAAACTTTATGACATCAAACTTACCTACTCTAGCGTGGGACACCCGCAAACAAACGGCTCCGTGGAACGATTTCATTCTACTCTACTAGAAATGATTCGCATTCACAAAGCTGAAAATCCCGACGAACACCCCTTAAACGTACTTCCGTATGCTATTATTGCCTATAACAATTCAACCAATAAGACCCATGGCTTCTACCCGTTCGAACTCGTTTTGGGACATACCTCCAGCAGACCCCCAGAGACTCTTTATAATCAAAAAGAACTAATTAGCAAATACGTACGAGACCTAAATAACCGAATTTCTTACTATTACAAAATTGCACGCGAAAAGACCAACTTACAAAAACAAAAAGCGAAGGAAAGATTTGACCAACACGTTTCGAAAAACCCTCCTGAATACAAAATCGGTGACAAGGTATACGTTAAAGAGTCACAAATAAAAGACAAACTCCAGAACAAATTTAATGGCCCATTCCAAATTATTGAGATCCACAATAACTCTGCTACACTTCTAAACCTAAGAACTAACCAACGAACGAAAGTGAACTTTGACAGAATGAAACCATATTCTGAAAACTAACTTTCTTTTCAGGTTTCTTCTGCTGCTCGGATCAGCAGTTTCACAGTACGACGTCAAACCGATTAACAACACTCTCGGTATCTACTACCATGACCAAAGTCGAATAATTGTATCAAACTATAAATGGACTCTATTAGTTCACCGGAACTTGACAACCCTTAATCAACTATTTGAAAATAATAACAGAATCCTTAATACTTTAGAACGAACCGTCGATCCTATACCTGGCTTCAAATTTCAGGATACAGGTGCCTTTCGTGTGGACGTCCAAACACACGTTAGCCTTTTAACACAAATCTCCGACTCCATCAAAACAAAATTTTCAGAAGTATTTCTAGTCACTAAAAGACCAAAACGCGGATTAATAGACGGTGCTGGAACCATCTTTAAAGCAATAACCGGTAACCTAGACGCATCCGATGGCGAATTTTATACTAGCAGCATAAACAGACTTAACCAAGGACAACTACAAGTCGAAAATCTTTTAAAGAATCAAATGAGCGTTACAACCACTATTATTAAAAACTTTAATGAAACTATTCAGAAACTTCAAATAGACGAGAAAATCTTTAACGAAGACATTAACGAAATCAACCTCACGATACATGAACTAAATGACCGGATAGCCACTATTCAAGCCAAACAATCATTTCTTGAAATTTGTGAAAAACTAATGCAGTTATTTGTTTCTTGGAGATAACCTTAACGATATTTTAAATTCAATAACTTTTGCACGTTTGAAAATTATTCACTCATCTATTATTACACCGGATCATTTGATTGCCGCATTACAGGAGATTTCTCAAAACCTTGTTAAAAATAATTTACCGTTACCAGTCAGATTTTCAAGTGTTGCACAGTATTTAGAAGTAATTGAACTACAAGCTTTTCAAACTCACTCAGATCTAGTATTCATCTTAAAAATCCCCCTAGTAGAGCAACAGCTTTATACAGCTTACCATTTATACCCTATTCCGATTTTAGATGATAGAACTGGTTTTCATCACATCCTTTCTTTGACTCAAAAATACGTAGCGCGAAATGATGATTCTCTTATGTACATACCAATCAAGGACTTGAGTGCGTGCAAACAGCTGACTCCACTCCGAAAACTGTGCTCCGATTTATACGCGTATCCCATAGACTCAAATGCACCCTGTGAGGCGCAGCTCCTGAAAAACATTCGTAGTGTCCCCGAAACTTGTAAAAGTGCCATCGTTTTCAGTGAAGGGTACAATGTTCAAAAACTTGAAACAAATGCGTGGATTGTAATCATATCGGAACCCATACATGTGACCATTAATTGTCCAGGAATTGACGCTAAAACTTTAGTGCTAACGAACAATTCTATCATTCGGTTACAAACGGAATGTAGTGCTTTTGTTGGTATTACAAAAATCCAGGCCGAACCACAAAAATTCATGAACATTTCGGACAATTCTCATCCAGTTTTAATTCCATTCAATTGCTGCAATTCTCATCCTGAGGAACTTGCAATTCCGGACCTTAAGCCCCTGAAGCTGGACGACTTAAACATGGAAGAACTATCCATAGCCAACCACAAGCTGGACCAGTATTCAAGGGATCTCGATGATCTCATCAACCAACCCTTTGTTAATAAAAACATTTCCTGGTTCACGTATGCTACAATAATTATCATTGTAACAATTGTTGTTGTATACAGCTCATTGAAAATCATAAGGCACGTTAAGAGACCTCCGAAAAACGACAGCTCCAATCCAGAGAGTCTGAGTACCCTGACAAAACCGTTCTCCAGGCTGATACCAAAACTGAGGCCCCAAATCGAAGAGGAACCTGAACATCCAGACTTATAGAACTGAGAACCTTTTTGATACATTTTTCTTATTTGACTTTTATGTTTTGTATATTTTTCATATTTTATGTAACCTATTTAAACTTAATCATTATGTTCACTTTAACTTTATTTCATTTCCATATTTGTATTGTTTTTGCTTATTTAGCTAGCATCCAGTAAATTCCAAAAGTTGATGTTACAGCATCAATTTTCTTGGTAAAGGGAGCTGTTAGGCGTAAATATCATGCACGTGTATGATACGAAGTATCATATTTCGCTGACCAGTTTCCTGCTTCATAATGTAAACGTGGGAACGCATCGACTTGACCGTTCTTTTGATTAGTCAGCTTTCTTAATGTTATAAATCAGAGCGACGCGGTCCCACGGTCGTCATTTATCTTTAGTATACTTGTACCATTTAGTTAGTTAATTTTAATTTTCAATTTAATGTTTTATTCAAAGTTTTAATTTTTATATTTCAATAAATAATTTTTTAAAAACTCAAAAGTGATTTACAAGATATAAAATATATATATATATATATATATATACAAGGTGAGTTTTTTATGATCAGTATGGGGATTTCGGAAACTAGCGGACATAGAGCAGTGGTTAAATTAGGCAAGATTTGCAGTTTTACTCGCCCAATTTAATGACACTTTCGGATTTTTGTAAAAAGTCATGGCTTACTAGATAATTTGAAATCTTCTTTGTTTTTGATTTAAACCTACGTTAAGTTAAAAATATTCAAAATTTAAAAATTTCAATTGTGATTGTAAAGTAAACCGACAACAATCATATCCCGAAAAAGTGTGGAGGTAGGAGTGTAAAATCAATGGTAATGCACTAATAAGAAACAACAAGTAAGCAGAAAGCAGTTTGAGACAAGCAGCAGAGGTTTAGCAGCATTTATTCAAATTCTCAACAAATCGGGAGAAGAAGCTAACATAAAAGGTGCAGACGAATAACTACAAGGGAGCAGAGGCTATCAGATTTGGACTGAAAGTTGAATGAAAGCAGAGATTTGAGGTATCATTCAGGTACATCAAAGGTGAGACAGCAGCTAGTCTACAACAGAAACACATTCAAGAGAATTGAGTAAGAACACTTTAAAACAATTTAAAGTGCAAAAGGGATTTCAAATTGCAGTTTAATTAAACATTTTATTTTGGCGTTCAAAAATAGTATAAAATAATAATTCAAAAATTGTATTTATTGGGAAATATTCATTTTTAGTAATGGTTTTATTTTAAAACACTAAAATCAAAATTGCATATGATTAATCATTGAGTTTAAATTTCATTGTTTATCAGAAAACAACCATTCGTAAAAAGCAAATCTTTTTAGATTAATTTAATAATTTAGTAATTAAAGTATTGTTGATATTAATACTTTATTGATTTACGTTTCATTTTGATTTATGATTTATTGGAAGTTTATATGTTTATTTAAAAGAAAAGAGAATTTTATAATACAAAATATATTGAGATAACGGAGTTTTATTATCGACAAAAGTCAATTGGTATTAATAGTTATATTACAGAAAGAGTCTCAAAAGCCGGAGCAGTTTGAAGAAAAGTTGTGTGGAATTTGAAGGTGAAAGCAAAAATTCCATTACAATATATATATATATATATATATATATATATATATTATATATATATCATAACACTTAAATACCGTCAAAAACAGCATTTTTAAGTTATATTCAAGCTACGATTTCTACGTCAACGTTAGTGGGCTGTGTAGATCCTAAACTATGGGCTTTGGAGCTTTGTGAACTTTTGATAAACTCTTCAAGAGCTATCCCATACTTGAATTTGAAAAAATTTAGCCGAAAGCCATTTCCCATAAGGGTTCTGCACAACATCAACTTTAGAGGGCTATAGATCCTAAAGTATTGGCTCTGGATCTTTGTGGTCATGAGAACTTTTGATCTACTCTTCAAGAGATATCACATACTTAAATTTGAAAAAAAATAGCGGAAAGCCATTTCCCATAAGGATTCTGCGGGGTTCTTTAAAGGTCAAACTGAGAAGAAGCCCTTACACAAATACATAAAAAAACATACGTATTCAATACTTGACATTCATTGTGCCCTTGAAATACCCTCTAGGTGGCTGAACTCGAATGCATGTAAATATTTATTATGACCATTATTTATGTTGTGTACCACCTTAACAATTAACCCATTGTTAAAGGATACTACGTAGTAAGGAATAATGATTATTAATCATTTGACCTAATAATGACTTTCAAGAAACAAACGGGAAACACCGGCACTTTTGCTAGATCAGCAGCTACGTAGCGTCTTTAGCCACGCCTAGGCAAAGATTATAAATAGAATTAATAACAGATCCATTTAGGCTTTGGAGTTAGTCTGTAGTTAGCTTCAAATCATTCTAGTTATGAAACATATAATTATTTGAATTGTTAAATAAAACTTAAAGTAGAGTTAGTAAACATTTATATTCTAGCTTTGAAATAAATATATTTTTTAACATGGGTTTTTAAGTCCTAAGGACCCTACAATTTGGCGCAGTCAGCACGGACGCAGAAAAACCAATTTGGGAATTAGACGAGTAGAAACGAAAATCTAGTTCCAGGCCAAGTGAAAACTGACCAAACCAGATTTCGAGAAAGCAGTCGAAAACAAATTTGTTGACTTCAAAGTTTTTAAGCTACAAAAGAACCAACTACAGAAACTCAATTCCCCAGAGAATAATCAATGTGAGACAAAAGATTTTTATTTTGGCATTGCTATATATATATATATATATATATATTTGTTTTTAAGTTTTCGCGGGAACTAAATGTTTTAGGTGGTTTCCGGGAATTCTCCAACTGCAACTCATTCCGCGTAAAAAGTCATCGAGATGTCCGAAATTCTATGGGTTGCCAAAAGTACATAAAGAAGGTGCACCTTCCTTTGAGGCCAATAGTAAGCTCAATTGGATCTTCAACACAACACCTAGCCAAATACCGAGTCCAGCAACTTCAACCGTTTGCAGAGGGGGTAGACTCGTATGTGAAAAATTCGACACATTTCATCGAAATACTTAGAAAAACGGTCTTACAACCAGACTGTCTTCGTGTAAGTTTTGACGTAGTGTCCCTTTTCACCAACATCCCTATCGACGAAGCCTTGGATATCATTATAGAAAAATACAAACCACCTCAACATCTTGTAGAGTTAACAAGGCACTGTCTGATGAACACCTATTTTGTTTACGAGAACCAAAGAGACAAACAAGTAGAAGGAGCTCCAATGGGATCGCCACTCTTACCAGTTACAGCGAATCTTTTTATGGAGAACTGTGAAGAGTTGGCACTAAGAACAGCAATTCTTAAACCCAGTTTATGGTTGCGATACGTGGATGATAAATTTGTGATTTGGCATCATGGGAGGGAACACCTCAATACATTTTTAGACCACCTTAATGGCATCCATCACAAAATAAAATTTACCATGGAGGTTGAAGCCAACAATCAACTGCCATTCCTTGATGTTCTCATAAAAAAGAAGGCCATGCAGTATATAGGAAAGCAACTCACACCAACACATACCTTCATGCTAATTCTCATCACCACCAAGCCCAACTACAAGCCGTCGTCAAGACTTTAGTAACGAGATCACAGAGACTAGCTGACCAGGATAAAATCAGACAGGAAATGGACAGTTTAAAAACAGCTCTGAAACAAAACGGATTTACAGACAGAAATATACAAAGAGCCCTAAAGTCAAAACCAAGACAAACAGACGAGGAGCATGAGACACTAATAACCAAGGCTTATTTACTGTATGTCAAGGGTACCACGGACAGTATTGCAAGAATTCTACGGAGACACAATATCGATACTATTTTCAATACAGACAGAAAAATAAGCACTGTGTTGAGGACTCCGAAGACGAGGATCCCTTTAGAACAACAGGGAGTGTACGAGATTCCATGTGCAGACTGTCATAAAACCTATGTGGGGCAAACTAATAGAAGAATTCAAGCTAGACGTGATGAACACCAGAACGCTGTAAGAAAGCAGGAAAAACAACATCCATTGCGGAACACGCCACCACGACGTCACACCGAATAGACTTTGAGAACACCAGAGTACTGGCAAATATAGAACACACGAAATCAAGACTCGTATATATATATGCTTATATATATATATATATATATATATATATATATATATATATATATATATATATATATATAAGCAGGAATAATGGCTGGTTGTTCGATATAGGTTGAATAATTAAGGGGATTCAGCCTGAAGGTGGGCGAATTAAAACTACGTGTTAACTCTTTGTTCTTTAATGAAGAGCTTTCGAAGAGTTTCTCTTCTTCATCAGTTCAATACTAGAATGTTTTGGTTCAATTATTATGTTTTACAAAATATGATAAAAATACTTACAAAACTTGAAGCTAAATATAAAGCAATCCAATATAAAACAGTATAAAAGAATCCTCTACTCAAATGTAGGAAAAAGGTTGATATGGATGACAGAAAATTTAAATTGAAGTCAAAAAGACATATAGATATACTTCAAAATATATGTGGGGAAAACTAATAGAAGAATTCAAGCTAGACGTGATGAACACCAGAACGCTATAAGAAAGCAGGAAAACACAACATCCTTAGCGGAACACGCCACCACGATGTCACACCGAATAGACTTTGAGAACGCCAGAGTACTGGCAAATATAGAACACCCGAAATCAAGACTCGTAAGAGAGGCAATTGAATTAGCGAAGAGGCCTCACAGTTTAAACGCACGCAATGAAATTCAGAACTTATCCAATTATTGGAAAATTCTATTAAACACCGTACCGGATCGGACCCGTCCTATAACAACTCAACCGGAAATAACAAATCAGCATGCTGGAGGCGTGCCCACTGAGTGCCAAGAGCCAATCACACGCAGCCGTTCACGGTGCCAACCGATAGACGCTCGCCTGAAAATGTTAGTATTCGAGTAACAAGAAGCGGAAGCAGAAGGCTACGAGAATTATGCGAACCGACCTGAAGAGGGCAGATGTGACTCTGCCGATACGTCGTCATTTTACCATCGATCCCGGTATATATATATATATATATATATATATATATATGATATAAGTTTATAACACGAACTTTGTGTGAACTTGTGTAACAACTATATTTCGTCGTTCCCAGCTGACTCAGCGAGACGTGGATATCACATTACAGTACTGCCGAGCATCCGTGAGAATCGCCGTGTCGACAGTGCTGATTCATCATTAAAAATGTTATAAATTGTAGAATTTCACTTAGTCTTTATTCATTATTACTCAGAACTTTTGTCAGTTATATTGTTAATTTTTCATTTTTATTTTAAAAGTTATTATTGTGTTTATTTAAATAAAAATCTTTTTTAAAAAGTTAATTAATTGAAGTGTGATATAACAAATCGGCGCAGTCAGTAGGATCCGTCAACGTTACTAGAACACGAGCTTACTTCTAACTGGTAGCGGCGGATTCCTATCCCTCAACGTAGCAAAAGAACCTGGAAGACGTCCCAACTGCGATAACAAGGGGAACACGGATCTTCCAATGTTCCTGTTGATGTGAGTAGTAGTGAATCGTCTAACGTTTAAGTTTATTAATAATTGATTTTAATATTTGATTGATTTTAATATTTTGATTTGATATTTTTTTATCAGTGAATTGAATCACTGATTTATTATTTGATTACATTAATATTTTATGATTTAATTGAGTACTTTGATTTTATGCATTCAATTGAGTGAATTACTTGATTATTAGTTTATTTACATTTGTTTAATTATATACCATTCTATCATCCAAATAACTTTGGTATTTCCCAGCTACAAATTTATTGATTATTGATTTTTACACCATTTATTTTATTCATACCATTTTTTCTATCACATTTTATTATTTTGATTTGAACCTTTTTCGTTCTTGAATTCTATTAAATCAAAATGGGACAAGCACAAAACAACACTGTTGCCGAAGAAACTGAAAAATATAGGTTGTCGGAAATATTTTCAATAATTCCAGAGTTTGAAGGCGACCAAATTTCTTTGGCCACATGTATTCATGCTGGCAATTGTGCATATAACATGTCAACTGCTGAACAAAAATACTTGTTGGTAATACACATTAAAAATAAATTAAGGGGAAAAGCGGCGCAGTTAATCAACTCGAGGAACCCTGCGTCTTATCCCGAAATAAAACAACTTCTAACTCTTCATTTTGGGGATTCTCGTGATCTTTCTTCATTAATACACGACCTTCAATGGTTAAAACAACTATCCAATGAGTCTCCCTTAACATTCTATAATAGGCTACAAGTATTGTGTGCGAAAATGCACTCATGTATCCAAAAAAGCTCCTAGTCTGAGCACAGAGCAGAAAGACGCTCAAACCACTCTCGTTGACACCATGGTTTTAAACACCTTACTTACCGGTTTAGAACCTCGATTAGGCCAAATTATCCGTGGCAGTAATCCGAAGGATCTTCTTGAGGCACATTCTCGTATAAGAAGAGAACTTCAACTATCCTATTTTAAGGAACAGAAGATACATAAATCTATTTCACCTAAGCCACCTTTTCAGGCTAGAAAACAAACTTCACCTCCTAAATGCTTAAATTGCCATATTGATGCGGATTGTCGGTTGAGATATCAAAATAACCGTCAGCCTTTCAATCAAAATAACAGACCAAATTTCGTTGGGCCGAATCAATCTTCGAGGCCAAATCCAATCAATAATAATAACAATCATCAAGGTCAACAATTCCGACCAAATAATTTTCAAAGACCTCCTTTCAAGCCTAACAACTTTCGACCGTCTGTAATACAGACAAACCCAAATTATCGTTCCGAAAGAACCCATCATTTTAACAACCATCATAATGTCAACTATCCCGAATATTCTACAAATGACTATGATTATTATACTGATAATAACCAGCAGAATTTCGATTATAACTACCAAAACTATGAAAGCCCTGAGTTCGACCAATCGACCAAATAGTAGATGATACCCCTGTCGAACCTTTCAGTCCTCACGAATACCAGGATTTTCTAGGGCTTCCGAGCCTAAATCAGCCCCTCGATTCGACAACTCAATTACAGAACTTGAATTTGGAAGACTTCAATCCCGATCTGAACTTCCCCGAACAAACATTTCTTTAAGTCCCCTTCTGACAGTAAATTCCAAGAACCTCTATTATATCGACGACGCTTCTGGAAAATGTAAACTCCTAACTGATACCGGAGCTGATATCTCCATTTTCAAAGAAAACACTGTCAAAAACTTCTCACAAAGATCTCACAAAAGAGTAACAATTCAAGGCATTACTCACGAGAAAATCCCGATCTCACAATCTACCCTCATTCCTTTCGCTCTAGGCGATCCACACAAGCTCTTTATCTACGATCTAGATATTAAGTTCGATGGAATATTAGGTCTTGATTTTCTTGAACATTATGAATGTATTGTCGATATTTTCTATCTCGAAGGCGATGTTTTGACGTTTACTAACGCCGTCAAACACTCTATTGACACCAATAATGCCAAGCCCGTTTTCACGAAATCGTACAGATATCCTCAAGTCCATAGGGAGGAAGTGAAAACCCAAATTTCTAAAATGCTTGATCAAGGCATTATCAGGCACTCTTCTTCTCCTTGGTCCTCCCCCGTATGGGTCGTCCCCAAGAAACTCGATGCTTTTGGTAAGCAAAAGTGACGAGTTGTTATCGACTATAGGCAGTTAAACGAACTAACTGTAGACGATAAATATCCTCTGCCCAACATTTCCGATCTCCTCGACCAACTTGGTAAGTGTCAATACTTTTCGACACTGGATCTCGCTTCCGGGTTCCACCCGTTGGAAATCCTTGAGGAAGACATTCCCAAGACGTTTCTCTGTTGACAATGGCCATTACGAATTCGTTCGTATGCCATTTGGTTTGAAAAATGCACCTTCTTCTTTTCAGAGGGTCATGGACAACATTCTTTTGGGCATCCAGAATGAACGTTGCCTTGTTTACATGGATGACATTATCGTTTATTCACCAACCATCCATGAGCATATGTCCCGTTTGACAGAAGTCTTTAAGCGCCTTAGACAGTCAAACTTGAAAATTCAACCTGACAAGTGTGAGTTTCTCCGTAAGGAAGTTGCTTACCTAGGTCATCTGATCACCCAAGAAGGAGTGAAACCAAACCCTTCAAAGGTTGAATGCATCCAGAATTTTCCTCAACCCCAAACTCCTAAATCTTTTCTTGGTCTCGCCGGTTATTACCGACGTTTTATCCCCAATTTCGCTAAAATCTCAAAACCTCTTAACGAAACTGTTGCAGAAAGACGTCAAATTCATCTTCGACGCAGATTGCAAATCTTCCTTCAACGAATTGAAGCAAGCTCTTGTATCTGACCCAAATTTTGACGAACCATTCCTGCTCACTTCTGATGCTAGTGCTTTTGTAATTGGAGCGGTTCTCTCACAAGGCCCCGTAGGAAAAGATCTTCGTATAGCATATGCTTCCCGTATCCTCTGCGCTGCAGAAACTCGATACTCCACTATCGAACGGGAACTGCTAGCCATTGTGTGGGCAGTCAAGCACTACAGACCGTACCTTTTTGGGAGAAAGTTTACACTCCTGTGTGACCACCGTCCGCTTACTTGGCTCTTTTCCATCAAACATCCTGGCAGTCGTCTAGCCAGATGGCGCCTTAAGCTAGAAGAGTATAATTATAAGATAGAATACAAGCCTGGCAAGGTAAATCAGAACGCTGACGCTCGTTCCCGAATTAAAATCAACCACTTTAAACAATGCACTGACTTTCAAAATCAACATCTTTGCAAATAACGAAACCGACCCAGAACAACCAAACT
Organism: Octodonta nipae; assembly: GCA_034190945.1. Taxonomy (NCBI): domain Eukaryota; kingdom Metazoa; phylum Arthropoda; class Insecta; order Coleoptera; family Chrysomelidae; genus Octodonta; species Octodonta nipae. The sequence continues at coordinate 91,299,087 of CM067216.1, read as the reverse complement.
CCGATAATGATCAAGAACACGATGAACATGACGAAAGAATGACAACGAAGTTTAATCGATTTGTTCAACTATACAAAACCGAGTCGATAATCGATTACTCAAAAATAGAAATTTCTAACGCCCAACTCCTAGACAAATCTCACAAACGAATAGTCACTTTCTTCTGGCAAAATAAACTCAATGACTCGCATGACAAAATCATCGAAGATATTTTCGAAGAAGACGCAAACTTCACTACTGACACTCTAAACGTTCTAGCCAGCAAAACTGTAAGGCATAGAAAATATTTAATTGTCCCTTTACCCTTTGATCCTGGAACAGTTGTTGCCCATCTTTTCAACATTCTCTATAACAACCAAGACCAGTTCGACGAATTTGAAACTTTTTGTATTGAAAACAACGTAGAACTACCGATTCTTGAAGCACTATCCTTTATACTTGCAGACAAAGACGTAAAACTAAAAATTTGTCAAAATATTGTGATAACTTCACAAGACCAAATTCCCGTTATACTGCAACAGTACCACTGCGGCAAAAATAACCTTCACCGTGGAATTAACGAGACCATCCGCCGCATTAATGAAAAGTATAATTGGACTGGACTAATCAAAAGTGTAGAGCAATTTATTAAGTCCTGCGAAACTTGCCAAAAGGTAAAGTTCTGTAGAAAAAATTTAAGTGCTCCTTTTGTCATAACTGAAACACCAAAAACGCCCTTCAAAGGAATCAATATTGATATTTTCGAATATCCAACTAGAAACTACGCACTGACTATTAGGGATGAACTCACCAAAGTTACTCAGGCCTACCCAATTGGTGACAAAACAGCTAAAACTGTAGTAAACACCCTCCTAATATTTTTCCAACATTACGGTACACCTCTTCGCATCCATTGTGATTATGGACGTGAATTTGATAACACTCTCATAAGGGACCTGTGCGAACTATATGACATAAAACTATCCTTTTCAAGTGTCCACCATCCCGAATCAAATGGTTCTATCGAAAGGTTTCACGCGACTTTAGCGGAAATGATAAGGGCAAATACAGCTGAACATCCGGACGCATCCATTCAACATCCTCCCCTACGCAGTTATCTGCTACAACAACACTAAAACAAAGACTACCGGCTTCACGCCCTATGAACTTATCTTTGGGCACACTTCTAGTAGACCCCCCGAAACATTATTCGATCAGGAAAAACTCATTTCCAAATATGTTAGGGACCTTAACAACAGAATCAACTAGTATTATAGACTTGCCCGCGCAAAAACCGACCAACAAAAACAAAAATCTAAAGTTAGATTTGACAAACATGTTTCGACTAACCAACCAGATACAAAGTAGGCGACAAAGTTTACGTGAAAGAATCTCAGATTAAAAGCAAATCTGAAAACAAATTCAATGGACCGTTTGAAATCACCGCGATAAGAAAAAACTCTGCCACCGTTATAAACTTACAGACTAACCAAATCAGTAAAATTAACTTTGACAGACTAAAACCATATTTTGAATGAATCCCTTCTTTTCAGATTCTGTGGACTGTTTTCAGTCGTGAACCTCCAACAATACTCTCTTACACCCGTTAACAATACAATAGGAGTTTCTTCCATGAAGAAGGCACACTTAAAATTTCAAACGACAAATGGACACTTCTTGTCTTCAAAGACCTCAACCCTTCAGAGATGCTATTTCAACTAATGAAGCTACACTAAATCGAATTCTAGAAACTATTAATGAAAACACAACTAACACAAAATCATTTAAACCAAAAGTACAGACATATGTGAGCCTCTTGAAACAAATTTCAAAATCCAAATATACAGACATTTTCGCTGACACTCAAACTTATACTACTAACAGAAGAAAACGCGGACTTATTAACGTACTGGGCTCAGTTTGGAAAGCCATTTCAGGAAACTTAGATGCGGCAGATGGTGAATACATAAATGATTGTATAACCAAAATCACAAGACCAACATCAAACTCAAGAATTAATAAAAAAACAAATATCCGTAACTACTTCAGTCATTACAAGCCTTAACAAATTTCAATCGGAAGAGAAACTATTCTCAAATAATATCGAAAAAATAAGACAGTCACTTCTATACATTTCGAACGATCTTGACTTTCATGAATTCCAAATCAATATCCTGGATCTGTGTGAAAGCTTAATGGAGAGCTATATATTTATCGAAAACACCCTAAACGATGTTTTAACTGCAGTGTCTTTCGCCCGCTTAAAAATTTACATAGTTCGATTATAAGCCCAATAGATTTGGTCGATTCTCTTCAAAATTCTCAGTCACTCCATGAAATAAATTACCATCCTATTTACAGTTCAATGTTCTCAATACATCGATTTGATAGAATTAAACACACAGCATAAAATTTGTTCCAAGTCAATTCCACATCCAATAGACAAAGTTGCCATCTGCGAAGCACAACTTCTCAGACAGCCAATCACACTTCCCGCAACCTGCAAAACTTCGGTATTATATGCAGAAGGTTATAATATCCAAGAGATCAACATAAACCTCTGGTTGATCTCCATCCAGACCTTTGCCCATCACCATCAAATGCAAGGGAGAAGATGTTGTCATACTAACCGTATCGACGAATTCATTAATGGAAATTCAGCCCCACTGCAACGCCTTCATCGGCAATACCCAGGGTCCACGCCAGACAGACCACCAAAAATAGCATCACACTCAAATATCATCCAGTAAATATCCCCTACAACTGCTGCGACGACATGCCTACCGTCAGTCAACTTCCCAATATCGAACCCTAAAACTACAGGAACTAGATGTCCGAGACCTTAACATTGCCAATCACAAACGCAGCCAGTACTCGAGAGAATTGGATCAACTGATGAACCAACCATTCCTGGAAAAGCCCACCTCCTTGTTCACAATTAGTGCAATAATGTTAGCAGTAATTGTTGTTCTCCTGCTCACCGCCCCAGCAATCCGGAAAAAGTTGAGTAAGTTCACTAAACCTGACCCTACTAGCCAACCAGCATCACTACCATGTCCAGCAAACAGTAACTCAAGAGGAAAGCTTCACAGCCTACTACGACCTACCGAAGACATAGAACTTCAGAACTCCCTTAATAGTTGATGATACAGCATCAAATTCAAATGGATGGAAGTTGTTATATAGTTTATAACAGGAACTTTGTGTGAACTTGTGTAACAACTATATTTCGTCGCTCCCAGCTGACTCTGCGAGACGTGGAGTATAACATTACAGTACTGCCGAGCATCCGTGAGAATCGCCGTGTCGACAGTGCTGATTCATCATTATAAATGTTATAAATTGTAGAATTTCACTTAGTCTTTATTCATTATTACTCACACATTTTGTGTCAGCTATGTTGTTAATTTTTTCATTTATATATATATATATATATATATATATATATATATATATATATATATCATATCCTCATAATTTTAAAAGTTTATATTCATTAAGTAATGGAAGGTTTTCAGTTAGTTCGAAGTTATTTTTAACAAGCTAAACAATTCCACATATGAGCAAAGAAAACATTTATGAACCGGATTACAGGTTAAGTGAATTATGTCAGATTATCCTGAATACGACGGTGACCAAACTATTAAGCACATTCTTAAACTCGGGCGATGCAGTGTCGACGTCGAACGATTTAGCACGCGTACCCAATACGGTACATCTAAAACACAAACCAAAAGGTAGGGCTTCGAAACTAACAAATTTGCGAGATTAAAAACATGGGAAAGTATAAAATCAATCCTTAAAACTCATTTGGGCGACTTCCGAGACTTAACAAGCTTAATATACGATCTCCAACAAATAAACAAGGCACAAACGAAAATCCTCAGAATTACGTACATGCAATAAATGCATATCATTCAAAGTTATGCGTCGCGATAAACCAACAGTTAACTTTAACAAGAGAACAAAAGGACGCATAACAAGCGTTGGTAGATAAAGTACCATTGCAAACACTATTAGTAGGGCTTGACCCGAAGATAGGTGCAATCGTACGCGCTTCACGACCCACAAACCTTGCCGAGGCAGCAAACATAGTAAAATGTGAATACCAGCTGTACTACTTAGAACAGCGAAAACTGAGTGTTAATTCTCCCAGTGTTAATAAAAATAAAAAATATTGTAATTACTGTAAAAAATCGGGACTCGTAATAAATGAATGTCGTCAAAAACAAAGTTATGAAAGATTCAGAAATTCGGGTAATAACCAAAGCCAATCATATCAACGTAACTTCAATAATTTTGCAAGAAATGATAATACAGGTTATCACTCTCAACAAAGATACCACAATAATTACCAAAGACGTGATAATACTGGTTATCATAGTCCAAGATTCGAAAATTCAAATCAACCTCGGGGTAATCAAAATCGAAATTTTCAGAATGGAGCGCAAAGAAGCTACCCTTTAAATGGGTCAAGAGCAGGAATAGAGGCTGACACTTCTGTTCAAGAAGCTTTAACCGGCCAAACGCAAACTCTAACGCAAACTCACGCGCAAACCCAAAACAAAACGCAGTCCCAAAAACGAGAAGAGAACCAAAACAAAGTATAAAAACATTTCAAAACACATCTTATAAAAATGAGTTTTTTTATATAAAATCGCGAAATGGAAAACTAAAATACTTAATTGAATCAGGAGCCGGAATAACAATTATAAAACCACATTTATTTCCTAAAGATATAAGTAAATCATTCAACCCATTGCAAGTACACGGTGTCACAAATCAATATTTCGAAATAACGCAATCAGTAAGAAATATTTTTTCACAAAGGACGAGAAAGATGAAATGGAGTGTATCTCTACGACCTAGGCATGAATTTTGACGGAATATTAGACATAGACTTTTTGCAAAAATACAAATGCATCATTGACTTAAAAATCTTAAAAAAACGAAGTAACAAGTGAAATAACAATCAGTCCGCGAGTTGAACAAATATTCAAATTAAAGTGTGATCAGGTAAATAAAGAACTAATTCTAAATTCCCAAGAAAAAGATGGTGTCTTAACTTCAAACTGTTTAAAAAAAACAAATGAAAAAGGAGAATTCTTACTTCAATACTCAATAAAAGCGAACAAACAAAAATGGTTAATTTTGACCACTTAATTTTTTAATCATTTGTCGAAAAGAAAAATAAATAAAAAGAAAAAACTTCAATGTTTAACGTAAAAAGGCAAAATCTTTCAACAAGACAACAACGAGTAGAACCTTCCTTAACAAATCATTTGAATAAAGAAGAGAAAATGAAATAGTTTCCTTGTGCTAGTGTTACTTAGACATATTTATTTAGAAGGAGACGAGACACAAAATAGATAAGGGACAAGCGAAACCTATTCATACAAAATCATACAGGTCCCCGTATATCCACAAACAAGAAGTGAAAACGTAAACAAAAAAATGTTGGAACAGAAATAATACAATCTTCATCATCGCCATGATCCCACCAGTATGGGTAGTACCAAAAACGCTAGATGCTAGTGGCAAGCAAAAATGGAGAGTAGTGGTCAACTACAGAAAGCTAAATGATGTAATAACAGATGATAATTATCTATTAAAAATTAACGATTTATTGAACAAATTAGGAAGATGCAAATATTTTACGACATTGGATTAAGCGTCAGGATAAGATAGAATCCTGTAGACATTGAGGAAAAAGCTTTCAAGGTGCAAAATGGACATTAT